>JAWMAG010000004.1:13532500-13860000 GCA_037013455.1 Ceratitis rosa | reverse complement strand
TCGGTATGTTGAGTTTCTTTGTGGCGTCGCAGGTCGACTTTACGTTGAAAGGATTTATGACAGAGTTTGCAGGCGAACGGTTTGTAGCCGGTATGTTTTCGTGAGTGTGTGATGAGGTTGGAACTTTGACTAAATGCCTTGCCGCAGACAGTGCATTTATGGGGTTTTTCACCTGTAAAGAAAAAGATGAAGAAAATATAAAATTAGAGGCAATGAATATCGATAAATTTTCAAACTTGTTATTGGAAAGGTAATATGTATTATCATATAAATGTATAAATAAAGAAAAATAGTATTTTAATTTAAGTATACGACTTCCTAATCCTGCCCTGACAATAATTCTGCTACTATGCGTTCGAAAATTCCATTCTCCCTAAGCTGAGTGAGATACCTCTTCCAAAGCGTGTGTAAATAATATATAGACAAGATCCATCCCGCGTCAATGATGCCAAATAATACTAACAGGAATCTACAAGCAAGCATATCTCCTTACAAATGGGCTTATCCTTCTGTGAAAGTCAGATAAGTCTCCCAGTATATTCGTATAATGTTCCATTCAATCGGAGCTTCGTCTTTGTCCTCGTCTTCGTTTTTCTCCTTTTTTGACGACGAATACAGCGGTTTCCATTTCTCGACCAATCGAGTGGAATTGAAAAATCAAACAGTCCGGCGAACCCGGTGAACCCGAGACCGATCGCATAAATTACATGGACGAAGAAATTTTGATGCAATAAAGAGAGTGAGAATCAATGGTGGCGGATCGTTTTCACGAACACAATAAAAGAGGTCTTAAGTGACTGGATGATCTAAAAAGGATGGTAGGATTGAGTTCGCTGAGTAGGACTGTGCTATAAATAACTTCTCTTTTCAATTTAGTCGAAACGAAAAGTCCTAAAATCTTTCTACGACTTTGGAGTGTAGGCAGACTAATGAGCTGTAAGCGGCTTTTGTACGGAGGGAGAATTTTATTCGCATCCCAGTTTAAATTTCTTACATTGAAAAGTAGAAATTGCTTTTGAACAGATTTCAACCGAGCCATATTCCAAAAGTGGCCTAACAAATGAAGAATGTCCCGAATTTAATGAAATCTAAGATGCCTTTTGCCTTATTAGTACAAGAGTTTGTAAGATTTTGAAAATCTAGCTTAGGATCCATTGCGAGACCTAAATCGATGAAGTCAGTAACTGCTTGATCATGTATCATATAAGCAAAGAACTGGAAACATTATCTGGAGAAATATACAGTTCGCAACACACCATCAAACCAAATTATTTAAGTCAAGTTGAAAAGTTGACATCACATATATTAGTATTTTAGAATCAAGATTGGAAAGTCATTGATGAAAAAAAAGAAGAGTAAGGGTCCGAGGGAACAACCCTCAGGAACACTAGATGTAACTGATATTTCATGTGATGTGCAACAATTAAAAATTACTCTTAATTTTCTACCAATCAAGTACCATAAAATCCACTTGAGAAAGGAAGCTGAAAACTCAAAATAATCCAGTTTACAGCAAATTATAGAATGAGAGACCTTGTCAAATGGCCCTCTGAAGCCAATAAAAACAGCTTCAGTCTCATAACCATTTTTCAAACCATTACTGATATGGGTGGTGAATTCTAGAAGGTTCGACTTAGATACATTTACCTTTGCAAAACCCAATTTGTGAGTTGATATTGTATAAATCTGTTATAATAGCTCCAATTTTTTTTTTTGTGATAGAACATAACTTTGCGATCGTCCTATAATTCTTGATATAAGATCTTCTTCTTTTCCCTCACTAGCATATCAATAATAGCGCGCCACTCGTGCCTTCTCTCCGTTGTTTTGCGACTCATCGCTTCTGCACCAAGAGAGGGATTCATATTGAAAATTATGTACTAAGTGCAAACTAGCATCTGTTGACAAGACTTATTCTGCGTTGAGGACTATAAACAGAAGCTTTGTCTGTTCTTGAATAATCTGGTCTTCTTATTTCTAAAGCTTTTCAATTCTTCACTAAGACCCAAAGTCCATTGGATATAGGAAAAAATTTTCTAAAAGCAGAATGTAAAACACTTGTGAAGTAAAAAATGTTTTCCTTGTTAATTTTTAATTAAAAAAAACAAATAATTTTCAATATAATTAAAATCAATTTAATTTATAAATATTTAATCTTTAAGGTTTCTTTAAAGTAAAAAAAATAAATATTTGTTTTTTCTTGCATTAAAAATCTCAAAATAAAGATAAATGATTTTGTGCCAATTACCTATAACGTTTAAATCTTCACAGTTTTGTGTAAAAACGAAAACGGTTCGTTCGCTATGTTATAACAAAAAAAAGCATAGCTTATGTATGTATCCTTTCAAAATACAATCACTTATCCGGCAGACGACTGCAAAATCTCAGGCTTTAAAGAAATGCTTTGAATGCGAAAAAAATCGATAAAAATCATGAAATCTGCGCAAAAGCTTCTACTCCTATTTCGCTGGCTAACATATGTATGTATATATTATATATATATATATATATATATTGCTTTGGTTTTTTTTTTGTTTTTATATATTTTTCATTTTCATTTTCTGTAGTTTCTCCGTTTTTGGTTTCCTGCTAACCATTTTACTCGTCGTGTTTTACTTACATATATACATACATACATACATAAATTTTGATTGCATTTAGTTTTACGATTTTATTTTTACTGCACTAACAACAACAAAAGAAACAACAAGAATAACGTGTACTAGAGACATATTTACCCCAAGCTTTAGTCTTCTTTCGGCCTTCATCATGCGGAAATTCCAACAAATTTAATAATATATGTATGTATATACGGAAATACGAGTATGCGAATCTGTTTTTAGTAGATATCTCAGTTTTTCAGTATCATTGCTAAGGATTTTTCTCCGTAATGCTGTCATACCAACAGCAGCACATAAAATGTCTGCCAAACCCAAACTCAAGCTGCTTCGTACATACTCGTACATACATACATATGTATATACAAAACCTCCTTCATTTAACTCAACATTCGCCGCGCCCGAACAGCACTTCCCGGAGCTTTGTTACTCACTTTTCTCACTCTTTAACGCCATTAAACCCACTGACATGCTGGGTATGCTATTTTTCACGTAGATATGTGTTTGTGTGTGTGTGTGATTTCAACACCCATTGCTCCAATTTACAACCCCCCCAAAACAACATACCATAACACAAAGCGGGCATCATTCGGTGGTGTGTTTATTTTTTACATTTTTGCTCTTTCTTTCTTCTTCTTATTATTTTTCCTACTTGTCATCCCCCACTTCATCATTCAGCAGCTTGGCTTTGTAGATGTTTAAATTTCAACATGCGGATCATCTGCGGTTTTTGTGGTTTTATATCCTGTGCGATAGTGCGTATTGCAGAGAAAGAGAGAGAGAGTGAGAGCGGGAGGGGTGGGAAGAGAGCGTGCATAAATGGCAGTCAAATTTAAGGGGATTGCGCTTTAAGCGTCTATCGACTAGAAAGCTTTCTGAATGTTTAAAAATCTCGAAATTAATTTTTAGGTATATTATACTTTTGCTCTCTATTTATAGGAAAGTGGTGAAAACATCCATTCCACGTATATATTTATTTGTGTTTATCTCTAGCATATATCAACATTTGTTTGTATGTTTGTTTATTTTGATTGCCATCAGTATAATAAATTTAATCAATTCTATTAAAACTGGCGCCATGATTAGCCGTGAATGGACTCTGATTTTATTGCAATTCATTAAAGTTAACTACATATAATATATAGGAGTATATAAACATACATACAAACGTATATGTATATGTAAGTTTCCAAAAGCTCTTTACACTTCATAAAAAAAATATGCATGCCAATTGTGATAAGCTACTCTCTTGGTAGATCTGGTACACTCATAAACACTAATAAAAGAGAGGGAACGAAAAAATATAGCAAACAAAATTAGCCTAAAGAAAATACCAAATATTCCGAAATACTTGGCCTGGAAGCTTAATTTTAAGTTCAATAGTCGTTAATTCGATGGTTTTACTAAATTTGAAAGAAATTTAAAAATTACAGGGTTATACATTTTGCGGTTTCGAAAATAAACGTATATGAATTACATTTAAAATAATTTTTTTATGAAATTCCCATCTTATTATAAGGTTTGAATCTTGGTATTATGCAGGATTTTCCAAAAAGAGGTGTTAATTTGATATTCAAAGAAAAATGAGATAAATGGTAAAATATTTTTTCAATGTAAGGAGAAAGACGGCTACGCTTACAGGTATGTATACTTTTTATGAAATTTTCCATCACCAAATCGCAAAGTGGATGCTGTATGCCCTAAATAGCTTCACGAACTCCATCTTTGAGGTCTTGAACGATGTTGGTCTGTTGATGTAGATCTAATATTTCACGTGGCTCCAAAGAAAGAAAGAAACAAGATGTTAAATCACAAGATCTTGGCGGCCAATTGCGATCACCTCTTCGAAAGATAACACGGTTCGGAAACACACGCCCTTAAAAGATCGATGGTTTCGTTGCTTGTGGCGCCGTCTTGTTGAATGTAAACGTTGTCCAGATCAATATTCTCCAATTCTCGCCATAAAAAATCATTAATAATATCTCGATAGCGCAATCCATTCGCAATATATCTGTTGTTGCAGCCTCATTTTCAAAAAGAAGTAAGGTCCAATAAGGCCCAAGTCTTAATGCGAAATACGGACCATTAAGGCCCAAGTCTGTATGCAAAATACGGTGTAATGACATTTGAGGAATGTCGAATTCCAAAGAACGACGAGAAATGAACAAACTTGAGTTTTCTTTAACACTTTGGGTTGGTCTACAGCAGCAATTGTTCTTGCTTCTTCACATCACTAATTTGTCCCATTTTTTCACCAATTTCTGCATTGCGGTCCGACAAAGTGCTTCATGACGATCGAAAACCGGAAACGTCTCAGCCAGATCTTCACCATTTTTATAGCCTATTGAACGAAACTTTCCCGCTGGATGACAGATGGCGGTGGACATCCTGTCACCACTCCTATGCGAAATCAACAAATTCTGCCTACGCGAAGGATATATTCCCCATGCATGGACCAAGGCAGACTGAGGTGATCTTCATTTCAAATGGAAGCAGACCCAACCATTCAAATATATTAAAACCTTTTGTCCATTAGCCTGACTTGGTAGTTTCTTTTAAAAATAATTTTTGCAATGATGCTCGACGTCTACCCCGAAATAGCCTTTCGGAGAGTACACGCTTGGCATTTTCTTATGTATTGAAGAAATAACAGAATCATCTTCGCTGAGATGGGCAATGCCGGTATCACAAGATAAATTAAGAGAGGTACCACTCAAGTTAAGAGACTTATCTCCACTGCTATGGCGCTTCACAGCGATTTGAAAGCTAGGTAGCAAAGGTTATGACGCGGTAGCGGAAATATAAAACCACTTACACTCTCTACTGAAGTCAAATATCTCGGGGTAATCTTAGATAGCAAGCTCAACTAGGGAAAGGTTGAGGAAAGCTCTCACAGCACTCTTCGCATGCAATGTGGTCATTGTCAAAAGGTGGGGCTTAAATGCGTTTATTTTTTTCTGGATTTATACAGCGGTAGTCAGATCCATTCTATTCTACGGGATCGCTGTCTGGTGACCAGCAATCCCAAAAACCACTTTCAAGAGTACACTTGATAGAGTTCAACAGTCGGCAGATATACTAATTACTAGAGCTCTACAGTCGACTCCATCAAAGTCCCTATAAACTCTTCTTAATTTTATTCCCCTGGATTGGTACGGCAAACTTCAAGTGAGCTGCAATGCTATCAGATTGGACGCAGCTCAGCCTTGTAGATACCGCGGTATAGGGCACACCCGGATATTGTCTTCCGCGCAGTTTCAAGCGGAATTAGACAACATCTTCTCCACCGGATAGGTATGAATGGGAAAATGCAAATGCTCCGGATAAGTGTGATGACTCTAAACTCGATGAAAGGGTAGGCTCAAAAGGCTGGTAGGCCGGGGTGACCAAACAGCTTTGGCCTGTGCTGGACGTTGAAAGATCAAGGGATCTAATCCGCCTAGGAGTATAGGATAATTTTCTAATGATTTTTGTCAAATCTGCAGAGCGTCGAAGAAGAGGACGAGCATATCGAGCATAACTTCTGTCACTGTCAGAGGCAGTATCCAACTTCAAAATCCGCCATAATATGCCGTAAAAAAGGCATAGCTCTTGGAAACATTGAGATATAGGCACATTCGGATCTTCGGCTCAGCCTTTGGTTTACCAATTGCTTGAATGGTTGGACTTTTAGAGCCCGAAATGTGTGAATGACTATTGTTAAGCGATCCATTTTCATAAATGCCTGGCTTTTAGTTAAAACAAAACAGACAGACAGATGTCAAAATACAGCCCTGTACTTTTGGAACCACGAAATGGATAATTCTATACAATATTTTTATATACACTACATGTTCTAGGTCACAGTATGGAATTTAAGCTTAAACAATGATTCATTGCCCAGGGTGTTGGAATATAAAAGTCATGGCGGTGAACGGCTAATGCTCCATTTTGAAAGCGGGAAGCTGTGTCTACGAAATATTTAACTATTGCATTTAAACCATGCTTGGGATCATCAACTTGGTAAACTATGGAAATATGGTTCATTCGAAGTGCAAGCTTCTTCTTTTCAAAGATGAACTAAGGTTATCGATAATCCCTATGTAGCTAAACTTATCTTTAACTCTAGCCAAAGTACTTTCAACTCTCTTTGTTAGGTCTAGAAGCTTGATGAGCATTTGGTAGGTTTGACTTAAGGTGAAATATAAGATTTTCTACCTCTGAGAATGTGCTTCTGTTTTGTTAAGCTGTCTGCTCAGAAGTATTTTTTATTATTATAGAGGAATATTTGCTTGGTTAAAGGTTTCTGCCTTGCAAGAGCCGTTTACGAATTATTAACTTGCCTACACTTCGAAGGCGTCCTTATTTCTTGATGAGATTGACTTTAATAAGCTTCCAAAGCTCTTTAGTCGAGTGTTGCGCGTCTTTTCTCCAGTTTGTGTTATGCGGGTTGATGTTATCCAACAAATTGAGGGACCTACAATTTATTTTGAGCCGCCTTCGAATAGCCGTTGGATTTTTATAAGGAGCTTTTATTAAAATTAACCTAATTTTTCATTTAAATTAATTTTCTATAAGTTTAGATGTCGGTAGAACCAAGGTCTATAGAAAATATTAATCACACCTTATCCTCAGCACAAACAGTTCATAGATAATGAACTGGAAGTGATATACACAAGAACGGCGTTGTAATTTAAATATCACGACGCTCCGTTATAGCTCTTCGCCATTTCATCCGTTTTTAGTAAGTGATATTTACTTTTCTACTGTTGTATCAACAATAATCACAACAATATATGTATGTATAGAAAAATAAATAAAATTGCTTTGAGTTGTTCTTGTTTTTGTCCATACACTACCACAAATACCTATCTACAAATTGAAATACTCTTCCATGTACCATTTACCATCCAAATAAAAATCAGAACTTCAATCATCACATCTCATCTGCTCGGTTCATTCGTTTGATTTTCATTTTCGTTTTGTTATTTTTTCGTTTACCGTTTTTTTCTCCACTTCAACCAAATTGCTGAAAGCGGTAATGTGTCTTTTGGGGAATGAAAACAGACTAAATCAATTTAATGTGATTTTATCACATCTACCATTCTCCTCGCTATTTTACTCTTCCTTTTCTCCACACGCATTCTATCCCTACCAATCGCCGCTGTTTGAACAGTTAAAAAAAAGCAAAGTTTACTTTACTCTGATATAGTGAGAAGTGGCATGAAATTGGAAAAAAAAATTAAATAAAATGATTGTCAAGCAGTAAGGATTTGAAGCTCTGAAGCTGTATGTATCTACATGCATATGTATATATGTATGTCGGTCCAATGTACGAGTATATATAAATATATGCGACATAAAAAGGAAGCTAACCACGCCAAGTGCTCTTATGTACTATTTCGATTACATATATGTATGTACATATGTACATAAATGTAGTCTTAGGTGATTTAATACCAAGGGACATGAATACATAAATGTAGATAATTGATGCATGTACATATATAAAAAATCGTTATGTTTGTTAGCAATTACTGTCTTGGAAATTGGGGTAAGAGCAATTGTCTCAGAAACGGTAATTATGCATTTGTAATACATAACTGTGAATTTCTCCCCAGCATTGTTTTATTTTATTTTAATTTGTTTATGATAACTTATTTTATTGTATTTTATATCATTTTAATTTTATTTTGATGCATTTTATTTACTTTATTTTTTATTTTATTTTAATTTCATTCTAATTTTATTTCACTTCATTTCATTGCATTTTATTTTATTTAATCTTGCTTAATTTTATTTTAGTTCTTTTTAATTTATATAACGCTATTTTATTATATTTTATTTTACTTTACATTATTTTACTTTATTTAATTTTATTTTATTTTATGTTATTTTATTTTATTTTATTTTATTTCATTTTAGTTTATTTTATTTTATTTTATTTTATTTTATTTTATTTTATTTTATTTTACTTTATTTTATTTTATTTTATTTTATTTTATTTTATTTTATTTTATTTTATTTTATTTTATTTTATTTTATTTTATTTTATTTTATTTTATTTTATTTTATTTTATTTTACTTTATTTTATTTTATTTTATTTTATTTTATTTTATTTTATTTTATTTTATTTTATTTTATTTTATTTTATTTTATTTTATTTTATTTTATTTTATTTTATTTTATTTTATTTTATTTTATTTTATTTTATTTTATTTCATTTTATTTTATTTGATTTTATTTGATTTTATTTGATTTTATTTGATTTTATTTGATTTTATTTGATTTTATTTGATTTTATTTGATTTTATTTGATTTTATTTGATTTTATTTGATTTTATTTGATTTTATTTGATTTTATTTGATTTTATTTGATTTTATTTGATTTTATTTGATTTTATTTGATTTTATTTGATTTTATTTGATTTTATTTTATTTTATTTTATTTTATTTTATTTTATTTTATTTCGTTTTATTTTATTTTATTTTATTTTATTTTATTTTATTTTATTTTATTTTATTTTATTTCATTTTATTTTATTTTATTTTATTTTATTTTATTTTATTTTATTTTTTCTTTTCTTTGATTTCATTTTATTTTATTTTAATTTAATTAAATTTTATTTTATATTATTTTATTTTAATATTTTATTTTATTTTAATATTTTATTTTATTTTACCTATTTTATTTTATTTAATTTATTTTTTCTTTTTTTGATTTCATTTTATTTAATTTTAATTTAATTATATTTTATTTTATATTATTTTATTTTATTTTATGATATTTTATTTTAATTTATATTATTTTATTTTATTTTATTTCATTTTAATTTTATTTTATTTTATTTATTTATTTTTATTGTCACTATTGAAAGCTTTCAAAAAAAGTTGAGATACATATTTAATCAACGTACATATATACATATATATATGGTATACTCTTATATACATTAAAGCTAGGTCATTGCTTGAAGAAAACAAAGATTGCTCCTACTTAAAAAAAAAGAATAGTATTTTTGCTTCTTCCGCTACATGGAATTTCTGATTTCATTTACGGCATTGCTCTTCTACTCAGCAGCTTTTCAAAGGAGCCAAGCAGTGTTGGGTGGCCAAAGGCAGAAGGTTTTGTTGTGTATACTATATACTAGAACCCATTTATTCATGCAGGCATTTGTATGTGTCTGCAGAGGGAGCAATCTGATAGTCGGAGTTCGCTGCTTTGCTTTGCTTTGGTTTTTATATGTTTTTACCCAAGGATTGAATCCTTTCGCCCTTGTAGTTTGGGTGCCTTTATATGTGTATTGATATGTTTGAAAGTATGTATTTTTCCTTTATGTACATGTATGCATCTATGTATATGTGCATATAAGTGTGGGTTTTTTGCCGTCTACTCGTTATAGTTGCCGTCCTTACCACCTTCCATCGCCAAGCAACAACAGTGCCAATGCCATTTTCTCTGTGATAAATAATAAAAGCTGCTCTATAATCTCTGCGTCTACGTGACGTTATTTGTTCCGATAGTGTACGAACGTGCTCAGCGTACGGAACACATTAAACCCGTTTGTAGGTATATAATATTGTACATGCATGCACGTATATGCTTGATTGTATTGTGCTTGGTGAACCTAGAGGGTCCGACTGGCTTGAAGCTATAGGACATATGGACGAAATGTACATAAGAATTATATATACTCATATGTGTATGTACATACATATATACATACGTACTTATTTTACGTATATAGAAATTCTCATTTTTCTTTTTCTTTTTTTGTTTCTGCTTTGGACTGTTGCTTTTATTTTGGCTTCTGCGTGTCTGCCAATACTTTGGCGCGTGCTAGCGTTGCCAGCTGCTTATATAGTATTTTATCCTCTACTAGCATATATGGTACATAAGATGTGTGCATCTCCTCTCTGAGCTCCTTGCCGTTTTTACAATCGCTGTTATATATGTGACGTTGGCATCAAGGCAATGAATCCGTTTTCTGCTAATGTTGAATCAGAGCACATCCCAACGGTCGAATGTTTCGCAATCACATCTCTGCAATACCATTAAGGGATTCCACTTCCACTCATTCAATGTCAGCACCATCAGCCTTTGGTATGTACAATTATTATACACTCACATACATACATATAATAGGTATATACATACCTATGTACTAAATTGTACGGCAAGCATCATATTGATTATTTTGTATTAGTTTAAAAATTGAGCTCTTTAACTTGAATTGCATAATATTATTCTGAAAAATATTCTCTTAAGACTAACAGACAGTTTTCTAAACTTAAATCTTTTAAAGCGCCAAGATAAAATCTAAGACAACTCGTTGGTTCTAGTAATGGGTTGAATGTTCACTATTAAATCCTCTCCCGGAAGCAACGAACAGTCTGAAGGAAGCAGAAGTGACGGTTGTTAAAGTGATGGCTGTGGACATTAATTGCTATTTCGAGTAAAATCTGAAGACGTCGGGGAGAACTATATGTGAGATATACAGGCAGAGAGAAGTCAATCCTTTCTTCCGCCAGTAGTTTTTTCCACATGTCCTTCACAGATCACAGATCATTCCAACGCAGCAGAAGTTTTTATATACCTATGGGACTCTCGATTCGCCGACTCTTCGGATGTTGTCAACATCGACATTTCTGCACAATTAATTAGGACAGGAATCTGGAGAGACTTGTCTAGTCTGATGTTTGTTTGTCAAGCACCTGCTAGTTAGTGTGATTCTGCGTTGGATTTGACCTCTTTCACTACCATGTCCATTTGCCTTGCTTCCTTCTCTCCAGACTGAGGAGAAAGCAAAACTTATGGATCGGTTGTTCAGACCAATTATATCCGTATCAGCCATTGCACGCTCTTATAAAAGATTGTACCCTCTCTATTTAGTTCCGAAGCTATCATGACTTTCTCCAGCTTTAGGTTGAAGAAGTTTCGTCTCGTTTCGCACCGATCGGCTCCTAGAGATGCTTCCAAAGTCTGTCCAAACTCAGATATAGAAGAATAGATGTTGAACCTTTGGTAGATTTGCAAGGTCTGAAGTCATAATGATCAGGCCCAATCAATTCTTTGACGTTAGGCTACAATCTCTCACACAACAAGGTTGATAAGACCTCACATGCGATATTTACGGAGCTTTCCCCACGATATTTTTTCGCAGATCTCAGGGTTCCCCTTACGTTAATTTGCGTGAGCACACTTAGGTTCCAATCGGCGGGCACGCTTTCGAGCAACCATATTCTGCAAAGAAGCCGATGCATGCACCTTGTCAGTTCTTCGCCGCCATGCTTGAGTAACTTTCTTATCCTTTAAGCGGGCAATCGCTATTCGAACCCCATCATAGACGAGTGGTGAAACGTCTATACTTCTTCGTCATCGATTGGGGTTTGGGTTCGCTCTCTCCGCCACTCCTCAGACCCCTTTTTTCGTTTACAGAAAGTTACCGATATGCCGTACGCTACACTCAACTCTCTAGAGTACTCACGGCTTTTCATGGAGTCAGCGGCAGAACCTTACCCACAACTTCCTCAGAAAGAACTGTTTCACTGATTGACGCACATTCAATGCATTTACATATATAGGTATTATGTATTTATGAGCGCATGTATTCCCGTATACATATCTTTAAACTTTGCACCCCTACCACGTGCCCACCATCGACCGTCACAAATACCAGAGAATATTGATCGCCTTTTAGTCAGTCAGTCAGTCAGACCTCTGCCATAAATAAATCTGTGTGCGTACGTTAACGTTAAAATCAGAAAATCCACATTTAAACATTTGTATACCGTTATAGCATAACTCAAAATGGACGAAAGCAACGAGAGGCATCACAGTAGTTGGAGCAAAGTGAAGCGCCGAAAAAAAAATTTTAGAAATTTGTAACTCAATGAGAGAGCAAGAGAAGAAGAAGCAAAAAACAAATCCAACATTTCCGCTGACTTAAATCAGAATTTAGTAAGTAAAATAATGCATGACCTACGCTGAAGACGAGTCAAATCGTCGATGGCTGATAACCGACGGCAGTTTCAAGTGAATGTTGTATGTAAAATAAAAACGAAAAAAATAGTTGAAAAATGAAGAAAATAATCAAAAGCTATCGAGGACAAAAACGATAAAAATGTCTAGCGGCTAAACAATGTTTGCTTGCGCACACTAGACCCACTAACTCTCGACCAGGCGTCAAAAAAAGGAAGGCCATTTCCTATATGTATATTCACCCACATTCAAAACGTTACAGCCAGCTTCGTTCCGGCTTGTGCCTCAACGTCGGTTTTCCAACGCTGCCCTAAAATTATTATCTCTGCCATTTGTTAAACTGATTTACGAGATGGAGCTCGCACGTTTTTCTGTTGTTGTTGCAATTTGCTGCAGTAGTCAATATTATTGTTGTTGTTGTTTCAAAATTCATTGCTGATTTCCATGCCATGTTAAGCTGGATGGTGGCGCTATCAACACACAGTCAGAGAGTCTGTCTTGAGATGGTTTGCGCAAACTTTCGCTCACCTTCAGTACACATTGTTCTTCTCGTTGTTTTTGTTCCGATTGCACTTGGTGAAGCACCAAAGCAAAATGGCAGGCAGCAACGCGCAGGCACCAAAAATTCGTAATCAATGTTTTGTAAATATTGTAGTTGTTGTAGCCTTGTGTGCAGGAAATGGCTGCCAGAGGTCGACGTTGGTGTTTTGGTTGTTGTTGGTAATACATTGGAGTAGCATGTGCCAAAACGCCACCTTTAAGCTTTTTTTTATTTAGACGCACATATTTGTTCACACATACATATTTACATATGTATGTATGTGGGCATGTGCGTTCTCCGACGAAGTGTGAAATGGAGCGCGTGGTGGGTATGTGTTCTCAAACGGGGTGTGTTCTCTCTGGCTGCGCCATTAACAGCAACTCAACAAGAACAAAACTTACATAAGCTCTGCTGCTTCGTTGAGTGCGCGCGCGCTTTTGAGAGTGAATGAGCGAACGTCGGCTGCATTATTCCATGCCATGCTTTACTTGTTTGGATACATATGTATGTACGAGTATGTGCACTGGTGTGTTGGTATGCACTGCAGGAGCGTAAATTTCCAAGAATAAAATAGAAAATCAAAATCCCCTGACTAAATTTTTCATTGGTTGGCTGTGATTGCGCGCTCAGTCTGGCGTTGATATAAAATGACAAGCATACTTACACTTAACATTTACATGTACATGTACATACATATGTACAAAAATATATATTTGAAAAATCCAATCAAAAAACATTCACGCTCATAATTTAACAAAGCTCTAAATGAATATGCGTATATATGTATATATACATACATACTCGTAAATATATATACATATGTGTACTTATTCTTTTTAAATCAATTGAAATATAACTCAGTTTGTGTGCTCTGTTTTATAGCACTACATATTTCCACGACACAATTTTCCAGTGCAACTTTGATTTTTATCTCCGCCATTGATAGTCGTCGTCAACGTCGGCGAGAACGACATCGTCGCTGATTTTTGTAAGGTTATTTACCATATATGCCACATCTACAGTAGTACATCGATATTTGAAATAAATATGTACATACATACGATACATATCACTGTGTATTGGTGTGATTAGAAAGGCAATGGCGTTCATTCACTATTTGTAACACACATACATACATATTTTGGTAGGTATGTTTATATGCAGATACAGCCAACAAAATTTATTCTTAATGGTAGCTGGGCGGGGGATAGCAAGCATATGATAATAATTTTTATAATCAGTTTTGAATATATATACATACATATCTACAATACATTTGAGTCAACCCACTTTGCTTGTTCAAAGCAATTTTAATATTTGCGATTTAAATTGATTACTTCAACATACAAAGCGTGCAGGATGGTGCATCGTAAACACCCAATTATATAATCAATGGTGCTCGAAAACGTGTATCTGAGTTCTTGGGTAAGCTATTTGTTATCAGTGGTTTAAGTATTTATGAATTAGTGCGTTGTACCACTCATTTTTTGGTTGTGAAATTTGTTCCGAGCCATTCGACAGGCATTCCCTTTTCTCTACTTTGAACATTGTTTTAACTAACTCTAATTAACATGTAATAATCAAGAAATTGTTCCCGAAAACTAAAGATATTTGTAAAGGGTGTTTTTTGCACGTGCGGTTTTCAATACTTTTCGGAGTTGATCTTATAGACAACTGTTGCTGATTTTTTTTCAACTTTATTATCAAAATAATGTTGCAACTACCCATCTCACGTACCTTCCGTCCATAGCAACCTATCTTATGAGAGCGACATGCAAATGAAAAGTTGTCACCGCTCGCCCATACCGTTACTGACGGTTGTCCCAGAGAAACCAGCGGCGATTTGATTTTTTCCGTAAAACCGGCTCATCTCATTTCTCGTTCTTGTACAAGGTTGCCAGTATAGACTTTGTAAACTAATATGAAATAAACTAATAACTATTAATATGAAAATGCATAGTTTTTTCAAAGGAAATGAAAACTAAATTCGTAATTAGTTATTTGTTACCATATAGATCATGTATATTTGATTTGTGTTTATATTCGAACATATAATTATGAAATATGTTGACGAAAATTATAAATTTGCTTAAAAGTATGCAAACACACTGGCAGCTGGCAACATTTCGCCGCTTTGAGCAGCGTCGATAACTCGTGTATATACATCGCTCTTCCAGTCGGCTGTTATGGACGTTAGCTATGTAAAATGGGTAGTTGCAGCATAATGGTTCGGTTCGTGGGTCGCATCGTGCGCTGCGTCCAATGCTCGGTCGCCACAATCGCCCAGCAAGTTCGGTTGTTCGAGCTATCATTTCGCACCACGTTTACCCCAAGAGATGCTGCACAGTGCGCACCGAAGATACTCTATTGCTGCTGTGGAGCAGACTATCGAAGAACACCCGATTGAGTCCAAACGCCATCGCTCGCAACCATTTGGAGCTGTGTACATCCACTTTACCATATGTAAGATTTTGCGGAAGAATCTTGATTTGAGGACTTACAAAATGCAACTTATGCAAAAATTGTATTGAATGAGCCCAAAAAGAGATGGCCGATCCCGACTTTCACAAGAAAATTTTGTTCAGCGTTGAAGCTAACTTTTGTTTAAATAGGTACGTTAGTAAACAAAATAGTCACATTTGGAGTTGTGATAATCCAGAAGCCATTGTTGAAACGTCGTTACATCCAAAAAAAAAGTATATTTTTGTTGTACTCTTTGGGCAGAGGGAACTATTGGTTTATATTTCCTCAAAAATTAAGTCGGCCATAATGTTACAGTCAACGAAAAACGCTGGAAGAAGGATGTTGATGTGAACGACTTTTGGTTTCAACAAGACGGCGCCACATGCCATACAGCCATATTTTTCATGCCGTCAGCCTGTTCCACCGTGACTACCAAGATCGTACTATCTAACACCGCTGGACTATTTTTGGTTGAGTTACATAAGCGTTTCGCTTATCTAGGCAGATAGGTCCGAGACGACTGCCGCTTTGGAAGAGAATATTTGAAGCGTTTTTGCTGACATACGGCCTAAACTGCTACAAGTAGTGGTCGAAAATTGATCCTCTCGGCGAAAGTTACATACCCGAAACTTAAACAATTCCTACTTAAGTTTCCATTCACTTACCATTTAATAGATGGATAGCTTTTTCTACAGATTGGCGTGAAGAACGAGGCAATATACCTGAAACTAATCTATTAGGAAAAATTGTATTGATGATTTGGTATTTTGGGGAGAGTTGATTGATTGACTCATGCCTTCTATTAAAGGACAAAAGCTGGATCGACGTGACATTCGGTTAATAGTTAGCCAAAATGTCTGCGAAAGAGAGAAGAAAGGCTGCCTTCTTGTCTTTACGATGTCTTTATACCTTTCATGATCATATCAAATTTCTGACGTACATACGTGTATGTCAACTCAGCTTGTCATTCTGATTATATCAGTATAAATTTTAATCGTTATGTTACTTACGTACTTTGGACCAAAGTTAATATAACATTACATGTTTATGCAAGGTAAAATGCGCTAACGGTTTAAATTTTCTCGCACGTTCGATGTATTATTCGCTTGTTGGCTCTTTGTTGTTGTTTGTTTGTTCTTGAGCCGAAAAATTAATCTCCTACATCATACCTCCCTCAACTGATTTCGATTCCATTCAAATAAATTACATTAAAATCTGAATAAAACATGTATTCATAATTAGATCTGTTCGATGACCTGATGTGCAGTAACAATTGTTATTGAGTCTTACTGAATCGCAATCGGTGAGGTAAAAAGCCAAAAAAAAAAAAATTGTGGGAGAAAGCAATTTCAACACTTAGTTTGGAGAGGAAGTTGCAAATTCGTGCTGAGAAAGTTCCCGCTAGTAAAAACTGGCTAAAATGAAAAAAGTATGATTTATTAAAAAAGAAAATAATGTAGTGAAATCATCGCCCGCAAACCATACAATTTGTAATGAGAATTTAGAAGTTAGTATTATTGAAGGCGGCCGTGGTAGCACATTAAGCTAAATTTTTTTAATTACGGTCGCCCCTCGGCAGGGAATGTCAACCCCTCAGAGTGTACATCTGAAAGGAAATAAAGGCTCCTCTTAAAAAACCATCAGCCGTTCGGAGGCGGCTTAGTATAAATTATAGGTTCCTCCATTTATTGGAAAATCATCAAGACGCAAAACTACAAATTGGAGGAGTAACTTGGCCGAAAATCGCTTCAGCGGTTACAAAGCGTCAAAGGATTTGAACCCGGGCCTTTTGAATGACAGTACACTATGCTAACCACTCGGCTACCGCGGCCGCCGATACTGCCAAATAATATTGAACACAAATAGTATGACAGCTTGGCACGACTCACCTGTGATTTGTCAAAAAAGACTATTGATAAAACTCTACTTGGATCACCCGTTATAACAAAATATTCAATTCATATGAAACCGAAGTAGCCTTTCGCCCCCTAACTTATTACTAAATCATATATTAAAATCAGCCTGAAGTAAATCCGAAGGCGCGGAAAGGTGCAGAGACGAAGTTCGCTTGGTCAGCTAATTTCTTATAGAAATCTATTCGCACTTTAAAAGCCATATTTAAGCTACCGACGTATGTACATATATTAATAAATAATACGCTTATAGGTATATATGTACATATGTGTGCATATATATATTTTTTTAACTTACCCGTATGTATGTAGGTGTGCTTCTTCATATCACTCTTTTGATGAAAACGTTTACCGCAATAACTGCATGGATAAGGCCGTGTGTCGCTATGTATCAGCAGATGTGTGGACAGAGTGCTGGAGCGTTTAAAACGTTTACCACATTGTTTACACTCAAAGACCTTCTCCACGTTATGCACAGCTCTGAATATGAGAAGAGAGAGAGAGAGAGAGAGGGGAAAAAGGCAATCCTTTACTATTTGCAGTAGATAAAAGTGAAACTATTTAAAATAAACTTAAATACTTAACGAACTTAACTTAAGCCCACAACACACTTAACGAGATCTACAAAAGAACAGGCAATAAAATTTTCTTTGCTCCAAGCGTAGACTTGCCGCGGGAGTGAGTGGGTGCCGGAAAGTGTTACATTTGGTTGTTTTAATTTAATTGCAATGTAACGAACTAACAAATTAATTCATTTAAACAAATGTAACAAAAAGCAGACTACCACCTGCCCCCTGGCTTTAGTATCTACACGCGGTCGTTCGGTCGGCCGGTCGGTCTGTTTACGCGTGGACTCATTAAACTTTCACAACCGACTAAATAGGAATGTTTATGCTAAAAAGGCTTACGGTATAAACTTTATACATACATAAATACATACATACATATCATGCATACAATAACTGTACACAACATACCTGTGTTGACTCAAACTAACTTCATGACCGAAAGTCTTGTTACACAGTTCGCAAGCGTAGGGCTTCTTGCCGTGATGTGTACGCCGTGAGTGGACTTCGAGGCCGTGTGGGGTGGAGAACATCTTTTCGCATTTCATGCATGAGTAAAGGTCACTGAATTGCGGCAGGCCAGGCCATTTGGCCATATGGTGGAAATGCAGATGTGGTGGATGTGGCAGGCCGAGATGGGAATTTGGCGGCAGACCAGACGCATCACCATTTTGGCTCGACTGCAACGGTACCATCAGATTGCGTAGACGAAAGAGATCTTCCTGCGAGGCGGGGTGATAGCTGGTGGGAGGAAGGGAAGAGAGGGGAGAGAGAAAAGCACAACAAAGGAGCATATTAACGTTCGTACATATATGTGTGAGCGCGACTGAGCAATTAAATATTTTGCAACTTTTAATTAAGTCTTTGGTGTTTTAATTTTTTTGCATATTTTTTTTTTTCTTATTTTTCATTTGCTTAGTCTTTCATTTTCCAACCAAATTTAGCTACTTACGCTGAGGTTAAGCCAGATTGCTGACCCTGATGCAGTGCAAAGGCGGCAAAAAGCGGAAACGCGGGCGGTAGTAGTGGACGTTGAAAGAATGCCGGTTCATAGCCCGCAGGACCGCCACTGCCGGCAGCAGCTCCGCTAGTCGTCGTATAACCATTGCGGAATGCTTCGAATGGATTCATGCCCATCGGCAGATTTACAGCTGTTGGCGATTTTTGTGTTGGCCGCAGAACCGTCACACCACCACAACCACCACCACCACCAGCATGAACAGGTTCATCGCGCCTCAGTAGGGCCGATACTGAAAACATTTCAGACTTCTTCGGACTCGAGCTAATTAACAGTTCTGCGGTCGTTGGTGGCGAACTGATTGGACTGGCGCGGTTGTTGTGGTGTTGAAAGGCAGGTGGTGGCGGTGAATCCACTTCGAGCTCTACCGAACTCGAACGTGAACGCGAACGTGAATGCAGTGAACGTCGGCAATTACTATCATCGTCGAGATCGATTTGTGATGAGGTGCGTGAATGGCTGCGAGAACGTGAAAGCATATCTCGCTCGATGTAGGAACGTGGCTCGCTAATACCGCTATCACTGAGAGGTTGTTGTAATTTCCATTGTAATATTTGATTTTTGCTCAATAAACTAATTGAGTTGTTGTTGTCCTCGTCATGTTGCGCCTTCGCTGTATTGGTGCTGTTGGTGGTACCATGAAGTGCGGCTGGATGATGACTGGATAAATGTTCGGACTTCACAAGGCGATTTATGCTGAAGGCAAGTTCATCTAGAAGGAGAGAGATAAGAAAATTTGAAGAATAAATAATAAATAGGAATAGGTATAGAAACTTTGAGTAGAACCGAGATTGTGCAAATTAGTTATTAGACCCGCTTGAACGTTAGTAAGCGAGGGATCATCTCCGGGAAGAGTCAATAAGGTCCAGTTGGCAGGTGGTGAAGTTTTTACGAACACGGTTCTCATTCTTTATGCCAGAGGACATATAATCCAAATGTTTTCCTCTTTCTTTAACACTCCACCTTCTCCCAGTATTAATATTTTACAGTTTTCAAACGTTTTCGTTTATTTTTTAAGTAATGATACGTGAGCCTTATCGCCTTTGATACTAAACGGCGGTGATCAAGCCAATCTTACTCTGCGGTACTTCAGAGCCGTCGACCAAAGCTGTAAAGGAATCCAGCGACTCACTATACACTGCTTAACGGGAGCAAAAACAACTACTCCAATGAAATCCGCTTTGAGATTGGCAGTTTCGGGTGAGTTTTCGACCAAAACTTTCTATAAGCGCGGAAATGGGTGACAGAATGGTTAATAGAATTTAAAACTTACATTGGCGCTTTTTCCGGCAAAGAGGGCTTCTCACATTGACACGGACAGTTCAAAAATGACTGACGAAGTATTTTCAAGACTAATACTTTCGCGATAAGCAAAGCCTCTGATAGTTTTGGCTAGGAAATAACATTAAAAATACATATAAACATATGATCGAGTATAACTTAACCCCTAAGATTTCATCTTCATAAGCGAAGTGGAATATGCTAAAAGCAGAGCAATTACAGGGGATAAAGAAACGCTCGTGCGTCCGGCCTTTAGCTGATTGAGACGTGTCATCTTTCACGCTGCTCCCAGCTCCAACATTATGGATTTGAGCTCACATAGTTGAAATAAACTAAAGTAATTTATAAAATTGAGAGAATTTTTAACAAACCCTTAGTTGGATACACGCGGTAGCAGAATGCCCAATGGCTTTGGTGCAACCGCTTGCGATCAGGTTCTCAACTAACCGGCCATAAATAATATTTTACCAACAAGAGGGGTGACCAGAAGTTTATTCTAAAGACGCCTCTCAACAGCTTGACGATTGGATTTGTGAGGAATTTTTATTTCATATCAGAGATACACTCGGAAGGGTTAGCACGCACTGCTAATCATTCGGCATGTCGGAAATACACATAGAAAGACAGGCATGGGGAGACGTTAGGTCATGAACTCTTGTCCGACGTCTAGATGGTTCGCAGTTCAGAGAGCTAAAAATATATAAAAAATATACATATATGTATTTGAGTATGAGTTCTAACAGCCTTAATGACGGTTAATTCTACTCAAATTACCATGAGTTTCCGTCTGATACCACAAATAATCAGCAAGTCTAAGTACAGCTTAGTAATCAGTCAGTATAATCTAATCTATAGATTGAAACTCTTCCCTTTACTTTACAATACCACAGATATTTCTACTCGTTTACACATAGGAATTTCTCTGAAACTCTGCAAGTAGCAGTTAAGACCTTTGCGCCTTGTCGAAGATGTTGACATACCGCAGAAGCACGACCGACGTTACTATCAATAAAGATGACATATGTTAAGCAAATAAAAACAAAAAACAATTAAATCACCCAAAAACCTTTATCTCCACATTATGCACGGGTAAATGAAAAATAAAAACTAATAAAATCTAGAGCAAACGCCCACCTGTACGCTCACCAATAGCTATGCTTGTGCACATGGGCCTACTTTGCTTCCGACAAATCACTTTACACACTAATGTAAAATACATATACATATGTATTTATGTCCGTCCGTGACGGCATCAAATTTCTGAAACATAATTATTTTCGTATTCAATCACATAATCCACCTTACATGACCATTAATTCACCCTAATCAACCGCCCATCACCGAAGCACATATACGTGTACGCATACACACATGCATACACAACTATGGAGGCGTCGGATGCGACGAATCGGCAAATCATCATTATCATCAGCAACAACAGGCGTTCATCCTGCCCTCCTGCGACATATTCTAACAGTTGACGTCACACAGTTTCCTTAAAGCCGCGTACATTTGCACCATACTAAATGAAAAATACACACATACGTACAAACATACGAAAATAATAACAATAATATGCATTTAACTAGAACATCTGTTCTGCCACACACCCGAATAAATGGAGCATGACCAAACAGAAAATACACAAACGCCCAGCAAACATAATCAAACGGCTCTCCCTCTCCCTCTCCCTTGCTGTTTCCCTTTGGCGAACGATTTGCATTCAACGGTGACATTGATATATAAACAGCTAACAAATTACAACAACAATAGGTGTAAAGCAGTCGCCTTTGTTGTTATTGTTGAAGTGTCAGGGGGAGGAGAAAAAGGGGTATGTGGAAGAAAATCTGCAATCACAAAAGCGCAAGCACGCAGCGGCGCTAAAACATCACACACATACACGCACACACACACCCAGAGAGCCGAGCCATAGACAGAGCGCTATAAAAGTAGAGGCAGAAACGCATTGAGTGTGTGTGAGTGCGTATGTGTTTCGAATGCGTGACGAAATGACGTGTCGAGCTAAAATTGTAATTTCACAAAAAAAAGGAGAATTCGTAACGCTTTGGAAAAATCAAATACGAATACAAAGCGACTATTTTTGCTCAGATACTTGCTTGCTGTACAAGTGGGGTGAGTAGTGCCACGGTGTAAAGGGTGAAGGTGTTGAATGTGGAAAATTGATGTTAACTTTAGACATAGACTCGGAGACAAGCGAAATAATTGTTGCACAATAGGAAATTGATAAATTGTATGTAGAAGAAAAGTGGGATTATGCATGGGTTTCGGACCAAAACGAGGGGGTGTGATTTCGTGAACAAAAATTAAATAATATCAAATAAATGAAACTTTAATATATGTAGATTAACTATATAAGAAATAATTGAAGAAAGGACACTTTTGAACAATCACCATATCTGTGGGAAAGCCAAATCAGCAGAAACCGCATTGCATTTGTTGATCTCATTTATTGAAAAACTTGTCAACGACTTTTCTGCCCCGTTGCCTTCCCGGGCAAAGAGTGAGCTTTCAAAAAAAGTTCTCTAAGTAAATCTACATGTTGTATTTATAAATCAGCTACTCCTCTGTTGAAGCATCACAGTATGAGGGTACCAAGGTAGGTTAGCAGAGGAACAACTCAGAGGGACGTTTCTCTCTCATGCTCTATAATCTTACGGTTATCTCGCTTCGGACATGAACTAATTGAAGAAGAGTTAGAATCATAACATAATCAGATGGTATTACGGCGGCCTAAATGGTTAACTTTCCACAAACTTAATGCGACTTGAAAGGTATCTAACTGGTCTAACCGTTGTGAGCCCTATGTGATCTCAAAATGGAGCTTTCTCTCTTCATTAGAGGTATGAAACACCTACAATAAAGGCACCAACCATGAATGAATGGTGTTGAGCTGCGCCTTGGAACGAAGGGAAAATTTCTAGGCGAAGACAAAAACAATGTCAGCCTTGAAATCTTATTGAAAAGTAAGGTTCTCTCTCGATGAACGAATACCAAACTCTACAAGTCCTTCATCGTTCCCGTTCCCATTATACTACGTATATATATGGTGTGGAGGCATGGACGATGACAACATCTGATGAGTCGACGTTGGAAGTTTTCGAGACAAAGGCTATGCGTAAATTTGAGGTGCTGTACGAGTTGGTAAAAGAAGAATAAGTTCTTTACAAGGAACTGAACTGAAAAGCTTACATAGAGCTCCATCGTTTTCTTTACATGTTAAAAAGCTAATGATAATAAATTGGGTTTAAGTCACAATATTTTGTGGGGTTGCTGAATGGTGACCTGTGTGAAACAAAGTAATAACAGTTAACATCAAAAGCACTCAAGCCACTCCAAAAGAGACCTTAATCCGGACTTAATAGTTCATGAGGCTGCTGTTTTCTAAGGGTTGTTAAAACAATGGAGTAAAGAAAGATTTAGACACCTGAAAAGAAAGAAATTTCATAACAGACAGCATAAGAAAAGAATGGAACCATCACTTCTAAGCTCCACTCGGCAATATCGAGATATATACGGAAGCATCGAACTCAATGGAAGAGTTGCGGAAAGTGTCTTCTCAAGAAACCCTGATTCAGCACTCTTTCAGACAGTGTATTTTAAGATGAAATTTCAGCTATTATGGAGGCAGCACTTGAACTCTCTATCTATTATATGCATCAAATGATCTTACCGAATTGTAAAGATGGTTTCCGATTTTTTTGGTCTATTAACTCAAAACTTTTACCATTTATCATCACAGTCCGACTAATTCCATGCCTTGTGATATCTAAAATTTTGTCGATTCTATGACAAGAAAGTTAACAAGTAAAAGCTACGCCAGTAAAAAAAAAGGGAAGGATAGATACAAGCTTCAACAACGCATTGAAATTATTAAAATTCATTATAAAAATAGTGAAAGCCTGGCAGAGACAGTTCGTAAAACTGAAACATTTTTCGGTCATCGTCATCGAAAAGCACTTTGTCGGACCGCAATACAGAAATTGGTGGAAAAATAGAGCTGTCGTGACAAGTCAGTGATGTGAAGAATAAAACACGTGCACGCGGCTCAAGAAAAAACTGGGAAATTTTCTGCTGTAGACCAAACTGTTGAAGAAACCCCAGATTTGTTTATTCTTCGTCGTTCTCCAGAAGTGCGCATTCCACAAACGTTATTACACCGTAATTTGCATAAAGACTTGAGTCTTAAGGCTTATAAAGTTCAGTTAGCAGAAGAACTCAATCGGGTCGATCGTCAACAACTTCGTGTCTTTGCTGATTGGCTCCTTGAAATGCATGAAAATGATTCGAAATTTCATCGAAAAGTCATCTTGACTGATGAGGCCCATTTCTACCTCGATGGCTACGTCAATAAGCAAAACTGTCGCATCTGGGGCTCAGAAAATCCAAGATTTATTGTTGAAAAGCCTCTTCAACATCAACGTGTAACTGTTTGGTGCGGTTTATGGTCCGGCGGGGTAATTGGACATTACTTTTTCGAAAATGACGCTGGAGCAACAGTAACGGTGAATGGATTGCGCTATCGAATTGGAATTGGATAGTATTGATCTGGACAACTTTTACTTTCAGCAAGACGGTGCTACGTGCCACACAAGCAACGAAACCATCGATCTTTTAAGGGGAAAAATTTTCGGACCGAAAAGGTGATTGGGCATTTGCCCATCGAGTTCTTGTGATTTAACATCTTGCGATTTTTTCCCTTGGGGCCACGCGAAAGATAAGGTCTACGCCAACAGAAAGATGAAAGATGGAATTCGTGAAGCTATTGTGGGCTTACAACAGCCACTTTGTGATTTGGCGATGGAAAACTTCAATAAAATGGATACGGGCTTGTAAGCGTAGCCGTGGCGGCTATTGGGTTGATATTGTTTTCCATTATTAATGGCACACTTTCCTCTTTACATTATTTAAATAAACATCCCATCATTTATTTAAAAATATACCATTTTGCTTTGTATATAAAAAAAAAACTTTTAATGGAAAACCCTGAATTATATATAGGTCATACAGGAAAGACTTCTACAATAATAAAGGCATACCACGACCTCTGCCAGTACGTTATAAATGTCTCATGTATATGTGACTTCAGTGAAAATTCTCAATTAGTTGCCAACGAATAAATACTTGCTAATATTATACTCATCATAATTAATTTCGTCTAATTCCAAATCATTTGGGGGTTAAAGATATGCTTACATGGAGATGCGCACATGCGTTAACACCCTCAACGCTTTCGTCAACGCATAACTTCCACTAGTAATTTACATACCTACATATATATATTATGTGCCTAAGCTGCGAAGCAAAATAAGAACGTTGATTGTGGGGATGTTGGAAGGAAATTCCAAATTACTCAAGATTATAACTTAATATGGCAGCACTGGACTTATCGATTGGTTTTTATTGTGTATATGCGTTTCGTTGATTGTAAAAATATTCATCTCTCAGTTGTCTATTTGTCTTCATATTTGGGATCATTAGTACATAATCAAAAAAGTTGGTAAACATTTTTGCTATTTTTTGTTGTTGTAAAACGTGACTCTATGCGCGGTCGTGATTCTTAGACGTAGCTCAAGTTTAAATTTCGTACATTTCATATTAAGCAGACATTTTTTATTGGGGTTGATGAAGAGAGAGAAAAAGATTTTAATACAATAAAAGGGTAGACAAGTTAGAAAATCACACCTTCATAAAAGGTCAAAGTACCATATTAAAGCAATGTAATTTGATTTATTCAATTTGAAAATGTAATTAAAACCATTGATTAATGGCTTGCCATATTACCATATGTAAAGCTCGCAATTGTAGAGGATAATAATTTAACGAATAGAAACCGAAGGAGTGCAGGAAGTATTAAAATTACAGCTTAATTTCAGATCACAGCCGTATCAAATAGTTTAATTTATTCTAAAATAACATAAACAAATCACTTTCAATCTTAAATTTTAATATTTTGTGTTAAAACCTTTCGCCTTAACAAAAGCCTGGAGCCTGGTTGGCATTGATTGGACCAACTTTTGTGTGGTTTCTGGGGTAATTATCTGCCTTTCCTCTAGAAGCTCCTTTTTCAATTCTTCTTTGTTTGAAATTTTGTGGCTTCGAAGGTTTTTGTCTCATAAAGCCCACAAATTTTCAATAACATTTATATCAGGCTCCTGTGCCGGGAATGTCATCAAATGGGGGCAGTTCCATATGAGCCAGGATTGAACGGCTGCTGCTTTGTATTTTGGGAATTTTTCTTTTATAACAAGATTTTCGGCACTTTGCCGCAAATTATTTCTCAGGATATTAAGTACATATTTTTCTCCATTGTCGTTTCAATAAACTCCAACTTTCGTACACCGGCCAAGGACATACAACCCCGAACCATAACACTTCCACCGCCATGTTTTACTGTAGCTCTCAGTTTCTCCTTATTTAGCTCTCTATTCTTTTTTCGCCAAACGTAAGACATGCCACGCTTAGGAGGACTTACACAACAATTTCTCGGCATATGGGTTAAGGAGAGGGCACCATTTCTCACCTCATTAAACCACGCACTCGATGCAGCAATAGGTCTGTCTACGACAAAAGACATGCTAAACATAACCTTCGTCAAAACATCAGAAGCACGAATGAGATCGCTTGCAACGTGACTGGATAAATATGGATAGACCGGTTCTCCTTCAATATAAAGGCAGGTATAATAACTGGTCACTTTTCAAAAAGATTTCATGGCAAGAGAGGCAAAAGAATGTGTTACTATTTTAAAACATTTTGTCGAGATTGAAGAACAAAGAAAAATTCCTTGGGAAATACACCCAACTCCTTCTTCTTTAGTGGCGTAGACATTGCTTACGTGATTATAGTCTAGTTAAGAGTCGTACGGGGCCAACTGTGGCTTACGTAGAGGACCATAAATCTTTCGCAAAACCTTTCTCTTAAAGATTCTCAAAGTCATCTCTTCGGATGTTGTCATTATACACGCCTCCATACCAAATAGCAGAACGGGAATGATGAAGGCCTTGTAGAATTTTGTTCAAACTAAATCAAACTCGTTGAGCTTATATCTACATGTAATTATATGCAATTGACGATTTGTCACCGCTGATGCTATTTTCGGCCGAGTTCTTCTCCCATTTTGCGGTGTACGTCTCAACATTTTTTCCTGAGCTGAGCTTACTTCAGCTAATATACCTAATGCCTATACCTAATATCGGGGCTACTAAAAGGGTCACGTATTTGAGAAGGTGATCCTCACAATGTTATCACAAAGAGTCTATAGGCTTAACTGCGTTCGCAGTTGACCAGCATCTGTATTAACCCAACTCAACTCAACGAGACTCACATGACACCAACCAATTCTATGCATATTCCCTTAATTCATGAGCCTCACGTTAGAAGACCCTTCGACTTTAACCAGCCTTGTCTACCCCCAAACGAGACGTAGCAAAAGCCTGCAACACTCAGCAGTGACCAGTCCACCCACTTTAATATACATTTCCGATGGGAGACCTAACCAAAAGATTATTTAAACAGCAATTCAGTTAAGTTTTGACCGCGAACTTTAGATCTCTTGCGGATTTCCTTTAATGTCTTTCTATTTGCATTTCTTGAGATTAAAGCTTTGCGAACGGCACGTGTCTTCTTATTTTCTTAAATCCATAGGCTTGTATTTCTTGTTTTTGAACACTTTACGCAGATTTTACACAGCTTTGAAGGAGCGCCTCCGGTTAACTACGCCACACTTAAGTTAAGAAGCTCTTTTTGAGCTCCTCGAGCTGCTTCGTTAGTTCTTTCTTATCCTTCGTACTCAACTATGAGTCCAAGTGAAAATCTTATAAAACTTCTATCCAAGAGGCGAAGCTAAGTAAACTCCGAGCAAAGAAAGTTATCTGTGGTTTCTAAGGGATGCTCATTTTGCTAACGCATTCCTCTCGGCGAAATTTTGTTTGGAAAATTAATATCGGATTGTCCTCATGAAAGTTTTTGGTGGTCTCCTGACATTAAGCGTTTCATCTCTTAACACAATTTAAGAAAAAAAACTTAAATTAAAGCCTTATTCGTCTGCCTTTGTTTATTAACAGGAAATATCGAAGGCCAGTCAAAGGATAGAGGTGTTACATTTAGGTCCGAGCTTGCACATTTTCAGTTGTTTAGATTACTAGACCCAACTTAACGAGATCTGAAAGTAACACCCTCCTGGGCCAAGATTCAAATTTCCTTGAATTCTACTCTACAAAGTATTAGAGATATTAGAACAAAAAATAGCTCACCGGTCTCGATATATGAGAATGAAAAAGTGGAAAGAGCCAAAAAACTGCAAACCCCTTTGCGCCCAAACTTTTTTCAAGTAGTTTGCATAAAATTTAATTATTCTTCCAATTGTCCCGTGCACACACACACATATTCACGGGGACAACTATAAACCAGTATAAAAGACAGTAGCAGCAGCAGCAGCAGCAATCGCTTTAATGGGTGTGATTTTCTAATTTCCACCTTTTTTTATTACAACCACCGGATAATAATTATGGGCTTAACACCCAAAAAATGCGCACACACACACACACACGCGCACATCCCTCTCGATGACAAATGCCAAAAGACGGGCACAACGCACAATAATTGCTGAAAATTCAAATGTTAAACGGCACAACGAGGATAATAATAAGGATTGTGGATTATAGTAAACACACAATCAAACATCCATACGTTCATACGACATGCCATGAACACAAGCGAAAGTAAATAAAAATAGAAGCAGCTTTCAATGAGCCACCGCCCTCCGCCTTTCCTGTCATGCTGTGCACCGGAGTATTATGGTAACTACTACAATAAACCGCCCCTTTTTCCAGCTTATAAATATATTAGAGAGAGCATTTCCGCTTGGGTGTTTGGGTGTGTTTGTGTGTATATTTCAATTGGCACGCGCCCCGCGGGACCAAGTCATAAATTTGTACGCATTAGACATAGTCTGGCTCGACCTGTCCGACCGCCCTCGATTTATCTCACTCTCAGCAACTGAAGATGAAGACGATGACGACGACATTGACTGTCGACATCTGTTTGCCGCAACCACCCTCTGTGTGGAGAAGCTGGTGTATACATACACGTATTTGTGCTAGTAAGTCGCTTGTAGTGGGGGGTTGTGCACTTGAGCTCGGTTTGTAAAGTGTTTAGGCGGTTTGTAAGCGGCAGGTTGTTTGGTTTGGCGTCTTTTTTATTTTGTTGGCAAAAACATGGCTAAGATTAAGTAAATTATGTAAACATACGTACAAATATATGTAAGTACATACATAAGTGTTTGGTGTTTCTTCAGTTTGGTTGAAGAAAAATAACCATACTTCTTTTCAAACCGATTATTGTTGTAAAATTGGTTATTAAACGCTGAAAATTAAGACATTTAAGAATCTTTTAAAAAAGTTTCTCTAAGTTTACGTAGAAAACCAATGATGTAGGTGTGGAAGTTTGAAGGAAAATCTTTACAATGAAAATGTTAAATGAGCGGCAATAATTTGGACGGTAGAAAAATAAAAGTGGGAGAGGGATAAATTGTGTCCGTTTTATTGCGACCTATAGAACGTCAAAGCCTTTCGGGAACTTCAAGTGGGCTATGTTTTCTAGCCTACCCTAGTCTTCTGAACTGCGAAGCTCCGAAATATCCAAGACGAGCTCTGGCTAAAGCCATGCAGTAAAAGAGAAGGTGTTCTAATGTCTCACTCATGCCTTCCTACCTGCGTCGTTACGTGAACGTCTAAGCATTTCTTTTGCTGCTATTGCACAGGATCTTGGTGGTTTTGTATGTCACTAATGCATTCCATCTCACTCTGATCCGGCATCATGCTCTTATGGAAATTTCATTATAGATCGTATTTAGTGACTTTTGTATGTCGTGTACTTGTTCGCTAGCATGACGGTTTTCACCTCATCAACGATCTCATTACCCATAATGCAATTGTGGTCTGGAAACTAGTATTTACGATTTGTTAGAAGCTCCGAGAACTTGGTTGGAAGGTTCTTATGCAATCATCTTATAGGCCAGACCACGCAACAAGTGACTATCTTGACCATCAAAATGGGAAAAAGTTATCGAGGTAGGCTATGGGAAATAAAGCCTTTATTTTCTCTCTCTCTCTCTCTCTCTCTCCATAGCAACTCTGCGAATTAGAATTGTTTGTCCTAAAGTACGGTTTGCGCTAAGTCTTATTAGTTCTGTTATCACCGTGTGTCGAGAAGCTTGTTCTTGTTTCGAAAGCATTCGTTCGCTGTCTCTAAATAAGTTTTTAAACTGTTTTCTCACAAAAATGAGAAAATCAAACATCTTGTCATAAAATCATATCTTATCTATCCAAGGGACATATTTTTATAGCTTATCCTTAAAGTTTTAATCGCCTTTGAGATTTTAGAATAATAATTAAGTTAGGTTAGGTCTTATATTGTATAAATAGACCTGTTAGCACTTGATGAACGAGATGTAGGTTAAATTTAATTCGAGGTGAAATAGTCACCCTACATAAGGTTAAGCCTTATCGCATAGCTTAGGAGGATCTCTGAACAGCGAAGCCCCATCTCCGGTCCGTCTTCCAGTTCTCTCGTAAATTTCATTGTATAGAGGATTTAGCCATCTTCGTAATTCGGTCACCAGCCAGATGAAATTTTTGGGTGTCTCATCAACTACTTTGTTCTCCATAATAACTACAGAAGAGACTATTTCTTTCCAAGGCTACACTTCGTCTGGTATAACATCAAGCTGCCGCTAGAGATTTCTCTGATGCCTGTCTTCAACGGGCAAAAGTTATTGCGACATAGGTTAGTCTTGGATGGCAATCGATTGTTAATGATTTTAAATGTTTTTAAAACATAAAGCTCATTAGTAGGAAATTTCAAAAATGATTTTGAGGACAATAAATCTTTAGGAATAACAGGATATCTGATTGAAGAAAGTCTCACATTCTTCGTATGTGATCGTAGTTTTGCTAAAATCGTCAAATTGGACCCCCTAGACAGATAAAAACAAATGAATCCAGCAGTTAATGATATGATAAACAAACCATTGGAAGCAAAGTTATTAGCCAGAAGACTGAGGAAGAAGTCACAACTTTCAAAATATCACAGAAATAATCGGTAACAATTTGCCAAAAGGCATGTGGATGGGCCTAAAAAAGGGCTAAACATTTTATGGTCTGACTAAACCAAAATAGTTTTTTAGGGCAGTACTGGCTTTATGGATCATGTTCGACGGCCCCTGGCCCCCTAAATTCAGCTTTTCTGCAGGATAATGACCCTAATCACACAAGTCGAGAGGCTACATCTTCTACTGCTTGCCATTGGACTTGGTGGTATATCACTCGGCAGTAATGACTGCTCTTCGTCTAAGAGAGTCAAATCAGGGTTGTCGGAGAAGTCTTGTCAGGGAACCCTCCGATGGAACTTTCTTTTAGGCTACCTGACTATTGAAATATTTTCCAGGCAGAGATATCTGCTATCATGGAGACAGCAAAGCAATCCGGAGCCAGCTTTAAAGATAAGGATATCTTAATTTTCAAAAGCATTGGGCTCGCTTACACCAAATTCTTAATTAGTGCTGGGCTGTTGCCGATCTCTTCAGGAGATAGCCAAACAGAACATACTGTCTTTCAAGTGGGAACATCGAGAGAAACTGTAAGGTGGATGAACTTGCTAGCCAAGGTACAACAAGGCATATCCTTATGGATAAAAAACACTGTGGTATGCCTTTTGCCACTAGCAAATTGCTTCTCATACGAACAAGTCGCACCTAAGGTGGAAATCCAGGCATGCCTGGTCGAAATGTGATAAGAAGATATCACGAGATATCTACTTCTTAAAAAGAGGGAACATGTTCAAAGTAATAAGAGTTCTGACAGGCCACCGTCTGATAGGACAACAGGTGGAACGACTACGGGCTCCCATAAGAAGATGCTGCAGAAGCTGCAAGAGGTATGAGGAGAGGAAACGATCATCAATCAATCTCTTATGCGATTGTCCTGCTTTGAGCAGCGCTACGCTTCGGAATTTTTGGACCTTATTGCTGGATGCTATATCGAAGATACCCAACATCAAAGTCATGGATCTTTAATAAGAGAATGAAAATGGCTAGAAAATAAAGCCTAATGTAAAGTTTTTGATGAAAATCAATAGATCTAAGTCAGGTCTAAGTGAATCTGATACGATAGACCGGTAGCCACCACGACCTAACCTACCATTGCTTTTATAAAGTTAATGTTGAGTTGGCACTATTTTTCATAATTTTTATATTTTTTATCTTATATTCGATCCGTTTTAATCTTCTACTGTATTATATAGTAATATTGTTAAATATAAACCACTGTGTTCATCAAAGGGGTAATTTTGAAATTTTTTAACTTTTTATGTACAAGAGTTAAGTATATAGGAAACATAAGAAAACGTGACAATCAAAAATTGGGAATCACGCTAAAAAATGATCGATAAGCAATTACGATCAAATTTATCTTTTTGTTTATTTAACTTGATAACAAATTGCTAACCAAAATAGCAACTAAGTAAAAGAAAGCAATAAAAAATTATAGCAAAAGGTAAACTCTAATTTGTACTTTGAATGAACGCTATTAATAATATGAATGAAGTAATTTTGAATTGTTATAAAACTTTATGACTAAGATATATATGTATAAACAGATATATAGCTATACATACCTATACCACATTTAGTCAATAGTGTATATTTTACGATAAAATTATATGTAGAAAGGAAATAGTCAGTAAAGCAGTGGTGATGGCAATAAAGATTTCTTTTTCCCAAAATAATCATTAATGTATTATTTGCGTTCAATATTTACCATTTATTATTTTGCAATTCTCCTATTGCATTATCCGGTTTTTTTCATTTTTGGTTATAAAAAATCACAAATTTTTTAAATAAATAAGGGAGCTTCTACTGCAGTATGCATGCTTATTATTATATATATACTCGTATATATGTATTTATTTATTTTGTTAAATTTCTGGTGAAAAAGTTTTTCATGTTCATATTAAAAATTCTCATATACATATATTTTATGTCTGCTACATACCACTGTGCAGGTGTCAGTAACTTTGAGTAATTTTTTAGAGAGAATGTATTATAATGCCTCTAAACAGCAGAGAACAAATAATTAGTTATCAATTTATCAGTGGAAAAAAGGTGTAAAGTTTAGATAGACCCCTGATTTATGATCATCGATAAGGAATTCGTGCCTGAGAAACGATATGTATGTATTATACAAACATACCTATATGCTTACATACTCATAAGTACATATGTGTGTGCATTAGTGGTGGCGATCAATTTGTTGTCATAAATATGAGTAATACTCAGACCGATGTGAAGATCCATGGCAATCAATTAAGGATTAATATAAGAAATTGCATTAAAATAAATAAAGTAAAATGAAAAAAAAATAAAAAAGAAATTAAACCAAACTAAAGCTAATAAATTATTTAAAGTAAAATAAAATAAAATAAAATAAAATAAAATAAAATAAAATAAAATAAAATAAAATAAAATAAAATAAAATAAAATAAAATAAAATAAAATAAAATAAAATAAAATAAAATAAAATAAAATAAAATAAAATAAAATAAAATAAAATAAAATAAAATAAAATAAAATAAAATAAAATAAAATAAAATAAAATAAAATAAAATAAAATAAAATAAAATAAAATAAAATAAAATAAAATAAAATAAAATAAAATAAAATAAAATAAAATAAAATAAAATAAAATAAAATAAAATAAAATAAAATAAAATAAAATAAAATAAAATAAAATAAAATAAAATAAAATAAAATAAAATAAAATAAAATAAAATAAAATAAAATAAAATAAAATAAAATAAAATAAAATAAAATAAAATAAAATAAAATAAAATAAAATAAAATAAAATAAAATAAAATAAAATAAAATAAAATAAAATAAAATAAAATAAAATAAAATAAAATAAAATAAAATAAAATAAAATAAAATAAAATAAAATAAAATAAAATAAAATAAAATAAAATAAAATAAAATAAAATAAAATAAAATAAAATAAAAATAAAATAAAATAAAATAAAATAAAATAAAATAAAATAAAATAAAATAAAATAAAATAAAATAAAATAAAATAAAATAAAATAAAATAAAATAAAATAAAATAAAATAAAATAAAATAAAATAAAATAAAATAAAATAAAATAAAATAAAATAAAATAAAATAAAATAAAATAAAATAAAATAAAATAAAATAAAATAAAATAAAATAAAATAAAATAAAATAAAATAAAATAAATTAAAATAAAAAAAATAAAATAAATAAAATAAAATAAAAAAAATAAAATAAAATATAATAAAATAAAATAAAATAAAATAAAATAAAATAAAATAAAATAAAATAAAATAAAATAAAATAAAATAAAATAAAATAAAATAAACTAAAATAAAATAAAATAAAATAAAATAACATAAAATAAAATAAAATAAACTAAAATAAAATAAAATAACATAAAATAAAATAAAAAAAATAAAAATAAAATAGCAAAAAATAAAATTTAGTACAATAAAATAATATAATAAAAAATAAAAATTATTAAAACATAAATAAATAACATAAATTAAAATGAAATAAAATAAAATACAATAAAATAAATAGAACAAAATAAAGTAAAAGAAAATAAAATAATAGAATAAAAAATAAAATAAAATATTCATCTGTATCAATTTATCCATCTATTTAAATTACATCATTTTTGAATCCGATAAAATTTCAGAAACTGGAACAAGTGAGCTTGTGTAATGAACGTGTGATGTACGCAGAATAGAAAGTTCTATATACATATATCTATATTATTTATTTGCATCTATAGCTTAAGGAATAATAATAGGATAATCATTGGAAGAATGCATTATATTTAAGTATTGATATCTTTTAACATCATCTGCACAATCAAAGCCGCAAAGGTGTCAGAAATCATAAATCTTCTAGCTCTTGGCGAAACTAAGTAATACAATATATACAAGAATACATATTCGTGTACAATATATGTACATATAAAGATATCGGAGTAAGAAACAATTTCTTTACAATTTTATTGCCTTTCAATCCCCTAATAACAAACCATATTTAGTCGCTGATTTACAGAAAAGACATTTTATGAGTGCATTGGTAAACAAACTTTGTGGTAAAGAATGTGTTACATGTACAAGTATGTAGGTAATTACATTATGTTTACAACGTGCTGACAACAGGCAATAAGAAATATTTTAAATAAATATTGTAAAGGTAAATAATTGTAAAATGTCAACAAGTATAGGCTACGAGTTTACTCGCATTATCGATCGATTGCTTATTGACTGCTTGGCGGCGTTTCTTTGAAAGTACACGTATGTCAAAAACTTATTTATGAGTATAACTTTCTTTAACTAATATTATTGATATCCCGATTGCGCGATCCCCAATGGATGGGCTCATACTAGTGTTCGTCAGACTAACGGTTTGTGAAAGATTGGTGCTAGAAGTCACAAATGCATAGTAAAAGTGATCATAAAATCGAGAGCAAATATTATTGACTTTATACTAATAATTTGTGTTCATTCTTGGCATTTCTTTTTGTTTTGTTTTAATATATTTAATATATTTTATTTTATGTTATTTTATTTAATTTTAATTAAGTTTATTGTTTTTATTTCATTTAATTTTATTGTATTAGTGTTTATTTCATTTTATTTTCAATTCATTTGTTTTATTTTAATTATTTCATTTCATTTTATTTTATATTATTTCATTTTATTTTATTTTACTTTGTTTTATTTGATTTTATTCTTGTTTATTTTATTTTAATAATATTTTTTAATATATTATTTTATATTGTTTTATTTAATTTGATTTTTTCTTCTTTTTTCTGTTTTGTTTTGTTTTCTTTTATTTTAATTTATTTGACGTAATACTATTTCCTTTTTTCTTTTTATTCTTATTTTATCTTATTTTATTATTTATTTTATTTTATTTTATTTCATTTTATTTTATTTTATTTTAGTTTATTTTATTTTATTAAATTTAATTTTTAAAATATTTTATTTTATTTTATTTGTTTTTCTTCAGTTTATATAATTATTATATATTTACATATTTTATTTCATTTAATTTTGTTTATTTTTTATTTTTTATTTTAATTTATTTATTTTATTTAATTTTTTATTTGGTTTCTAATATTTGGGACTTGCATGTTTTGCTTGTCACAACCATACCACTGTGCACTACCAATGTTGTATATTTTATGGCAGGGATTTGGTAATTCAATATTTGCTCATTGGTATTTGACTGCCAAAAATACCAATTCAAATATTTTGATTACCCATATACACGTATGCGCGTATGTACTTTGTACTTATGTACATACATATATCCATATATATGTACTCGCACTCTGTGTGTCATTAGACGAAAAATGATGCAAGTCTGTCACCAAAATTGTTTTTCTATAATTTTGGATATTTATGATTAACCAATACCTGCAACCGAATTGCATGTGACATGCGTTTGTCGTTCATAAATCAATAAATGAACGAGCCAGTAAGTAGATTACTCGTAGTATGTACTCGTATATCTTGCCGTTAGTTTGTACATGCGTTCGGGTGTGCCAATGCGCCCAATTGGCTGTTGAATGTTATGTTCTATTGCTTCGGCAGTAAATTCTTATTTTTGGCATTTGAAAATATATACAACGACAAATAATAAATGTCAATTACATACATACACGAAATGCAGTGTGATATATTATATAATATATAAATTGTAGTAGGATAACAGATTAGTCGATGTCGAGTATAAGACTGAGTTGAACAGTCTTTTAATTTCGAACTATAATTTGATTAAAACGTCATATACGTGTATGTATATACACATGCATATGCTTATTAGTATGCATGTTGGTAAGTGTGGATGTATTGAAGTTTTTTTTAAGGGCATATATCAATCATTGCGCATAATTGCCTTGAGTGTTTAATAAAAATTTATAGATTTGAGCCAGATTTGCTTTCAAAATTCTCATAATATTTTTTATGCATATTATCTATTGCTGTCATGCATTGCATTTACAATTTGTCTTATACTATACAAAATTTATTACCATTTTTTGTTTGCTTGTTTTTTTTCTTCTTATTTTATTTGGTGAGTTTTAAAAATAATAGAATGAGAACATACAATAAATCGTTAATTTTTGCTTTGATTGCCGTGCAGGTGTTGGCTACCATTGATAGCTTTAGTTTAGATTTTGTTATTATTTTTATTTATCTATTTTTTGTTATTTTTTCATAGATTTAGTTTACTGTTCTTTACACAGGCTGTAGTAATAATAAACAGTTGTGGTTTAGTTTATTTTTATAACAGCTTAGACTTTGATTTCATACACATAAAAAAATACATATATACTCGTACGTGTATATTCTGCATACATTTATACATTTATCGGATTTTGAATCTGTTATTGTGTAGTTAAATATTTCTCTCCACGCTGACACACACTGGCAGGAGTTTTGCAAAAAGAAAAAAGCTAAAAAAAAAATAATTATAATTTATGATCATAATCGACAAACATCGCTTCGAAATAAGTTCAAAGATATTGAATATTATTACTTCATGATTATTATTAATCGATATTGTTGAATTGCTTGGTGTGATTTAAATTGTAGCTTTTTTATTTATGTTTTTTTAGTATTTTTATTAGTTCTGCCAAGATTATACGCCGATACAGTTGCTGGCAATTTAATAGAACCAAATATTCTTGTAATACATATTTGTTTTTCAGCAACTTAAAAGCAAAAAACGTAAAAAAATACTTAGCAAATTTTTTGGATTTTTTAAATATATGTATGTATATTTATATTTTTAAGTATATTCCCTAAAATTTTGAAGCCAACTTGATAAATATAAAAGAAAAGATTAAATATATAAATGAGTAAAGTACTTCTGTAACTTTAAACGGATTTTTCTCAAGTCTGAAATTTTCCAAGCTGAAGATTTCGCTCTCTCGGAAATTGCTTAACCTTTTGGTCTCAAAAGTTTACAGAATCTTGTTATATATATTTCACAAGTATTAAACGAAGAAGTATAATTAAGAAAAATCAACACTAATTTAAGTAGACGCCAATAAATAAAAAATTCAATTCCTTCAATAATAAATCTTTACCTTCAATAAAAACATTCACTAATTTTATTTTTATTTTTCTGAAAATCCGAACAGTCGGTAACTGGCGGTTTTTAATTTTATCAATATAGCGTACCGTTTTTAAAAATTCATTTTTAATTTCAACGAACTTTTGAATAAGTGAAAATTATACTGAAATAATCTTCAAAATTAAGCTTTTAAGTGGTTAAATGTTTTTTTTTCGGGAGAGAAAGGTGTATTTTCAAAATTTTTTTGTATAAAAATTAAAATATTTCTGAAATTTTCATAGGAAAATATTAATAACTCCCCCATTGTGACATATATTGTGGTGACATCTCGCCATAACCAAATAATTCGAAGTTTTAGTTAATACCATAAACTAGGATTTGGGCGAAGGAAAAGAAAAAAATTAAAATTGTATTTTCGGTAGATTTTTTTTACAAGAAAATGCAAGTTTTGGTAAAGTTTGCTCGATATTTTTCCTAACTGTTGTAGCTGAAAAAAATTAATCTTTCGTCAAATTCCTTGTCTATTGTATTTCGAAGACTTCTATCAAATTTAATCAAGATCGGTCGAATAAATTTCTGAGAACATTTAACAACCGACTTTGAAAACACAAAACGCGTTTAAGGTTTAAAGAACTGAACCTAGCTGCCTTTGAGCTCGCACCTTCTCAAAAGTGTACTTCCGAAACTTTTATTCTCGAAAAATTTTAAAAATTATAAGGCAAAAAAAATATATTTTTTGGAGAGGTGAAATTGCACCCTTAGCGGTTTTTCGGCGAATTTCTATGCGAATTGTGGTATACCTAGAATTTCTGCATTACATTTAACAGCCTCGGAACGTACTACGTGTATTCTATGAAGTTTTATTATCCTCATTCCGCTTGTAGCAATCGAAATTATCGATATTTTCTGCAGAGGAACGACTAATATCAAAACATACAGAATCCTCTCAACCTATTTGATCTTCGTGGGGCTAGGCAGTTCAGTGTAACCGCAACTGGTGGCCACAAAAGCCCTCTATGAGCAGAGGGATCATAGGTTCGATCTCTGTCTAGACCAACATCTACGTGTAAGTAAACAAAACTTCAGAGACGGCTTCACACTAAAGGTGTCTTCATTTGCAGGCGAAAAATCAGGAAGTAAACGGAGAGATTGACAATACCTGCCAAGGGATGACCGCAGTTAGAAAAATTAACTTTTTTTAATTAAATTAAATCTTCCATAATTTGCAATGACTGACTTGAGACCCTCCACATGATTGCCCACAAGCTTACTGCTCGGCCTTTTCGATTACTGAATGATACTCATATCTAATCGTTGTACTTTGTCAATAAATATATTGTAGGACTATTTTATGAAGCACTTATGTATGTGTGCATGTGTGTATATGTGTGTAGGCCTTATATAAAATTATTATATTTACTAAAAATCTTGGATCAGTGAGAAAGAACTCATTAATTCTGGTGCGAATTGGTTATAATCATTCCCAAAAAATCTCGCAATATAATCAGCAATGAAATTCTGCGCATACTTACATATATTTACATACATATACCTACATATATGTAATTTACTTCCCAAAAAATTCAAAGAAAAAAAATCAATGAAATAAAATTTTCAAATTCCTCTGGAACTAGTCACAGAATTCTGACAGTTTAGGTGATCAATCTGTCATTTAATTAAAGTGTGATTTGTCATGCTAAGTAAGCACAAAGTGCCGACTCTTTTTTTATCGCGACAATGAAAGCAAAATGAACTTGCGCTGAGTTGACAACGAAGCCAACGCCGCGTGCCATAAAAAAGTTTCTAGTCTACTAAATTAATCAAAAATGTTCACGAGTTTATTCATTCATAGCTACATCACATTTAAAATAGTCTGATGAATTAGATTTACTTTTCTTAAATTAATATGCGTAATTGGTGTCGTTAAGATGTGAGATTTTTTTACTGATGTCGAGCGGTGGAACGACGTTGGAGGCCTCATAAAAAAAGTTGGTAGTATTTGTATTGTAGATAACGCATTAACAAAATATAATTTCTATTATTTTCGTAATATGTACATAATAATGATTGAATAAAAAACAACCAAAAGAACGCTTTATTTCGCTAAAAATCTAGAATAATTCAAGACTCAGAACCTAATTGGTCTCCTGATCACATAAATAGTTACATTTATTTATATTTTGTCGAAAATATCAAGTACGAATGTCAGATAGAAGGAAGCTCAGTGCCGATAAATGCTACAACTGTAGAAAATCTGTACACTTTGCACTGGAATGTAAGGCGAACGCAATTAGACAAGAAGAAGATTGCGAAAACGTAAGACTGAAGAAGCCGAAACGCCATTAACTCTTTAAAACGAGTTATTCGAAAGAAACGTATGCTGTCTACTATCTCGATTAATCGATTGGTAATTAAGGAGGTAAGTCCATTCATCGGATATAACTTAAGCAGAGTAACCTATAAGGGCACCTAGATTGTAGGAGGAGTAACATCTGAAGAGAACAGAAATTGTTGTAATAATTGGTGGAGAATTTTCCTTTGTTTATGGAATGAAAATCGAAATAAAGAAAATGTTCAGCAAGTGCTCGAAACAGTAACGGAGGAATGATACACAAAGAAGCTTTAAGGCACTCAGCAGGTAGACCAAGATTTGGCACTCCTTCCGTTTTTTTGGTAACAAATTAAAATCCAGATATAATAATTCAATGTATTTGGAAGGATTTTCTAGAAGGAGATTCCTTCTTCTACTTTTGTAGCGTATATGGTATACCATTTACGCCATTATTGTCGAGTTAACAACAGTGCGCTTATTTCTTCCTTCTTTTGCTGTTTGAGGCAGATACATCCAGGTCCTTCTCCACCTGATTTTTCAAATGGAGTGGAGATCTTCCTCTTCCTCTGCTTCTACCGGCGGTAACTGTACCGAAAAGGAGGTTAAAAGCCGATTAAATCCTCAGCGAAAGTAAGTGTTTTCACCGAATTTACATTGCAATTGAAAAGGTCCAACCAAAGCCAACAAGCGGCTGAGTAACGGGGTGTCCGAACCATTGGCAGATCAAGAAACCAAAATAAGTCCAAGCTATTGGGGAGACTTGCAGGGTTTGGTTAACGTATTTCTGATTGGAATTATCAGACTTAGGTTTAGGGCAATGAATTCAGTATCAAACACGAACGCCAGATGAAAGTAAAAGACTGATAATCGCAGCATGTTCTTGAGCGTGTGTATCGAATGTCCGTTACCGAGAACTTACCAGGGCGGTATACGAGTATTTGATGTGTATACTAGGGTGGAGCCAAACTGGCGCTGAAGTTCAGCTGGGAAGAAAACTTATTAGTCAACTTAATGCTTATGAAAGAGTAGTGCCTTACAATAAAGTAGGATTGAACTCTAAATTTGATGGCTTTTCTATTTCATCAATGGATCTAGGGTACTTGTTTTCAATAAAGATCTTCCACCTGATTCGGGTTACAGTTTTTCAAGGCATTCGCTTTTACTTCACATCAGCATATACATATCTCAGAAGGAGTACGAGTATGCATATTTTTAGTATAGGAGTAAGTTAGCTTTCCATCTCTGCTAAGGCCGATAATAAGGTGTCATCTAAGATCCTTTATCCTTTTTATGAAATTTTCCACCACCAAATCCCAAAGTGGCCGCTGCATGTTCTCAATAACTCCAAGAATTTCATCTTCGAGGTCTTGAATCGACGTTGGCCGGTTGACAGACCTTTTCTTTCACGTGGTCCCCAAAGGAAGAAGTCCTATGGTGTTAAATTACAAGATCTCGGTGGCCAATTGCGATTACTTCTTCGAGAGGTAACAGGGTCCGGAAACTTTTCCCTTAACAGATCGCTGGTTTCATTGCTTGTGTGACACGTAGCGCCGACTTGTTGAAAGTAAACGTTGTCCAAAACAATATCATCCAATTTCGGCCAAAAAAATCATTAATCATCTCTCGATAGCCCAATCCATTCACCGTAATTGTTGCTCTAGTCTCATTTTCGAAGAAGTATGTTCCGATGAACCCCCGCCCCATAAACCGCACCAAACAGTTACACTTTGAGTATGGAGAGACGCTTCAATCTTGGGTTTTCCGAACCCTAGATGTGACAATATTGCTTACTGACGTAGCCATCTAGGCGCAAATGGGTCTCATCAGTCAAAATGATTTTTCGATGAAATTTCGGATTATTTTCAAGGACCCAATCAGCAAAGGCACCGGCTTGAGTTCTTTTGTTAATTGAACTGTTCCTGAAACACTTTGGGCTACAGAAGCAATATTCTTAGTTATTCTGGAGCGACGTACACGTGTTTCATTCTTCACAACACTAACTTGCCCCAGCAGCTCCATTTTTTCCACCAATTTCTGTAATGTGGTCCGTCAAAATGCTACACGACCACCGAGAAATGTTTTAGTTCTACGAACCGTCTCTGCCAGGACTTCACCATTTGTATAGTGAATTTTAATAATTTCAAATGTCGAAAAATTACATCTTCTAAAGTGACATCTCCCGGAATAGCTGGATATTCAAAATAACACCTCTTATTAGGAAGATATTTATGTAAAAAAAAATTAAAAGGAGTGGAAAAAGTTCTAAGAAGGCTCTCAACTGATGGTCCAGCTGTTGCTGTAACGAAAAATATGCAGTGGAAATGTACAACCGGACTAGGGATAACACCTGTGCTTAACACTCTCCCATAAGGTTAATTAATCCTAATTTTAGTAATCCAAAGTCAGCGTAAGCGATCTTGAATTGGAATGAAGAAACTAAATAAAGGCCAATATATATATGGTATTTATTATATTTTGCTTAAAACTAAAAATATATTCTAAGATTTTTTCTCCAATGGTCTCTGCTTTTACCCGTTGACAAGTTGAAAATTTAATTACGACAAAAAGACCAACGGATCATTCATATAGTCAAAGTATAATATAATATGTGACAACTAAAGCAGAGCCTATAAAGCTCACATACGAGTATGTACATACTTGTATATAAAAAAAGAAAAATCCGCTGCTGAAGTGTCGTATGTTGACTGTGAATTGTTGAAAAGTAATCACATTTCAGTTATTTAAGCCAGAAAGATTTTTTGGTAATATCACACAGCTGTCAGTATCACATGACAAGTGAGTGGTACGAGGAGAGTAAAAGCAAAAGCAAAAATAAATAACAGAAATTACAAAAACAATATTGTAACACATGTGCAATGTGTGGCAGCAGAATACACACAGCATACATATGTAAATAAAATATATATATAAATATATAAGAGATATGTATGTATTTTTATATTGTGCTAAAAGTATGTATATCGCGAAAAATTTGTTAAAAAAAATGGCAACAAACATAAATCCCTGTTGTAAGTCGTCGATGAGCTTTTGTTGTGTTTCGCTGGCGCGTCGCTTTCAACTTTGAAAGACAGATGAAATGTGATAGAGCGCAACAACAACAACAATAATAATAATTTATATATGCATGTAGGTATATATAAACCTGCATTAAGGCTGTAAAAAATATTTTTTTTTGTAAAAATTCATGCATACTTATTTACACCTACGATAAACATACGTACAATATATGCATGCATGTGTATGTCAAGAACTTTTAAGTAGTCCTTGCTATAGAATCGAGGATATTTCGGCGTATACATATAGATATAGGGTATATTCCCTGCTCTCACGCATTGGGGCTACCTAGCGATATTACTCTGCGGCGCTCTGGTGTGGTGGACCGCTGCTAACAAAATCTCGTATAGAAAACCATTGTAGCATTTATAGCAGTTCACTGCATTGTGCATAACAAAGGCGCTAAGGGATACTCCAATGAAAAGTTACTATGAGTTTTATGGCATTAGGTGAATTCTCCGCTAGAACTTATGTTCCCATACCGATATGCAGGAGGAAAGAGGACAAAATACACCGCATAGTAGTTTCCAGCAGGAGCATGAGATCTACGTGTGATACGTATAACATCTACACCGATGGATCAAAAATGGAAAAATGGTTGATGGGGTGGACGCCAGCGTATTTTGCGCTGAGCTAGACCTCAGTCAGCTCTTCAAGCTTCCAGGATATTGGAGTATCTTCCAGACGAAGTCTTCACTATAGAAAAAGCGGCTGAGTTAACTAGCAATTGCGGAAATCATATACAAAATATTACAATGTATGTCAACCTTCGGGTGGCAATTCAGACAATAATCTCACATCGTATTGCGGCAGAAAATGTTGTAAGAGGCAGGGAAGCAGTAGTGGTCAAAGGTAAACACTTTCATATATACTAGTTTCCAGGCCAAAAGGGCATTAAGAATACTGAACTAACTGAGGAGATTGCCAAAAGTGCCATCGGTCAAACTAGCGTATCAGTACAGGATATAAAAAGGTCTCTAAAAATGTCCTCTAGTGAAATTTCTGGAAGAGCTGGGCGCCGGATCAGAGTGAGATCGAATGGGTATTAGTAGCAGCAGTCAGACAGTAAAATATCTCCTCTCTGTTTCCCTACGACCTTATCCAGAGCTCGTCCTAGATATATCTGAGCTTCGCAGTTCAAAGGACAAAATCAGATTCTGCTGCTTCGCGGCCTATGTAATCTAACCTATTTATAACTAAAAATATATCATCTCTCAAAACTTAAGTGAATTTCAATTTAAAACGAAGTACTCGTTTACCAAAACCCATAATAACGACTTACATAACTGTCTTCGGTATCCCACCGCTCCTGCTTCACTCCGCAGTAGTGAATTCACGACTAATATATATCCTCACCTGGAAACAAATATTGGGATCTTACTTTTGAAGGGTACATATATCTATGATTGGCGCTTTGTAACCACTGAAGTGATTTTCGTCCCAGCTCCTCCTCCACTTTGTGGAATACGTCTGACTGTTTTCCGACAAATGGGGAGACCTACAGTTTATACTAAGCCTCCTCCGAACGGCCTTTTATGAGGAGCTTAGTATTTGATGTGAGAAATACACTCAGAGGGTCTGATGTTTCCGGCCGAGGGGCGACCGCAATTAGAAAATTTAGCTTAATAATTTATTTAAATTAATTTTCTATAACTTTTAGATGTTGGTCGTACCAGGATTTGAACCCGAGCCTTCGGAATTGCAGTACACAATGCTAACCACTCGACCACCGCGGCCGCCGAACGTCATTAGTGCCACCAATATTGGAGTATGGTTCGTTGATCGTTATAAATGGACTGATTTGCAGTTCACTCGGAAAATTCCATACGTCATACGGATGGTGGTGCCCCTCGTATCGGTTAGTGGGTAGAATGCTCCGATAAAAATAATTAAAACAATTTTTAATTTCAAATCTATCGGTTATAAATTTTTTTTTCATACAGCGAATAATAGTGTAAAAATGTTCCAAACGCGCGAATTATCTATTTCTATATAGTATAGTTGGTCGTTTTGTTTAAAATTATTCAGAGAATTGGACACTATAAAATTTTTTTATTTTAGGTAAAGTAAAATTTTCGTTCGGTTTTTATCTAAGTGAAAGTTTGTTTTTGACAGTTTTTCGATTGACTCAGTACGTTGTGAACGCCCGTCAAAGATGGACACCAGCAAAGAGAAAATTCGCTATATTATACAATTGTTCTTCGATCAAGGCGAAAAAGCAGCCAAATCGGCTGAAAAATTAATTTAGTTTATGGGCCCAATACTGTAAACGAACGTGTAGCACAAAAGTGGTTTGCTAGGTTCCGTTCCGGCAATTTCGATGTCAAAGATGCACCACGCGTCGGGAGGTCTGTCGTCGAAAATTTCGATAAAATAATGGAAATAGTGGAAACAGACGGTCACGTGAGCACTTATTTAATTGCTGAGGAACTAAAGATAAGCCAGAAAACCGTTTGGAACCATTTGCATAAAAAAAACTCGAACGAACTTTTTACTTTACCTAATATTTATTCTTCCATGTACGAGCACCCTGCAGTAGGAAATTAAGATTTCTTACACATCATCTTATTCAGAATGAAATGCATTTACTACTTTCTCTTTATACAAATGAGCGGTCTTATAAGAGAGTAGCTAATCAGCGCACTTCTGAAACCACTTTGCATTTATCGCGAAAAATTACTTGAAATTTCCTAGTAGAAGCATATGCAATATTATGCTAGGTAAGGAAATACATATGAACATATACATTAAAACCAGAAAGTTTCCGGAAATTGTTATTGCCCACGCTGAATATTTTTCATCATCTTTTTTTATTAAGTTGATAGCACTGTTCTTAATTACTAGGCCAAAAATGAGCCCGATCTGTCAACCAGTTTGTTTGCAGCAGCTGTTGAAATCAGTCGAACTAAGTTCTCTCTGTGAATTTTTTTGTAAGGCCTCAATCCAGTCGAAATGGGTTCCACCGAGTGGTCACGTGAGTTTTGAAAACAAAAAAAATAACATGGGGCCAAATCCAGTGAATACGGTGGTTGATCGTTGGTATTGAACGAGTTTTTGGTCTTAAAATCGTTCGCTGTAGTGGGGCGATGGCGCATTATCGTCATGAAAAATTCATGACAAATCCATCGCAAACTCTTCAAAACGCTTAAATAATACTCTTTATTGACCGTCTGTCCCGTTGGAACGAATTCATGATGAACCAAACCGAGAATTTCGATATCCGGAAACTTTCTGGTCTTAATGTACACGTATGTATGTTTTTTGAAGCATAAAATGAAATCCAATATTACAAAAAAGCATTTCTTGATATAATAGTAAATTGAAAAAAGTACATATACTCGTACATATGTATGTATACAAATAAATGTACAAACTATACCTATTTATATACATATGTATGAGTTTGTATCCGGGCAAGCATCCTCGTATCTCAGCATTCCAACTGTAAAGTGTAGCGCACTGATAGGTTAGTCACCCACGCCACTATGGACGCCATTTTCACAAATCTGTTGTCCTCGCAATATTTGCGTCACATACATAGACATATATCTATATATGTACATATGTATGTACATGCTTACAATCAATGTACTACAACCACAAAAATTCGCCATCACAATTGTTTGCAGAACACTTGAAACGCTTATGACGCTAACAAATATAAAAATATATGTATGTACTACTATACGAGTTATACACAGAAATATATATATATACTCGTAAATATGTATATATTCGTTCCTCCTTTATCCTGCTGCCGTACTGCTGTTATGGATTTTTCAATCAAAAAATCTTTGCATATTCGCTTTTTTATTTTTGTTTGCCATTTTCATTTCAATGCTTTTGTTTGCTTTTTTTTTATTTCGCCTTCTTTTGCCATGTTTTTCATGTGTCCGTGTCCACATCCATGTCGTCGTCGTCGTACGCCTGGGAGATTTACGCTCAACGCCCAGCTCAGCGTACAATGATCCACAAACAGAATAATGGATTTTTGGATTTTCTCTTTGTCTGTCGGTCGGTTTGTATGTCTATCTGTCTGTTAGTTATTGTGATTGTACTGCTGCGTGTGTGTGTACTTTATGTTGTGTTGGCGGACAGACAAGCAGCGCTTTAAAATCACACATTACTCAAATTAATTTTAATTTTTTTCTTCATTCATTTGCTTTGTCCATTTTTCATGTTTTATCATTTCACTTTATATGTTTCGACTACCGTTGTTGTTATGAAAATATGTACATATGTACGTGTATGTACATGCAAACATACATATATTTTACGGTTTTTTCACTCACTTGTTTTGCACTGTCAACGCGTGGCTCATCGTCGCCAATTTTAATTAACCGGGGAGTACACAACGGCTCCGCAGGCAAAGTTGGGCGGCGAATTGATGAAATTCATCAGGTGTAATGTTATGTGATATTTTAAAGTTTTTTGAAATTTAATTTAACTTTTTTAGAAGCATATTTTCTTTTGTTGTGTTGTGTTTTGCATTGTGAAGTGTCCTTCTCGATTATTTGCGGAAATGTTAAAACGGCGTTTCCGTTTTTAATTTAAATTAACAAAATTTAAATGAAATCAAAAAAATATATAAAAAATAATATATATCTAAAGCAGCAGCTTGAAGGTTTTCAATGGATATAAAAAATATTTAACTGAGTATTTAATTACATTTTCATATTTTTTTTTTTTTTGTTTGTTTGTAACCAGGAATTTTTCAAAGCAACCGGAAATTTTAAAATTATCTCTAAGGTTAGAAAAAAATGTTATATTTGTATGAGAAAAGTGCATAGGGTGCTTTGCATAGTATGGGTATATGTATCTTTTCACATACTAATCAACATTTTATATTTAGATTTTAGATTTATTCATTGTTTTAATTATTTTTTCAAAGAGAATTTCAGATAAAATGTTTTTATATATGTGATCCTAGAGAAAGGACTATTATTTCCTTTAATTTAAGCAAAAAGCTATCTATGTATAGGTCGGTCTCTGGTCTGGTCGGAAAAAACTACCTATGCACCGATAACTACGTTTTTTCGAATAGGTCGGTCTCTGGTTCAGTCTTCCTGCTGATCTAAGTAAAAATCCATTTATGAACCGAATTTCAAGAAGATCAAATAAGCCTGCACTGCTTATTAGATATATGTATGTATATAACGCTCCCTTTCCGTCTTTACTGACATGCATATATATGTATGTATATTCTATATTCCCTTTCAACTTCCGTTCACCTTGCCCGATCATACCATTCGTAACGTCTCCGTAACACATTCACTAGTTTACGTCTCAAATCGAGCGATCGCAGAGAATGTAACAAAAATTATGGTTCAATTTGTATATATACAAATTCTTGTAGGTACTATGCTGCCATATGCTGAGAACAATATGCAGTTCAAATGGGTACATCTGCAGGATAATGACTCGATGCATACAAGCAAAGCGGACAAAGTTGTGGCTCCAGCGAAACCATATCGAAGTTATGGATTGGCCGGCTCAGTCTCCGGATCTCTATCCTATTGAGAATTTGTGGGAGATGTGAAGAGTGCTATAGAGTCATTAAAACCTAAAAGAACTAAGGAGTTATGGGAGAAAATACGTGAGGCTTGGTATTCAATACCTGTCGAAAGGTGTCAAAGCTTAGTCGATTCCATGCAACATAGATGATTTGCAGTAATAAAAAATATTGGCTAAACCACTAAATATTAACTGTTAATCTAATTTAATAAAAAAAATCCTATTACATACCACTCTTTTTAGGTTTTTGACATATACTTGAAATGCTGCTATTTTTGTGAACAATCAACATTTTTCTTTTCATTTTGTAAAATTAATATATATATGGCAATATAAACTCCTTTATGTGTTAAGGTTGTACTCTAAGTTGTCTTTAATTTTCCATAAATGAATTGGTAAAACAATAAAACAACAATAATATGCTGAGAAAATATTTGCAATTTTTCAATTCTAGAAAACTGCTGCTATTTTTCTGAACACAGCTGTACATAAATATTGTACAAATCCATTTTTTAAATTCTTTTTAGCAAACACTATATTTTCACATTTACAATTGAAAACTCTAATTAATGTAATAAGAAAAAGAAAAACGTACGTAAGCATACAAAACGTAAATGGACATTTTACAGTATTTACGCTAAAGTGAATTAATTAATTTAAAAAAAAAAATTAATTCGCTGGCCTAGTAACTTCACCTCGCCTTTAACAAATTCATACTAAAATCAATTGTGGTGAAAAAATATAAATAACATAAAATTCCGACAACCCTTTATTTTATACAGATAAAGTAAGCGACGCCATTCAAAAAAAAAACTTTAAAATGTAATAAAATTTAGTGCAAAATATTTAATTTTTACCAATAAAAAAGATATTTTGTATGCCAATCCATTCTTAGATATATTGCTCACACCTTTACACTACATCTCTAGGTATCTTTTATGTGCAAGTTTAGAATTGATGACAATTATGATAATTGTGCACCGTAATTTTTCAGGATTTGGTCATTTCTGGATGATGTCTTTTGACATTTTTGAATTTCGAGAAATCTGCTCCATACCTTGACCGATGTTTTTCAGTTATTCAATCTTTAATTGTATTTTAATTAATTATGTTAATAGTTTTTCGCACATTTCTAAACATAACTAAGAATGTTCCTCGGTACAAGGATTCTTAACTTTTACTACGACCTTTTAAAGGCGCAGTCATCGAACCATTTCGAATAATTTAAATTACTGTTAGTATCATATTAAATAAATGTGTGAAAGCCCCAAATAATTGTAAGGATTAGTGATAAAATGGCAGGATTTCCAATCATTTTTACGCTTAAATGTTGTCATAATTAGTAAAAACAGGATTAATAAACATCAATGCCAGTTTTGACTACATCAATATATATTTTATAATTTTGGGCCGGTCCGATATACACAGAGTATATTAGGTTTCACGCTCTTCCACCATATAACGATAATTTTTAAAAGGAGGAAAATCACGATAGTTCAGTAATTTTTTAAGAAACGATAAACATTACATAGAACATACATTACATTGGGCATGGCACCGCCTACTTTTGAGTCGAAAAGTAGTTCATAGGACCTACACTAGAGGGGTTATTTAAAGTTCCCAAGCTCCAGTATGAACACGAATTAAATATCAGTGCAATCGGGCAACTATCAGGCCTTTGTCTCATATAACTAACATTTTACTTCCAAGCCCTCGCTTGGCTGAAGGTAGAATAATTTAGGCATTAATCAACAAAACTGAATCACAAGTAATAAATAGTTAAATTTTAATCGGGGCTTAAATCCTACGAAGACTGGCTGAAATATGTTCAGAAAGCATACCTTCTATTCGTGACTAAATTGAGAATTTAGCGTCGAATATTTAAGGAATTTATCGAGAAAACTTGATCTTACTTAATGGATATGATGGTTACAGAGAGAGTTCCAAATATCTGCATAAAATATATGTACATCCCATGTAATTATATTTTCTGTGAAAGTCAAATAAAATTTAAAAATTAAAATTAAAAATTTGAGTCTTTGACCGATTTCTTTTTTCGAAAAACTGCAAAATCGTAGTTTATACTCAATAACATAATAGCCTTCACAAACCAAATTCCAATAATTTTTTCTTCACGATTTTTTTTGTAGGATACTAACAAATTAAAGTTTTATATTTCATACAAGACGAGTATAAAATTATATAAATTGAAATGCATCATATTTTAGAGTTTCGCTGAATGTCGAAAGGGCCTTTGAGGGTTCTCAAAAAATAGTAGATACAAATTATTAAAATTCTGCCTCCACCTAAACCATTTTTTTTAATCAAATCACGTTCAAATCTAATCAAATTATTTAAAAAATAATAGTTTTAATTTTTGATGTCAAATAAATAAATGTTAATTTATCAAATTAAAACAAAGCACATTTATTATTTTAACAACCGCCTTAATTTAACTTAGTAATTGGCTTTAGAATTATTTTTTTTTTGCCAATTCAGAAGATAACGGCATAACACCGTGACATTCGCACGGGATAAATATGAAAAATTTTTAGGTATGCCAATATCTCAATTGCTGATTTTAACAAAACCTGAAGCAATATTTAATAGTTGCTATACATATTTACCATAGAAGAGTAAGCACTGATGTCCCTTAAAAGTCGGTTTGGTTTTACTCAAAAACTGTTTATAAGCTATAAATTCCACTACAATCGCACAATGCACTTCTTCCATTAGGAAATTTTAATAATTTTTGTTGCTATTTTGTGAAAAGGCTTAATAAAAGAATTGTAAACTCACATACATATGTATATTCGAAAAAAACAGCAGAATATTTTTAAAATCTGACGGTTTAAATATTTATAATATTAAATAATATTATAATATTAAATATTTAATATCCACATACACCCACTTCTCTCGATTTATAATTTGGATTTTAACTATATTCCAAATAAGCAGATTAGGATATGGAATTCAGTATTAATGCAATTGTAATAAGTAGCAGAAAAAAAATAAATCATTTGTAAAAAATAAAATTATTTAACTTTCGCACTTTTTTATGTCAAGTCTTATTTTATTTAAAAAAAAAAAAAATCAAAAAATCTCTATTTGCACCCAATATTTGATAGGATTTCTATATATCTGCGCGATAAAAAACCTGCACATATATTTTTTTAAATTCAATTTTTTAATTTCACACACTTTTCAACTTCTTTACTTACCGTCGGCGATTTTCTTCTTCGGCAGTACCGCTTTAAACGCCGATACCGGCTGATAATCTTGCGTTTGATCATTGACACCGTGTTGTTGAACACGTTGTTGTAGAAGTTGCGTAGGATTTGGTATTGTTGTTGTGATATTGGAACGCATATTTAGATCACGTAAAGGTAAATTACCCGTCGAACCACCGGCTCCGCTAACAAAATTACTGGGAAAATCAGAGGCAACAGCAGGTTTAAAATTACCCAAACTATAGTCGAGCGGTAGGTGATGTTGTTGCTGTTGCTGTTGGGATTGTTGTCGCACGGTAGGAGTAACACTACTTGTAGACATGCTATGGGGAGGCTGAGGCGCCGTCGGCAAAATTTGTTGCTGTGTTGTTACCGGTGTTGGTGTTGCTTGTGTGGTGGCCGACGGGGCGGTTGGCTGTTGTAAATTCGTTTCCATTTTTATTATTTCCATTTTTTCTCTTCAGGGTCTGCTGATTTTTGAAGGATATTAATATAAGATTTTATAAAAAAAAAATATTTAACTTTTTTTACTTTTTACTTATTTAATTTTTTTATCTTATTTTAATTTTTTATTATTTTTAATTCTTAATATCACAGCAACACTAAAAAAAATGCTTAATATTTTTGGGCGAATGCCGCAATTTTATTTGGTTTCAGTTATTCAGTTACACATATTTAATTTTTTTTTATTTAAAATTATTCTTATCGAATTCGTTTCTTGTTCATATTGAGTTTTTATATTATTTTTGCGAAATTTTAGTTTTTTCTTGAGAATTTTTTAAAATAATGTTTTTAAATAATTTTTTTAATTATTTTGTTTATTTAATACTTTCGACTCGCGCGCGTTTTGAAATTTTAAATATTCGCATTGCGTTCGCACGTCATTTTTTTTTATTAGTACTAACTAGATTTAGTATTACTGTTATCCGCCAGTTGGTTGGTGTATCTTCAGCGTCATCTATTGTACTAACAGTAAAATTAATCACTGCTTCAGTGGCTACCATCTGCAACGTCGCAAACTGAGTGAAACTGATTTCCGAAACTGGCGCTGAGACTTCTCGTTGCCCTCACAAACATTCATACATACGTACATACATTCATACAAGCATGTATCTACATTAGTTGTATACGAGAGTATTTGTGTGATTTGAGGGTACACTTGTCGTTATTGCAACCCCCGCGCTTTGCGCCCTAATGACACTACTGTTGTCGCTCTCGTCCCATACAACCTGCTACCAAATAACCGCTACTTGATGCCAAACGTACATATATCACATGCGGTCCATTCTGGTCTCAATATATCAGAGATACCGCTTCCATGTCGGGCCAATGTTTGGCGGTGGTGGGTGAGTGCGTCGAGTACGAAGTATTTTATGGAAGGCGAGCAGCCGGACGGGAAGTATGCCCACCCAAGTATAGGCGAACTGCTTGCTAGAGAGTGGCGCGGTCGAGGTTGAAGCAAAAAACCAATCCGACGTTTCCAATTGATGCGATTTTTTCGACTTAGATTGGAAGAAATCAAGAAAGCCAACTAACGGTAACGACGATTACGATGAGCGACTGCGTAGATTTTTGTGTGTGGGTGTGTGTGTGTGTGTATATGTGTGTGTGTGTACTCCGGTTTGATGGCAGCTGTGTGGGAGAGGAGCTGATTGTGAGCGCGCAGCATAGGATGAGTATTAAGTAGTATTTGCGCGAATTATAGCCGTCGTGCGCTGCTGAGCACTTAAAAAAGAGAGCGAGCAGGCATTCGTACATATGTATGTTTGTATGTTTGTCCTACACAGAAGTTCAAAAAGCTACGCGAAGTTTAAGTTACGCGCGTAACGAAAATCTCTGTCAATGTAGCGAGATGCGATTTCCAGCGACGGTTTTACTACGATTGTTGTTTGTTGTTATTTTTATTTTTCGTACGGTCAAAGCGCCAAGCGTTTTGGCGACAACCGCTACATAATTGACACTGTTCGTTTAAGTGCGGCGCACAAACTGATTGCTTGCAGCAGAGAGTAGAAGCGATCGAACGAACGCGCGCTATGAACATACGTGTTGAGAGCGTATGGAACACGCACTGCGCCGTCGTCGCCGCTGCTCCCGCCGTTGCTGCGTTCCAATGCTGCTTACGTTAAAGGCCGGTCACTTAATCGGTTGTAATTGTAGTGATAACATTGAGATAACAACAACAAACCAACAGCGAACATAACCACATCCACCATTGACTACTTAATAACGGCAGCGCGATAATAGCAACAAATCAGTGGTTGACAAACATAACTAAACGATAGTTTCCGGCACCCTTGCCCGACCATTTGACTGTCTTATCATTTCGTTCGCGCACACGTTCCGACATTATGTTGTGCACTGCTAACGGTATAAAGTGCAAGCGAGTGCGCTATAGAAATAACTGTAAACGCGTTGAATGGCAGGAGAGCACACATGCACACGTGTATTTATGTATGTATAAGCATGTGTTACAATTGGAATAAATCCTTGCATGAGAATAAACTGCCGAGAATGAGAATTCAGAACTCGCTCTTCAAAACCAACACTTTAGTGGTGCGTGACGCATTGGAAGTCAGCGCATGTTGTTGTTGGTGCTCTCTTGTTCCGCCGTGGTGGTGTTTAAAGCTGTATTTGCCTTTGATTCTGATTATTCCAAGATTTGCTGTATTTGTTGTTTTTCTTTAACTCATACCATTAGAATTTCACAACCACTTGACGACTTGACTTACTCCCCAAATATAACGGAACATACACATGTAAGTATGTATTGGAATTTCGGTACATTGTGAAAATGGCACGAAGGTGTGAGTGAAACATCGGATAAAAAGCTTTTCGCGTACTTTTTTTCATTCATTTAATCGCATGCTCTATCTCTTTCTAGCAAAAATGACTGCCTGTTGCTTCGTGCACGCCCATTTTTTTCGATATGGTGGCTATAGATAAGGCAATTGCTATTATTTTTTTGTTTTGATGATATTATATAAATGTTCCTATATACATACATATATATGTATATATGCAACTCGGCTTTTTAATGTGTGGTTTTCTATTATTTTATATATATTTTTTTTGTATTTGTAACAAATTGAAAAACTGTTTTATAGGAATTTTAAATGCCTATCAATTTTTTAATTATTTGATTTCTTTTTGATTTTACTAACGTTCCGTGGCTTCGATAAGGTTGTTGGCAATTATGTGTTTTTTCTTGACTTTTCAAGTGCAATGCAGTTATTTAAAAAAAAAATAAAAGTTTTATAATTTTTTTGCCGATAAATGATTAAAGTTCATGGAATTTCCCTTGGCATGATTCTAGTTATTATTATATTATATCTAGAGTATTTTATTTAATTTTTTTTTTGCCAAAAATTTATTTACATAGATATACATATATTTTCGGTTATTTCTATGTTTTGGTCTTATATATTTATGAGTAGAATGTGTGTACAGTGGAAAAATGTGCAAATAATCGGAAGATTAACTTTATTTTCAACTTCATGCTCAATATTCTTTTATACTACCAATTATGCCAAAACATTTGATACTAATTCGGAATCTTTAATTAATTGGAAAACGACTAAGGATGCAAATTTTTATAAATATTATTTTTTTCCTCACATTTGTAAAATTGGTCGTTTTTATCTAGTTAGCTGACTTTTTTAATGAACGGACAATAAAAATCCAATAAACGGACACCCATTTAATATTAATTTTTATGAAAAATTAATAGAAGAATTAATAGAATATGCAAATATATTCACGGTATTACTAAATATTTCAACAAAAAAGAAATAAGCAGTTAATTTCTGAGGAACTCCGCGGTTCGCTCGACGGTTGCGGTGGACATTCACAAAAAATTAAATACAATTTTAGGACAGTTTTGATGTATTGCAAACGTCCATCTTCGCACGGGTTTTAAAGTTGGTGGAATAGGGAGTTAATCCTCGCCAAAATACACAATTTCCTGCTCTCAGATGCTCTTTTGAAGGATTTGTGACCCAAAAACTAAAATGTGAAAAATCTGTCGTATGTATTGTATAGTAAACGAACTAGTGGATATATATATCAAGTTTGATTGAAATATTTCAACAACTGAGGCACTAGCTTGCGACGGGCAGACGGACATACAGGCAGATATAGTTAAATAAACTCAATTCGTCATTCTCATCTTATCGGTACAAATTTTCTATTTCTGGTACTTAGATACTTTGTACCAAAGTTAATGTACCATTTCATGTAAATGAATGATATAATTATACTCCAAATGTGTTAGTTCCTCTGTAGGAAATATCGATATCTTAGGAGTTTTCGAGAGAAAAGTTTTGCGTAAGATTTATGGTCCTCTTTGAATAGGCAACGGCGAATACTGCAGACGATGGAACGATGAGCTGTACGAGTTATACGACGACATTGACATAGTTAATAAATGGAAATAAAATTGTAGTTTAATGAAATTCATTTTATATATTTTTATTTTGAAATAAGACTTTGATGTAAGAAAACAACAATAGTCATTAATGAAATTATGGCTCTTATAAAAATAAACCAATCTTCAAATGCTGCTTAAACTAGATCATACAATAGTCTTTCCTTGCACCTCAGCTATGTTTTCTTCGGCATCAACGGATGTTTCTGCTCTTTCATGCACTCGAACTTCTACTTCATCCAGATTAGAGTCATTCTGGATGACAATATTGTGCAACACTCCACATCCCACAATGATGTTAATAATTGGGGTAAGTGAAGCTCTTATTACAAGCGATAGTACTGGTAAACGGCATTTTCATACTCCAAAACACCTCTCTACCCAATTTCGAGTACGGATACATTGTCGGCGGCCGCGATAGCCGAGTGGTTAGCATTGCGTACTGACATTCGGAAGGCTCGGGTTCATATCTCAGCAACATCCAAAAAATTATGGAAAATTAATTTAAATAAAAAAAATTAAGTTAAATTTTCTAATTGCGATCGCCCCTTGGCAGGGAATGTCCACCCCTAAGAGTGTATTTCGGACATGAAATAAAGGCTCCTCGTAAAAAACCATCAGCCGTTCGGAGGTGGCTTAGTATAAACTGTATGTCCCTCCATTTGTTGGAAAAACATCAAGATGCAAAACCACAAATTGGAGGTGGAGCTCGGCCGAAAATCGCTTCAACGGTTACAAAGCGCCAATTATATATATACCTTGTAAAGCCGTTCAGCTCGAAGATAGTTACGTAAAAGTTGGCATATCACGTAGTTGCTAACTCCATAGAAAATAATGCTGTCATACCCAAAATCAGGCCAACTGCAGACTAGGCCCGTTATTTTCCATACAGACAGCTTGTGCGTTGAAGGAAACGTATCCTTTTCTGTTTCGACAAATTTCTGCATTTTGTTCTCCAGGTGGTTGGATTCTTACATGAGTGCAATCTATATACCCCATCTCCTTTGGAAACTTTGCTATTCGGTGAAACGTGTGCATTGTGCTGTCAATTTCCTTGTTTGTTTTGGTATTCTGACGAATAGGAGGGAATTAACAAAAGTTCGTTAATCAGAAAAAATTCGTTAATTAGAAAAAATTCCATTTGTATTTATTCGTAATCTTTGTCTTTTTTTATCTTCTTCTGAAAACAGTCTTCAAAATCTTGCTTCTTAAGCATATAAATTTTAGCACTAACCGCATTAATTGTCTCCTCGTTTCTTTTAATTTTATTTTAATTTTTGGAAATAACCAGAAATCACAAGGTGCTATATCCAGGGAATATGGTGCAGGCCATATTTTTTCGATGCCAGAAATCACAATAAAAGTGCTCGTTACAGTGGGATGGCGCATTTTTCCAACAAATTTTTGAAAACCATTGGTAAGCACACTTCGGTGTACTATTTTGCAGTTACCGGCATCCCGTCTGATCCTTTTCCAGTAGAATAGCAGCTACGATTTTAGATCGGGTGAAGTAAACTGACATCATTACTTTTGCTGCTGATTTTTGTTGCTTAGATTTTACGGGAGAGTTTGCTCCTGTTTGGCTTCTTTCCATAGAACCAAGATTGGTCACCAGTAACGACTTTTTTAAAGTTGCTAGACTGACCATTTTCGAATTGTTTTCGGAAAAATTGAACAAAATGCACTGGAGCCTCTTTTCGGGCCTCATTTAAAATTCGTGGTACCCATCGAGCAGATTTCTTCGTGTATCCCAGATGATTACTTAATATTCGCGATACAGCCATAACATTCAAGCCCAATTCATTAGCAATCATTTCTTGTGTCAATCATGGGTCTTCGTCAATTTTGGACTTCACCAGAACTACAGTGCCGTCATCAGTGGTCGACCTTTTCGGGGCTCGTCCTCTACGAAAAAATGTCCGGTATGGAATCTTCGAAACCACTTAGAAATAGTCTTAAAAACGGTGCAATCATTCCATATACGCCGAAACCCGAAGAGAATCACATGGGGAATTTCTGTTTGCGTTCGTGGTGGAATTTCGTCTGAGCTATCCTCAGCTATCTTGCGTTTTCTCGTCTCCATTTTAGCCGATCGTTCTAAAATTTTAAAGGAAGACTAATAAAGTAATTGCAAAGGATTTAGTATTTTTAGATTTAACAAAAACAAATTGAAAGTCACCAACTGACCGAACTTTTATTAATCCCCTCTTATTTATCACCCGATGCTTCTTAAGCGAACATTGCGGAAACTAATTTTATGTTACCTTTCTTTAAGTTGTGACTTGCAATTGCCACAGACGCTTGATGGACCGTTCCTTTCATCGCAATGTATTGGAGATTCACGATCTGTAGACTTTTCCCTGTTGAGCCTAATGTTATCTCCAAAAATTTAACATGCTCTACACGAAAATAACCAGCCCTCTACAGTCCATTGCAGAGCATGTATGGTTATCATAATAGAGTGAGTTTTACCCTATATTAGTGGAGACTTACTAAGTACTTTCGTAAACTAGAGCCAAGATCAGCGCAAATCTCTTTCTGGGTTGCTAATTACATAAAATATTTAAAATGCTTAAGCTCGAGCTTAAGAAACTGTAAGTACAAAAATGAAAAATGACCTTCATGAAATCCCTCGCAATTAACACATGTTTGTAAACACCAAACGGCTGACGCCAACTCAAATATTAATAAGGAATAAAGGGGGAGAAAATACAATAAGAATAAAAAGTGTTAAAAAAAAATAATAATAAAAAGACCCAAAAAAATGTTCAGCTGTTTGTTTTCATTTCAACATAATCATAAATTGCTTTTGGTTTTTAGCGCTTTCAACACAGATTTTTAATGTTGAAAATTTCGCTTTGAATTTCTTTCTAAACCCAAATATGGGGCAAATATGGAATTTGTGTCAACATATGACAACAATTTTCAACCAAATAATATACTTGATTTAAGAGTGATGATATTTACATGCTTCTGTGTATGTATGGTATATGTTGCATAGAGTATGTACCATATATATGCACATGCACATCTATTTCAAATCATCTTTTTGGTTGTAGGCGTAAATCTGTGACGCATATTTAGTGTTGCGACTGCGTTAAGCCAAACAATGCGTATAAACTTTCATAATTATTATTTTATATACATATTTACTCACATGTGTATGTGCATATGTCGCCACACATGCCAGGCATGACATAAAGAGCGCATGTGGCAGTAGTAAATATGCATATTAAACAATTGCTTGCCTCAAGCCCATTAGGGTTAGGTCTCATAATATAGTACAACTGCTGATAAATACATATATGTTTTTACATATAGGTATATACATATATGTATGTATAAACGAAAGTGTAGACGCTATAAGTACTAGCTGTCACAACTGTCACACAATTTGCCTCAAATTATTTAGTTACAATCAGACAACATGTGGCAAATGCAACAAATTGTTGCACATACATTTGTATATAGGTATGTACGAGTATGTATGTATATGTGTTTACATAAGCTTGTTTGAGTGTATACATTTATTTCTATATGCAAATTAAGCGCTTTATTTTTATTTTTTATTTATTTTCTTTTTAATTTTTCATCATTAATGTCTTTATGTCGTCGTGCTGCACACCCTATTTTCATGCCTCGAAATGGTCAATGTGGGTCACATGATGAATGCTTGCCATATTCTTGTTGTCATATTAATTTTTTGACACTTTGTTCGACCAAAAAAATTAGGTTAAGAAATATTTAAAATAATTATTCATTAATTTGCCTTCCATTTATTATCTAGAATTTTTTTTACTTTACTTTTTTTTTAACTTTACTTTATGTTTTTTTTTTTTAATTTCTGAACATATATTACTCGTGTATATATAAGCTACTTAAGCTCAATAATCGTAAATATGTGCCAATTTAAATATTAATTATTTTTCATAAATTTTTTTTTATTCCATTCACTTTGGCCATCATTTGATTGAGTCATTTTGTTTGTCTGCCTATTTGTCTGGTATGCATTATTAATCTAATGATAATTAACTAAGAGTACATGTATGTATACACATATATGTAGTTCTATATATAATATGTGCATATATATGTTTGCAGTATATACAACACTTTTGTGTGTATATGCAATTAATTTAATGCCATTATTTATATACAGCCGAGTGGTAAGCATTGCGTACTACTACATTGAAGGCCAGGGTTAGAGTCCTAGTCCGAACAAGATTCAAAAATTAAGGAAAATTTATTTAAATAAAAAAATTTAAATTTCAGTTAATTTTTCTAATTGCGATCGCCCCTCGGTAGGGTATGTCAAGCCCTCCGGGTGAATTTCTGACATGAAATAAAAGTTCATCGTAAAAAACCATCGGTCGGTCGGAGGAGGAGCACGGCCGAAAATCGCTTCAACGGTTACAAATCATCAAATGTATATATATATTTAGTTAAATACGAGTATATGCGTTTGTAAATCAATAAATAATTGCAGACCTCTTGTCTGCTATGGCGTAAAAAATTTGATCAATTCATGCTGCAGCTGCTGATTCACATTTTCATAAACTAATTTAAGTCACTTTATGGGCTACACACATATGTATATGAGTTAAATTAGGTAAATTAACATAAAAATTTAGAAATGAACAAAATTTGAAAATTTAGACTTTCATACCATACATACTCGTATATGTTCAAAACCAATAACTACTATTTTGATAACCAGTAGGGTGTCCGTTATTTACCAAGTGGTTGTTTTTTTCCAGCACGACCTCATTTTTATGTTTATAGCCTAAGAGAAAAATTAAGATCCAAATCAGCTTCTTATATTTATAGTAAAACTTGGATTATTTCACTTTTTGATTTAATATTATTTTCCCGTGAAAAAGTGAACCTACAGCTATGGAAAGTACACACAGCACATTTCTAAATGAAAATTCCCCGGGAGATTTCTCACTTTTCCCTCTTCTCCTATCATAAATAAAAAAATTTGCGGATTTTTTCTCTTTTCCCTTTGCTAGTACAAACTTCGAAAATGTGGAAAAATTCCCAGCGGACAAAGTTGAGAGACTTTTTTCACATAGAAGTTGTGTGGGAGTTTTTATACAAAAATGTAAGTATTCAACAAATAAAATACAAATAATTGAATTAATGGTTTCTTTAGGTCAAAAACATCGGGTAAAGTTCAGTTGCAGTTGCTAGTAGAGCTGATGGATTTTTTAAGGGGTTAGGGGTAGTCAGAGGCACGAAAAAATGAGAATTTTCAGTATTTTTTTTTTGCTATTAAATAATTTTATTTTACAAAAGTAGTGATATTATTAAACAATGTTTTGACTTGAAGTCACGAAAATTTCGAAAAAAAAAAATTTATTTCCGAAGTTACAGCTGTCTGTGTTAACCCAGTTCCAAAAAAAGGTCCTTGCAGTGACAATCATAAGTCCTTGGAGATTCATCTGAAATCAATCGGATGAAAAAAAATAGTTTTATAAATAAATAATCCTGGGCCTGATAGAAGGATTTTATTTTTTTTCAAAAATTAACAAAATGGCGGCCTCAGGAAATTTTTTTCTAGATTTTTGGGAAAAAATCAACAGTTAATTGGTCTTAAAAAATCGAAATTTTTCACAAAATAAAAATCCTTCGATTTTTTTCCCGAGTTTATTATGTATTCTACAAGCTGTATAAATTTCATTAAAATCAACTGAGCGGTTTTCGAGTTACAGTTGTCACCAGTTCAAAAAACATAGTTTTGAGAAAAACGCGTTTAAAGTTTCACACAGCGCTTTGAAAGGCCCGAGCTCTCGTTGTTATTTGTCGAATAACTTAAAAACGAATTATCGGATTAACTTGAAATTTTCAGAGATTATTTTTAAGATATTATACTTAACGAAAATGCAAAAAAAAAAAATTTTTTTTTTGAAAATCCTGACTACCCCTAACCCCTTAAGTGTAATAAGGAGGAGTTCAACCAATTAAAATAAAACCGCGGAACCGCCTGTAAAAAATATTGTGAAATGGAAGAAGGTGATTTTTTAAGTACGCATTTTACTTTTATGTGTAGGATGATCAAAAGAAATATGTGCGGCTCAAAACGTGAAGGCCAGAGAACACGACAGAAGGTAGCCCTAATGCATAGCGTAAATTGTCCCCTCCCAAAGAAGCGAAATTCAACCTCATTGGGATGAAATTAGTCAGTAGAAGTGTTGCCTGGGAGGAAGTTTGGATTGCAGGAGCAGGAGACCTTGCTAACTACATGGATATTTGCCCTGGTCTAGAATTTATCTACGTTGAAGAATAATTCGTTGCCATTCCACCACATTTGCTTCAGCAGCCAATAGATATAGTATCACAGTATCTATAATTCTAATTTAATTTTTATTTTCAATAACAATTCTCTATTTCACCAAATTATCAAATGTCAATAATACACAATAATACTAAGCAGCTGATTTCGAAAGAGAAAAAAGTGCTACTCCCAAAAAATCATTCTCCCTGTACATTTAGAATTGGTGGATTTTTTCTTAGGGGATTTCTAAATCCGCAAGGGAGAAATTTTCGTTTAGAATTCTTGTAGAAAACTAAATGTGCTAAAAAAACGGTCAATAAATGGTATGATAATTTCCCGCTACTAATTGGTAAAATAACGAATATCCTAATGTCCAGTCTCGTAATTAAAAAATACCTCGATACCCAATAATGGGAGCTAAAAATGAGGAATATGAAACGAATGATTTAGAGGCAGCATAAAGAGATGTAGTTTGATTCATCCTCAAACTCTTGTACTTCTACAGCGGGGTAAGAGCTCTCCGGCTGTGTTTCCAATTACAATATTTACCGCGGCAAAGAGATCTGAAAGGTGTTAATAGGCTTGGTGAATGTTGTTTGAGTTAGTCACGCCGTGTGGATGTGTTAGTGCCAGCGATTTCGCTCTTTAATTAACTGTATAGGATGCCACGCTGTGTAAATAATACATAAGCGCCAATAGGAGGTACCCGGATCACCCATATGTGAATATGTATTGAAGGAACGATCCCTTATACTCGTATATAGTTGACGCTTTGTAACCGCTGAGCTCCTCCTCCAATTTGTGGTATGCGACTTGATGTTTTTCCAACAAATAATCCATTATTACAGACAAGAAAAATGTAAATTGAAAAAAGTCAAACTATGTACAATACTGACACTAATAACTCATTTCATTGACCTGACTTTTTGGCTTTTTGGCTTCTTGGTTTTTACTTTGGGTACCTGGCCAAGTCGATATAACTGGCAATGAATATTTTGAAGCAGCACCAACTTTCCAATTTGAATGTTTTGATCAGCAAGACTTAGCTAAATTGATTCTTAAACATTTACAGCGAGAAAGCAGAAAATAATTTTCACTCTCTTAAGGCTAGAGCATACCAGGATAACACATCAACTCCTACTATTCGGTTTCAGCACAGCTACCTGAACGTTTCGCTCTAGTATGGCCTCGGTTGAATAATTCTTGCAGAATGTCCAATTTTAGAAAGATTAAGGCAAAAAACTTTGGACCATTTTTTAAAAAATGTATCAAATAGTAATGCTCAAAGATTTTTAATTTCATTTCTAAAAGTTATCTATAAAAGTGTATATAAACAATATTACTATATTATGATTTGCTAATATATAATTAATTTCTTGTAATCAGTTATATACTTAATAACTAAATAAATAAACAAAATATTCCGAAAAACAACGGCTTGAATCTAAAACATTTTCGAATGACGGCAGCAAATCATGTTGTCCAAAAAGGCGTGAGATGTCGCAAAGTTTTGAAAATAATAACCGATAGAATAAAGAACAACCCTGTCAAGAAATTATTGGAGGAAAAGTGACGGCCTTTCTCATGTAACGAATTGCAAAACTCGTAACTATATAAATATTCAAGCCTTAAAACATTTTAACCCATTCATAGAAATTTGTTATTAAATTGATCAAATTTCCCTAATGTAAGCAAGCCAAAAGCGGCTTTCGAATTGTTTTTTGAATTTTTATGTCTATTGGAATCAAATTCTCTTGGTTCCTATAGATAAAACCATATTTTTCGCCAAGCTTGATAGACTGTTAACCACAATTCATACCAAAAACTGGCTTTTTGACTATTCAAAACCAAGGTGGGAAAGGAAGGTACATACATACGAGTACATACGAGTCGTATGTATAGACCTAAAAAAAGATGGATGGGTTAATAAAGTGAGGAGATAGCTTGTCATCGAGTTATTACCTAAAAAAAAAAACAGAAAATCTAGTTGTTTAGAATAACGTGCATAAACAAAAACAGGAAGTTTCTCAGTTTCAAGCTCCATATCTACCGCTGCAAAAAAAATTATTTTCGACTAAATTCGAAAAGTCCGTGAGGAATTTCGCTCTGCATTAGTGAGGTATGTGTGCTGTATGTGGATTACATGCTTCTTCCAGCAATACTAATTTGCGGAGAGCAAAGAGGAGAGGCTTAAATGCAAAAGATTGAGGAAAAATTGAAAAGCTGTCCAACAGAGAAAATATTTTAAAATTCAGCCAGACTGCAGATGGTTTCATGACTGGAGCATTATTTTATAGTAGCGCGAAAGACGATAAGGTTCAGAGCATATAAAGGAAACATTCCCCGTGCCTGAAGGCTGAATGAAATAGCTATGAGATAGTGGGCTTCATGAGACGCCTTCAACTGGAAATATACGTTGGCTAAGTCAAGTCGCCCGAATACAAGAAAGCCCTCCAGCATAGGAAGAGAATGACCTCCAATCCATTGGAAGGACGAAGGGGAAACCACCTGGTTTCGCTTGGTATTTTTAACTGGCGCCAAAAGACGAAGAAAAGAAACAAATGGCGTGCTTTTATTGATACGCCTATTATTGCCTATGTCAGTGAAGAAGAAGAAGAATGATAAGGAAGCAAAATATCCTCCGCCATCAAATACATCAGTGCTAGCAATCATAACTTTCAAGTCGTAAATAATTTGGTAAACCTATCTAGGAACCAACAATAATGCCTATCTTTAAATCCATGGCTGTTACTTTGGACGGAGTAGGCAATCTGAAAGTAAATTCTTCTCTCGACGAATAAAACCCAAAATTTTACAAGTTGCCTATTATTACCGACTTGTCATATAATGTGGAAGCCTGGACCTATAGTTTATTCCAAGCCTCTTTTCAATAACTGATGGCATTTTTTTTTAACCTTTTTTATTTCATTTAGCAGGGATTGAAATTCTCTGCCGGAATTAGAAAGATTAATTTAAACTAACTTTCTATAATTTTGCATGTTGATATGACGATTGGGCAATGAAAATGCAAATTCAAACTTTTAGCCATTTAGTGGTTTATGAGTGAATACACATCAATCCGACACAATTATAAACCGTTTTAATCAAAGTGCTAATCAAGCTAATCAAATCCATATTTGATTGAATATAACTTTGAAACTTTATCAAATCATAAAATTTAACAAAATTCCCAAGGAATTGAATTCATCAGAATTATGGAAAAACAGAAAATAAATTAAATTAATGGAGGCGAGATAAATATACTCACTGCAGCTGGTGGAAACACAAAATTCGTTAATACTTATATGACGAAGGCTAATCTCTCTCTCGAATACCTAAGAGTGAGTCATTGCCTCTGCACTTTCCGTTAAGGGGTTAGGGGTAGGCAGAATTTTCACAAAATCAAATTTTTTTTTTGCATTTTCGTTAAGTATAATATCTTAAAAATAATCTCTGAAAATTTCAAGTTAATCCGATAATTCGTTTTTAAGTTATTCGACAAATAACAAAGAGAGATCGGGCCTTTCAAAGCGCTAGTGTGAAACTTTAAACGCGTTTTTCTCAAAACTATAATTTTTGAAATGGTGACAACTGTAACTCGAAAACCGCTCAGTTGATTTTAATGAAATTTATACAGCTTTTAGAATACATAATAAACTCGGGAAAAAAATCGAAGGATTTTTTTTTTTTTGAAAAATATCGATTTTTTAAGGCCAATTAACTGTTGATTTTTTCCCAAAAATCTAGACAAAAATTTCCTGAGACCGCCATTTTGTTAATTTTTGAAAAAAAAAATCCTTATTATTATTTATTTATAAAGCTAATTTTTTGTATCCGATTGATTTCAGATTAATCTCCAAGGACTTATGATTGTCACCGCAATTACCTTTTCTTGGAACTGGGTTAACACAGACAGCTGTAACTTCGGAAACAAATTTTTTTTTTTTAAATTTTCGTGACTTCAAGTCAAAACATTGTTTAATAATACCATATCACTAATTTTGTAAAATAAAATTATTTAATAGCAAAAAAAAATACTGAAAATTCTCATTTTTTCGTGCCTCTGACTACCCCTAACTCCTTAAGTGTTCGTAGAGGAGGAAATCATCTCCCTGATGGAACAGTGAGTGAGTAAAGGGTAAAAAAGCCACCGCAGGTCATTTGATAGGAATAGTAAAATTTCATCAATTGAGCACTATAAGCCAACTTATATTGGGAAGGAAGACGATGGATGGACCGTCATATCTATTTTTCGTTTTCTTGCAGCAAGCCCCGCAATCAGAAAGAATTTGAATACGAGAGTTGCGTTTTATATTTCGAGACCCTAGTGTTATAATCTGGCAAGTGATAACTTTACCGTAAAGTTTGACATTTTTAATGTTATACATGCTCCGAACTTGGCCAAAAATTTAATGAACGAAGTTTCCCGAAATTTTAGCGGTGAAGCTCCGTCAAGGCCCAGTATTGAACGATGGTATGTTTAATTCAATCAAGGTCGCAGATCACTCCAAGATGAATTTTATGAAATTCGTCCAAACTGATATTACAAGATTGTCTTGTGACCTATCGTGAGGCTGAGACAATTATAAACATTAGTAGAAGCAGCATACATTCAACACTGCACTGTAAAAAAAATGTGGTCCCGTATTAGTACTTACGTACTAATAGAACAACACAGAACAGTATATTTTGAGTGTTACACAAACATTTGTCTTCCAGCGGTCTTTCAAGGAATTATGAAAATCAACCGTCGAACTGGATCACTATTCACCACGATCCGAGCTCTCATACATCGACTAAAACAACGGCATTTTTGAGCACTCACAGCACCGATTTGATGTGGCATCTACCGTATAGTCCTGACTTGGTACCGAGTCACTTCATTTTATTCTTGTACGTAAAATAAAAACTGAGACACCTCAAGATGCGCCTGATGCGTTTAGAACGCATATTTTGGAGCTACCTTAATCAGATTGGCAAAAGTACTTCGACAATTGGGAATACTTTAAAAAACAATAAAGCGATTTTCATTGATTAATATTTGTTTTTATCCTCTAATCCCGAAATACTAAAGGGACGCCCTCGTATTAGAACCGAAAACAAGATTAGTGTTATATAGATGATGGAAGATAATCTCATCAAAGCTTCAGAGCTTCAAAGATCATCCCGTCCTCTCCCGTATCCGATTTCGCAGTATAAGAGCATACTCTGCAAAGAAAAAGCTTATGAATTGTAGCAAGAAAGGGGCGTTTTTCATGAAATGGGGACTGACGAAACATAACTTCTCTTGCAATTTGAGCTCAAAACAAACGAACTGATCATTTAATGAATCTCATATGTAAACTCATTAAACTGGTCCAGGAGTACAAACTAGCAGCAAGAGAAGAACGAAGTAGAACTGTTATTTCAAAGAAAGAAAAGGACTGCCTATTTTATATTCGTAAAGTTACGTTCTATCGCAAGCAGTATGGGATAGACACCACGAGTTTAAGAGGCAAACGAGACGTATTTGCCGATTAAAAACAGAAGAAGGCCGAAATAGGTGGGTTTGAAGAGCTTGAAAGTATTGTTTTCTTTAGACTTGAAAAAAAAGCTAAGCGAATGACTCTGGTAGTGAACGAGGAGAAGACGAAATACATTCGATAATCAAAGAATTAGTCAGCGCAATCGGATCCTAGCTCCCACGTTGCCGTTGGAAGTCTCTCGACGATCAAAGACAAAACTCTTAAAAGCTCTCATCGGTTCCTTCCTGATATATATATAGGTATATGGTGTCTGGGCGATGACAACTTGTGATCAGTCGACATTAGAAGTGAGCGAGAAAATTTTTTTCGTGGAAGTTTTATGACCCTTTCCGCAGGTACTACAGGCGATGGAAGATGAGCTGCACGAGACGTACGGTGAAAAGAAAGATGACTGACATGCTCGAGTATAATAGTGATGAGCTTTCGACAGTTCGTATCAATGACTTTTACCAATTTATTCTTGGGTTTGGAGTTTGATAATGCCCATTAAGGAAGTCAAGAATTCAAAATCACAATGTTGGAATCAGTCACTTTGACATAAAGGCATTTCTTTCCTGGCGAAGAAGATGAAAAATTAGAATTTCAGTTTCCTTTTGTGATTAGTTCTGATATTCTCCGAAAGGATGTGGATTGTGATAGGATTTTCAAACCATCCTTTTATTTTATACACCGGAGCGTCCCTGCTTGTTTATTCCTGATCGACCTTCCACTTTTTACCCCTGAGCTCCACAAGTGGCAGAACTATGCTACTCTTATCAAAATTATATGCTTGTGTCAACTATAAACTTAACTATATAAATATGTATGTTGTGTATGTTGAGTAATATAATGAGCAAACAAGCATACGCACATACAAACGAGTATGTTTATACCTTCTGCGCAATTTGGCGGCAAAAATCAAAGTCCTTATTGGTTTATGACAGGCATGGCCGTTATCAATAACGGTGATATTATTATTAGTACTTTAATATATACATATTCATACACATGTGTATATACATAGATATATGTGCATATAAAGTTTATAATCATGCACATAATGAACGCAGCCACAGAAGTAGCGACAGCGGCAGCAAAAAGCTTCTACCGGATGCCCCTGCTTCTGTGGTGTTAAAGGCAAATGGAAGAAATGAAGAAGAGAAAAAAACTAAACTAAACTAAATAAAATAGTTTTTGCTGCTGTTTTATCTAACAAATGTTGTTGTTGCTGTTGTTGACTTTCAGCGTTATTACGGCCAGAAATTGATTGCTTGTAATCGACTGGTAAATATGTAAATATTTACGCATAATCGACGATTAGCCATACGAAGTTACATAAGAGTGCATATGAGAAAGAAGCATAGATCGTCGTGCTTAAGGCCACAGACACTGAACGACTCGGAGGCATGCTCGCGTTGAGATAAAGAAAGTGAAAAGAGGTAAAAATGTTTCTTTTCGAAAGTACGACAATTTGTCATATCTTCATCATTAGTTCAGTAAAGTAAATATTTATATATGTATGTACATATAATAATCCACAACAACAACAACAACAACAACAGCTATATCAATAATCTGCGATCTTGAAACGAGCATTAAGTAGATTTCGATTAGATAAGAAGCTTCACAAAAACATGCCGCCACACGCAGAAATGCTCATATTTATATATTTAATATAATAATAACAACAACTATAATAGCATGCATTAAAACAAAATCATATACTCGTATGAAAGTACGTTTTACAGCGATTATCCAGCAAATGGAATGCGAATGTTTATGGCATTAGCGGCTTCGGGGTTTATCGAATAAATATGTATGTACCATATATATGTACGTAAATGGCTGGGCACTAAATCAATATTAAAGAGTTGTAAATAATGCTCCAAACATGATCGGGTGTAGGTAGGCTTATATGAGTATATATATTATGTATGTAAGTACTCAGCACCTGAACGGTGTGTTAATGGCTACAGTTTGGCTCATGATCTTACTGGGATGGGAGCACTAGGGTGCACATGTACATATGTAATGACTACGTTTGTAAATAGGTAAGTCTGTTTGCAAGAGCAAGACAAATTTTCTAGCCAAAACAAAATTAATAATCTTACTTGAAGCGGTTACAGCCTCCATAAATGCTGGTAGCATTTCCAGCTAAAGAAAAAATTAGCTTAAGTATATTGAAGCTTATGTCAGTTGATACGACCCTGCAGGGAGAAAGTAGACTAGTATGCAAAAATTATAGTTAAATACTAGTATTTTGAAGACGAAATCATACTATTTGGTATTTAAAAGACACGAATATACTAGTTTGCAATAGACCAGAATTATACTAGTATTTTTCGTTAAAATCTGGATATACTTTAGAGTCGTAGACACCGTTTACACGATTTTAGCCGAATTTATAACATCACGTCATTCATTCTTTTTTCTCGCTGCTTGACTCCAATTGGAGATACCAAGCTTTAAAATCGACGAAGAGGTGGGGGGTGTCGATTCTCTTTTCACTGGTCTTCTCCAAGAATTGGCTCATGGTGAATATCTGGACAATGGTAGACCTGGTAAAGCTTTAGTCTTTCACACAGTACGCTCGACTGGACCTAATAGGCGATATTAAGAAGGCTTATCCCACGCTAATTGGCGCAGACTGTGTGGTCCCCTTTTTTATGGACTGGGCAGAGCACACTTAAATTTCAATCGTCGGACATGCTTTCGTCCAAACATATTCTGCAAAGTAGCTGATGCATGCACCTTTTCAGCTCTTCACCGCCATGTTTGAATAGTTCTGCCGGTAGGCCGTCAACTCCAGCCGCTTTGTTGTTTTTTAAGCGGGCGCTTCCTATTCAAACTTCTTCATGGTCAGATCATGGAACGTCTTTTTCATCGTCATCAATTGGGGTTTCGGGGACACCAGCTCTGGGCATCGGTGGCGAGATCACCTTTTTGTGTACTACAGGAGTCTGCTCCGGTCTTGAAACCTTCTGTAAGTACAATAGCTTTATGTATTTTTTTGTGCTGAGATCTAGTACTACAGATAACCATATTTCGGGCCCCGGCAAAGTCGATCAGCATCAACTAGACTGGACTAGCTTGCAAAAAGTCTAGTATATGAACCAATATTTTGCGAACATTTTCGACTACGCTTTATTAGACTTGCCAAAACAACAACAACAACAACCACATATTATTGTGGATTTTAATATTTTGTTCAATTGTAAAAAATTTAGCTTCAAATTTGTAGATCGATATATGATCCAATTCCTGGAAAGAAATAATGTACCAAATTTCAAGTAAAGTGAACCTAAGTAGTTTTTTTCAAATAAGTTGGTCCCTAGTCAACGTCCCGTGAAAGGAGTTTTTCAAAACCATTACAAATCTATTTTAACACACAAAAAAATTCAGTAAAATCGGTTCCCAACTGGTATGAAAAACCAGTATTTTAACTGGTATATATGAACTTTTATTTAACTAGATTGACAGTTTGTAGAACATTAAAAATACAAGTTGATTACATGGAAAATAGATGGAAAATGAACTAGTTGGATTCTAGTTAGCAACTAATATATTTTCCAGCGGGGTAGTAATCCATACAGCTACAAAAAAGTTTGTCGAGAATTTTTAAGAGTCCAGTACCCGGTTCGAAAATATGAATAGCTCTTTCGAGCCTTAGGCTGTACATTAAATTTTTGGGACAATTTAAAACGGATAAAACAAAATAACTGCTAGGAGGTACTACTTTACAACCCAAATTAGGGAATGATGTTGAATAGTGAGTTGTCGTGGAGGCTTAGCGTGAAGCAGCGGGTGAAAAAGGTAGCTCTATATAGATATCGGCATTTGAGGCCTTTCCCGATCGCTGCGACACTAGATCTTATGTTAGAGTCAAAAAACACCCATTACAGACCGGTTTTATACATCAGACCTAGACAGACCGGACAGAACATTATCCAGGCAATTTTCCAAAATCCAGCTAAGTCACAATAACGACACTAAAAACCAAACCCCGACCAGGCAAAAAACTAATAACTCAATATTCAGACAATACTGAATCCCCATTACTCTTTATCCGAAAGGCGCTTACATATTTTAAATGTTTTATACTCTGCCGTGATTTTTTGTGCTGAAATCTAGATTGAGTCAAGTCTGTATTAGGTTGTGTCGGGCTTTGGTCGTATCTGGAATATGTCTGATATGGATTTGGTGGTGTTTGGATTATGTCTTACGAGTTGTAGTTCGAGCTGTAGTTTGTACTGAAATAAGAAAGTCATTCAAGCTGCCAACCCACTTGAAAAAGCTTTGGGAAGGAGCAAAAGGCTACTAAGTTTCTACCGGCAACAAAAAGGTCAGACTCCAGGCTGCCACTAGGGCCGTTAAGAGGGCATTGCCTGTTGGCCTGATAAGGAGCAGACAAGAGTCAGTCTAAATCATCGTGAACATCTAACGGGGGAGCTGGAATTAGGGATTTGCGCCAGAATTACGCGTGACTCTCGAGGCAGCTCGAGCCATGATGGTGATTTGACTCCGAGAATGCCATTCACTGGAGGAAAGTTCAAAAGATATCGATGGGCTTCGGTGAATGGCGTGTAAAGCCTGTCGGTAAACTGTCCTGTCCACCGGGTGTTGTAAGTGGTGCTGAAAGCAGTCCTTAAAGCCGAGTACCTGCTCGCCTTCTGATGTGCCTAGATGGTGGTTCGGCCAACGATAGTATCCTAGCAGGCATTACTTGCACAGCAAATCATTATGCTACTTAACTCGTGTGCTAGATGCAAGCTCTGATGACCTAAGAAGGTTTCTATTGGTCTATTGTGCCCTCCGAATCCTTTACATTACTTCAAACAGTCTTAATACCCTCATAAAACGAAGCGGAGCGGCCGATTGATTTGATGTGATTTTGCTCCGGCTGAATGACTCCTAGAAATAAGATCACACTATTAAGTATGGTACACAGACGGATCAAAGACTACAGAAGGAATTAGTGCGGCTCCTTAAGGAGTCAACCAGCTCAATTTAACCTAATCTAACTATCTGCTTACACATTACAACGCTCAGAACTTCCTTTAAATAAGTATAGATTGATGCGAATGCAAAGCTTTAATGAATACGACTCAACTCTATCCATTTTGGTAGTACTCATTGTTATTTCCTGGTTCCTAATTTATTTCTCAACATCAAATACTGCTCAAGAAGTATAAGCTCCATGAAATTCTGTTGGATTTGTTCACATCTCAAACCAAAAACCTGAACAACATCGTCCCTATAACGAGATCTTAGAATCCCTGTTAGGCTCTATCCAATAAACCTCGTGTTCCCATTCCGAAAGTTCGTGTGATATCTTCTGTGTCAAGTTTACTTGTGTTGAGAATACAAGCACAAAACAGAACCGAGAACATAAAAATATCCACCCTAACAATGATATTAATTTATTTGGGTTTTTTCTATTTATTTTTCGGTTTTTGTAGTTACCAAAAAATTAGCACTTCGTGCTGCTGATAACAGCGGCAATGCGTAGTGAAAATATAATCGTCGATTGTGGATTGCCAATTGAATTGTTGTTATTGTACTTGAGCTTTATGCCGATTGTATACAACTGATAACGGTGTTGTTATTAAGGCTATTAAAATTCTGATTGAAAATTCATGTCAAAAAATATATTTTATTGTCGGTCATAAATGTTCAGTTTCACTTTAATACTCATACACACACAAATAAGCATTCTTACATATAGGTATACACATTCAAAAGGTTAAAAAAAAATATTCGATTTATTAACGAAATGCAACGAAATTATTGATTTATTACAAAGTGGAATTAAATACTTATTTTAAAAGTGAAATAAATTTATTTTCTGCATATTTTAATGTATTCAATATTAAGTCTGTATATAGTAGATATAATCTCGTGGGAGAGAAAACATGTAAATTAAGAAATATGCATAAATGTATGTTCGCCCAACCAGACGTGTGTCAATCGTAAAAAAATATATATACTCGTTACATAAATTAAGGGCTTATTGATCAGAGTCTTAATTAGTGAATGGTCGATCACATAATCTTGTACACAATGTATATATATATATATAATATACCATATATTTAGCGAATCCCACGGCAGTTGATCTATGTACTGTAGGTTTGTCGGTCTTTCGGCGGCCTAACCACGGCTAGGTGCAATGCTTCGAGCCATCTTAAGGGCTGCTCATACCTTGTGTTGCGTGACTGCATTCTGTCAACCTCAACAGCTCCTCAAGGCTCTCCGATGGTGTTCTCGGCACTAATACCCATTATGGCTAGCCAGCAACAGACCTCGGAAGCTTCGGCAGCGTGATTTCCATCTCTTTCTAGCACCCCAATCCCCACCTACTTCCAGCTGCATCTCACGGAGCAGATTGTAATACCCAACTAATAGTTTCGTGTGTAGGACCAGAGTACGTTCAAGCGTGACTTCCGCCAGATAGAATTTTTATTCTGAGAGGTGCCACTTTCGAATGTGTTCGAGCCTGGGCAGTGCATGTTCTCTTTCTTGCTGTAGGAGTCTGCTCCCGCATTTAAATAACGACTTCCTCACCTCTGTATTAGCAGCAACACAGGATTTCAACTAAATACATCTGCTTGAGAACTTCCCTGATCGAAGCCTAAGCTCTTATCACCGCCGAGGTAAAAGAGGTGCACCATAAATTCAAACTCAAATAAACTATACACGATTGTTGGGGTATATCCTTCCCCCGTTGTTGTTTGAGTTTTAAATTTCGAAGTTCTCTTCACCACCAGACGGTATCCACGCCGCTTACTGGTCGATATTGGCCTCTATCCAGGATAGTTGTAACAAACATTTTTTCTGCGTTAAACTGCTATCTCTCCGCCTTTTGCCATTTTTTCACTGCATTACACTTTCAATAACAGTCAGCAAACTACTACGTTATACCGATTTGGGTACCGGAGAAAGACGCATCCCTTTCAAAACACCACGTTGAGGACCATAACGAAAAATGATATCACTTGCACACCATTTACATAGAGAAGCACCTTTTCTCCTAGTGCTTCAACACTACAACAGATGTCATACTTGCAGACATCAGGTGGAAACTGAACCACCCTCAAGCAAATCACGAAGGGTGCACTTGACTTTACTCCATTCAGCATCATATGTCAGAACTGAGGACAAGATACCGACTGGTTCTAAGTGTCGTTCACAGAGAGTTTGTGAATACCATCATTAGCTCTCTTCTCGTAAATAGCATGATCGGAATCCAACTACCACCCACTCACCACTAACTTATCCAGAATTGACACCGATATGCTTAAGCTATGTACATATTTCCTGCAGATAATGAACCCAAGCACAAGGTGAAAGCAACGCCTTGCAGGCACCCTCAACTATTAAAACACTACTCTCTCTCTACTCCCAACCGATCGAAACAGCTTGTTTTCTTTTCCTCCCTCCAGATAAGCTTGATGACATTAATTAGCTCTGGCTACTCCTAAACGGGGTTAAGCAAGGCGCACAAACATAGATTCAGATCCTGATGAGCTTTAATTTCTAGTTTGTCGAAATGGAAATCTGAGACAGACACCTCACTCATAGTATATGTATATGTAAAATGTTATTAACATTTGTTTAATAGCAGCTGAGAGAAGAGAGGGAGAATTTAGCGGAGCTTTACTGATCCCAACGAGACAGTAATTGATAATACAGGGCTTTAGTTATGTCGTTTTTAGTACTCGCTTTGAGCTATTAAAAATTATTTTTTCTAGTTACGGTCGCCCCTCCGCAGGAACTCTCAAGCACACCGAGTTTGTATCTGACGTTAAAAAAAAACTCCTCACAAAAATCCATGGGGCATCGGACACCTCTAAGATCCTCTAAATAAGAATAAGGAAAATATTTCACAACTAAAAGGAATTTTGGAATTTTTTGCTTTCCACCATATTGAGAATGTCTAGAACTATCCAAATTATTTTCAAACAAATTAAAAAATTATTTCATAAGTGTATCCAGTTTGGAAAATTTCATAAAAAAATAAAAAAAATAGGTTTTACCGCGCCCAACTTGGGAAATGAACAAATTACATAATTAAACATAAAAATGATTTATGAATTTACAATATTAATTTTTTCTCCCAAAACAATAATTATTTATATGCATACTTATTTGTTTGCTTATTTGCCAATATTTAATGTATATATCTATGTATGTATGTATCTATGTACGTATTACTTCCTCATACGTTTGTCACACCTGACTAAAATGCATACAATGACGCAAATGGGCGAGTAGAGCAACAATGAAACAATAAATTTCCATGATTTATGCAGCAGCAATGAGATAATATTCCACTTATTGCTTAATAAATTATTTTTATGTAAATAAAATATTTCTATGAACGATTTCCTAATGCAAAAGATGTTGCATGTATGTATGAAGCTAAGTAGTTGCGCAAATATGTACTTGTGTTTATAAACAGTAATTTTACAATGCCATTTAATGACTACTAGGCGTGGCTACCTATAAAAAAAAATAATACAATAATAATGGTAGCAGTTGTAAATTATAAAAATTAAGGAAAATACTTCAAAGCAATGCCGTTGAAAGAAATATTAAAACAAATATAAAAATAAATGCCTAAAAAATGTGTGGAAATGTATGTCTACAACCTTGTTAAATCAACAATTACAATCATTAATAAACCAACCTTAAATTTACCCTGCATACACAAACACAAGCATACTCACGTGCGCGTAATATCTAAGCCTACAACTCCAAATGCTTCAAACCAAACAAACACAATTGACACGGATTGTCATAATTTCAAATCGACTTCAATTTCGAGTGCGATAACGTCAATCCAGCACGATAATGGCTTTGTTATCAATCAAAACAGACAACCGTAGCCGCACATAGCAGACAGACGAACGAATGGACTGAAGGTGAGTGAGTGGCAAGTATGCAACAACAATATCCATATTTAAGTTAGACGGACGGCGGAACAGACGTAATGAACCATGCGACGGCTGACGGTGGCGTTGGACGAAAGCAACGCTGTGATTGGCTCGTGCGCTGATTTTTTTTCAACTTGTGGTAAATAGGAGGAGCGCGCTGCATAATCAATTATACCATATTGCCATTACCACTTCCCTTTACACCCGCTCCGTTGTGTAGTCGTGTGTGTATGTATGAGTATTCTGACCTCAATGTTGGGGAAATTTGGAGTTTGAACCAACCACGTAACTGTATTCACAGCCATTTGCTGCAAGTAATATCTCGTGTTTTTTGTTGTTTTGCCTTTGGCGCCGAGTAGGAGTATAACAGGTATAGATTTTATATACATATATGTGCATAAATACATTCAAGCACACATGAACAAAATTTTAGTTGACTAGTTCGCCATATTCGTTTGTGTTTATGCTGCTGCTGACGCTGCTGCAGCGCAGTCAATCTGGCCAATAGCACCACCGTTTGTAGGTGCTCGTTACATTAGATTTCGTATTAGACGAATAACGAAGTAAGAGCGCATATGAGCGAGTGAGAGCAACAGTGTTTTATACAAGTGACCAAGTGGATTACTGGGTGGAGCCATTTTATTTATTTATGCGTGTGAGGGGGTTATGGAATAGGTATTTTTTCACATATGTACATAATCTCATATGTATGTATGTATATACCTAAATGTACATATTATACATAAATGTGTATATAAATACAAACTCGTTGTTCAGCAAATCAAAATAATAAAGCGCAATTGTAAAATTGAATGAACACTTAAATATGTACCCAGTCGCCTAAAATTAAAATGGAAAAACCATGTATTTTTGTTAGCGCATTTTATATACATAGGTGTATGCGGGTAGGTACCTAAATATTTTGCAAATATATACAATGTATTATTATACATATATATTCTAACATATAACTTTTATTTCAGCACATAAAGGCTCAAAGTTCACAAAATGTTTATTTTTCTATGATAAATATTTTTCAATGGCAAAAATATCGAAAATGATTGCAGAATTCATTGTATTGTGTACACATAAATATAACTTTTTAACTTAAAACAAATCGAAATTAGATTTATTGTTTGCATGCGTGCCTAAGTGGATATGTGAAAATTTAAAGCTATTTAGGTAGCTATGGGGAAAATAAAGGAATAATTTTAACATTATTTATGTGGTTCAATTAAGGTATTAAATGATGTTTCCACTACACCATTTAATTGAAGATGATAATTTTGCTAGTGGTCGGACATTTTCGTCTTTTCCTTTGACTTAATGAGATGTGAAAGAACGTTAAAACCCATTTCCATAACCATAATTTTGAAATACTTTTGCTCAATTCTTATAAATTTCAGTGTCGGTTATCAAAAAGTTCTGAAAACTTCTCAATAGATCTTTAAATATTGCACAGGTATTTGAGATACAATCTACGAGGATTTTGTAAAGTGGTCTGGCAAAAATCAAGTTTTAACTTCGAATGATCCTATCTACCGCCAACGCAGACACAGCTTCTTTCCGAGGGGACCGAAATGACGTCACAATGACAGAGTTATAAATATTTTCTATTGAAATTTGAAGAAATACTTATTCAAGTACATATTTTAAGGGCAGTAAATAAAAAATATTGATGATAAAAAGCCTTTTTCCACGAATAAATCCCTTAACTATTTTCATCTCAGTTACACGGGTCCGAGTGTTTCTTCTAATAGAGATAATTTCTCGTCATTCTTAGACGACGAAGTTTCATCTTCGACTTCAGAGTCGCCGTTTAGAGCACGATTCTTTGAAGTTCAGCCAAAGAAGCCAAAACCTTTACGAAATACCTTCATACACAACGCCCAGATGAGGTATAATCACCAAACCGCTGTATGAGACTAGCCTGCAACAATCCAAACACGCATTCTGCCTAACTCATGTTAATGTTTAATAATATAAATTCATTTGTCCCAAACGTACAAATAGATACACGTTAAAATCACCTGAGATTTCCTTGTCAAATCTTGGGCTGCTTGAACTTTTCTTATCTGAAACCGCTTAGTTTAATTTAAGTAATTTATGTAATGAGAATTGCCCATGTTCCTGTGTTGACAAACCATCTTTGTTGTTTGTTCTTGCTTGCCTACTACCATATTGATTTCTGCTGATCGAGTTCCGATCTGACCTATCTACATAAATTTTATTATCACTCTTATTATAATATAAAGGCGTGTAATTAAGGCAAGGCGAAGATCGCTGGGTCTCTGGGTATTACCTAAAATACCTAGAGTTTTGTAACCGCTGAAGTGAGATAGTTGGAAAGGTGGAGATCGTTAAAAAGATAACTAATGCCTTTATGGCATAAATTATGAGCTCGTTAGGTCATCTACTACATAACGGCGATACGAATATATTGATGATGATTTCGGCTATTTTGAAATAGGCAATACTGGCCATTCACAGATAAAGAGGTTTTCCATAAGAGGTGAATGTTTTGATATTCAAAGAAATATGGAATTTTTGAGATAAATGATCGGATATTTACCTCAATGTAAATAGGAAGATATGCCATTAATAATGGAAAACAACATCAGTCAAACGCACGTCACCGAATCCTTTTTATGAAATTTTCCATCACTAAATCGCAAAGTGGCTGCTGTATGCACTCAATAGCTTCACGGATTCTGTCTTGGAGGTGTTGGAGGACGTTGGTCATTAAATCACAAGATCTCGGTGACCAATTAAGATCACCGGTTACTTTTCCCTTAAAATATCGATGGTTCCGTTGTTTGTGTGTCCCGCAGTGTCGTCTTGTTGAAAGTAAACGTTGTCCAGATCAGTATCATCCAATTCTCGTCATAAGAAATCATTAATCATCTTTCGATAGCGCAATTCATTCAACGTAACTATTGCTCTAGTCTTATTTTCGAAAAAGTAAGGTCCGATGACTCCGCATGGCCATAAACCACCCCAAACAGCAACACTTTTAGGATGGATACGCTTTTCAACAATAAATCTTGGGTTTTCCGAGCCCTAGATGCCACAGTTTTGCACATTGACGTAGTCAACATGATTTTTCGATGAAATTCCAGGTAATTTTCATGCATTTCAAGGACCCAATCAGCAAAGACACGACGTTGTTGATGACTGGAAGGCTTGAGTTCTTGTGTTAACTGAACTTTATAAGCCTTAAGAACCAAGTCTTTTTGCAAAATATGGTGTAATGATGTTTGTGGAATGCCAAATTCCAAAGAACAAGGAATGGACAACCCTTGGTTTTCTTCAATACTTTCAGCAACAGCAGGAATATTCTCAGTTGTACTTGTGCGACGTGGACGTGTTTTATTCTTCACTTAATTAATGTCGACAACTGCACTCATTCGTTGTTGCTGTTTGTCTCGAAGCCTGGTCAGCAAATTCAGTGCTAATACCAAGACGAGTGTGGTCGTAAAATTTTTCTATGAACTGCTATGACTGGCCTCTGCCCGATTGGTTCACATGCAATCAGATAAAGAATGCTGCACGATCCTTAATGTGGACTATTTGTATTTCTTCTCTCACATATTTAGCTGCAATTGTTGATTTTATTTAGTGTTCGGCAAGGATATGTTATACAATTGCCTAAGTGGATCAGTACCTAACCAAACTTTCTTCGAAAAACGCACAAGAAAAACTAAAATTTCTCAAAATTTGCTTCCATATAAAAATCTACAGCCATTAAATAATAAAGCAGTGGAATTTAATTCGACAACGCAATAAATTGGCACTTTGTGTAAGAAAGTTGCTTTACTTTTTGCTTTATTATTATTATTATTACTATTTTTTGTGCGGCTTTGGTGGCGGTGCTTGTGAACTTTCCATTTCTCCTCCGTTAAGAGCCTTATCGGCAGACCACAACATTATTAAAGTGTAGTGGGGGCGATCAATTTAAATTAAGAAGATTTTGTTTTAATTAAAAATCTTCAAATGCGCTTAATGACAATTAATTGGGCAACATATATACGTACACACATACGATATATACAACGCACAAAATACACGTCTAAAGCAATGAAAACAACAACAACTGATCGGTGAAATTGCCATTTGCACTCTACATACATACATACGCCTATTGTATGTTGCCGCCGACACGTAACATACAGACATACGCATGACTCCCTCAAAGCAAATAAAGTTCAAAATCCGTCAAGTCAGCCACTTTAGTGCATGGAATCCTACTTTTTACAGCACCGATCGCGTTCGGCAATTCTTCAATTGTCGATTTAATAAATGAAATGAGTGAGCGAGTGTAATTAAAAAGAAAACAACAACAATAAGGCATATATAATATTTAAAAAAAGAGCAGTTACATATGTACACACATACAGTATATAGGTACATAACTAATAAATAAGGCGAAAATCTACTAAATTCATATTGGAATCCGTTGGCGGCCTCCAGATGGCACCAAGTCACGCAATCACTTTGCTTTGGTGCCAGCTGTTGTTGTTCTTGTTGTGCCATCATCAATTGTTGCGTTGGTGGCGGCGTGGCGACATGGCTCGCCCTTCATCATCATCGGCCGGCAGATTTGTGTTGTTTTTGCAGTTCAGTCTGACGGCTGCGTAGGAAGCTTAAAAGTAAAACGTTTGTATATGTACATACATACATATGTATGTATGTATACAAGTTTATGAGTATGAAAATGGTCAATAGGGTTCAAATAAACTGTTGCGACTGTTAATTGAAGTAAATCAATCCCTTAAGCTTTATGAATAAACATTACCAGCCCATTAGACCTCCTGAACTTGCGCAATATTATGAATATACGTATTTACGTGTAAAGCGTAAAGACATACGGATCATATGAATAGTTTTAAATAGAAATTTAGAAGATTTTCGTAAAAAATTAATTCTTTTTAATATCTTTTCTTTCTAGATTTAAAGTATTTCCAACCCGCGTTGGTGAGTTTTGCAGAATAATATCCGGATGTAAAGTCCATTCCCACCTCTACTGTTTTTGTTGTTGTAATTGAAAAGTCATCTCTCTCTCTTTTGGATAACTTGGTCGAAATGACGGTCCTTAGTCAGATTAGATGTTTGCCAGCACTAAGAGTTCCAAGAATTCCACAGAGCAGCCACTCGCTCCATAATTTTTGAAGAACCAAAGCGCTCAAATAAATTCCCCTAATAACAGATAGAATGGTCATCCCGCACCATCTCCAAATTTCTCCCCCGCGAGCTCCACCCAATAAGTTTATAGTGTAAAAGGAGGAATGGTCTCTAATATTTTAATATCTAGTTCATCCCCGAACTCATTCAAAAGCCATTGAGCTCTATGATTACATTTACGGGTATCATTAATCATCATCTTCCCTAATCCTAAACATCCTCTCCCTCATACCTCCAATGCTTAGGTAATCGTCATAAAAAAAACCATCAGCAGTTCAGATGCGGCTTAGTATAAACTTTAGGTCCCTCCATTTGTTGGATGAACATCAAGACGCAAAACCACAAATTCGAGGAGGAACTCGGCCGAAAATCGGTTCATTGGTTACAAAGAGTCAATTATATATATATATATATATTATTTGAGATTTGACATCTTCACTGACATTACCGATGTACCAAATATTCATGGCGGTTTACGAGAAGAACTTTGCCCTTGAAGAAAATTGGAAAATATTCAAAACTTAGTTCCAAAGAAAATTACGCACGAAATTCGGGCGAATTCAATCGGCTTCCTTATGAAGCCCAATTGGCCCTAGAACTGGAGCCTCAGAACCACCCTATGCGATTTCGTTTTGCTCAATTGACTAAAGATCGTGTAGGAAGAAGCTAAGAGTTTTTAGTTAAAATTCGTTCCTTCCGACGAAGATCATTTTAAGCTTAGTGGGTATGTCAACAAGCAAAACTGCCGGATTTGGGGCTCAGATGACTAACATTTGATCATGGAAAAGCCAATGCATCCTCAACGGTGATTGTTTCATGTGAACCGGTGACATCATTAGAATATTTCATCAGAATATTTTTGGTTGTTTCGAATAGATCGGTCCCTTGTCTACATTCAAGAAAATCATTCCTTATTGGATGCCTACGTCATACAAAGGACACACTCCCTAACTGGTGGTTTAGGCTGCGGTTTGATCCGTCAGTCGTTTAGGACAAAGAGCAAAGTCCATATAAAAATATATAAATATATAACAGTCTGTTCACTATGTCTAACACACATTAGAAATGGAACAGGATTAAAATTTCAACTTCACCTTCTGTTTACGCGAGGACATTCTGTTAGCAAAATTCGGTATTAATATTATTTTTACATTTGAAATGTTCCAATAGCTTAATTTGAAAAACCTTCTAAAATTCCCCTCATATTTTCCCTATAGCAGCGAGTTAACACTGAAGGATTATTTGCATTTTTCATTTAATTGTTGACCACGTCAACACCACATGCTTACCTAAATTAATTATCCAAACAAAGTGTTACCTCCTCCATTTCAGTTAAATATTGTACAATATTTCCATATGATGACACTCAAGACTGACCGTTAATTACACTTAATTTATTGTAGTTTTGCGTTGTTAATATATACATATATTTTCTTTTTGTTTTTGAAATAATCTGAGCTTAATGTCTAAATTCAACATACATACTAATGCATATTCTTGTATGAACGTATGCACTAATCGTGCAATAAGAAAGGAAAAAAGAAAGCAGAATAAAAACAGTTCGCCCAACCCAGTCCCCAGATAGATATTTATTTTAGTTAAGCTCCTATTTGGGCGTTAAAAGCGTTGACAACAATGAATTGCTACAATAATATGCAAATGTACCATATATGTAGTAAAATGTAAGAAAATATATACTTACTTACATTGTTACATGCATTAATACACTAGTATGCGCAATATGAGTAGATTTTTAATAATATGTACATAAGTTTATGTATTAGCAAAGCCAGGGCGTTGTAGAGGGGATGTCGAAACGATTTTGGGCTAAACTCCTCCTCCAATTTGTGGTCTTGCGTCTTGATGTTTTTTCTCAAAAATTGGAGGGGCCTACGGTTTATACTATGCCGCCTTTGAACGGCTGGTGGTTTTTTAAGGGGGACATTTATTTCATATCAGAAACCCACTCGGAGGGCTTGACATTCCCTGCCAAGTAACGACCGCAATTAGAATAATTAATTTTCTATAATTTTGCATATTTGTCGACCCAGAGCTCGAACCCTGACCTTCAGAACGGCAGTACGCAATGATAAACACTCGGCTATGGTGCCCGCTATACTTCGACATAGTCGCCATTCCTCTCTATGCAGAAGGCGAAGCAGTATGTCCTTTTTTTTGATGCCTTCCTCGAAGTAGTTAACCGCCAAACCCCTCCATCCATTATTCCCCCTCCTGCTTGAACTCCTGGTCTGTTGAAAATCTTTCAAAACCGAAGTGCTGCTTTAGGGACGTAAATAATAATCTGGAGATGCCAAATCAGGGGAATGCGCCAAGAGAATGGCCCAGGGCATCCACAATCAAGCTGCGAGATTGTTACGGAACGCATTTCCGATTTTTTTCAAGCATTTAATCAGTCACAATGGAGGGTCTTCCGCTCCACTGTTCATCATGCACAGACTTGCGATCATTTTTAATCTCGTCACATCACTCGTTCACATCCGTGCGGCTCTTAACTTTATCACTATATGTAGTTTTCACCTAATTATAAATCTTAAACGAAGGTTTTTCCTTCTAAACAAGATAACGGGTGACGTTACGTATTTCACACTTGTCGAAACACTGGATTGCCTTTGAACCTCAGTACATTTACTTTCTGGACTGACCTAATTGACTGATAACGCACAATCCAAACTGCTGATCGAAGAGACCTGAAGCTTGGACTGTGTGTTCTGTGTTTGACGTAGACATCCGATAGAAAAACATTTTCCGAAATTCTACCCGTAATGGTGCCTAAATGGCAAAACTCATCGACTTCTTCGAAGGGGAGTTTGGTCTTCGCGATGTTGATTTTAAGTCCTCTTTGTGTGACGAAATCGCTAACAAATTGAACCTTTAAGAAACCATGCAAGTATTTTCGGTACAGCGGACAGATATCATCCACATAATCCAAATCTCGTTGTTGTTGTTGTAGATGTAGTCCTCCAACCCCGCTTAGGAACAGGATAGTCAGTCTAAGTCATCGAGGTCATCTAATAGGAGGTCCAGAAAACGAACTATTTTGACGGGCTCGGACCAGAGGGAGAGGGGGGTTAGATGAGTTGGTTTTAGGGGACACGCAAAGAGGTAGGTAGTGTGGTGCGGGGACCTCATTTCATGCAGGACATACATACGTTAGGTATGTCGGGGTCGAGTCTGGATAAGTAGGAGTTTAACCTCCTACAATATCCAGACCTGAGTTGTGCCCGTATTACGCAGGACTCCCGAGGCAGCTTGAGCTATTCATCTGATATACTCGTACGTGGTGTTTCGCCATTCGCAGGGAGAGAGTACATGAAGATGTTTACTGACTCTTGATGAAGGGCGTTAAGTGCTTTACTATATGCCATCCTGTCCAACGGTTGTTATACATGTTGCTGATTACAGCCATTAAAGTCGAGTATTCCTTTTTTGATGTGCCTGAGTGGAGGTTCGGCTGGACTGCGAAATCTGGGCACGGTCTTCTTTTCAAAATGTCATTAACCAAACTCCAAAATCTTTTTAATAAGTTAGACCAGGATTCTTAAGGATTTATTTGTTGTGAACCAGCAACGTTATTTTAAATCCTAGTTAGGCTTCGGAAAATGTTGACTTAACTAGTTAGCTAGTTACCTAAGTGAGTTGCGCGATTACTTATCCTTAATTAAACGTACTTAGGCCTACTGGTCCGTTGTGATACGTATATTGGTCCTGTGAAGGAGATTCGTCTCACCTTTTTCAGCTACTCAACCCACTTGATGTATTGTATTAAGTTCACGATCAGTAGCAGAGGTACCGATTTTTCCACACATATGTCCCGGCAACTACGGCAAAAGTCATTTGTGAAGTAGCTCATCCTTCTATCATGAGTCCCCATAAGAGAGTGTGCGGTTATCAGGCCGGTATTTATACTTATGGAGGTCTTATATAGAAAGAGGAATTACTTAGTTCTGTTCACTTCGATTAATGGCCAGATTTATCTGGTCACTTTGCACGTGGTTCCAATTTGGAATCTACTGTAGCTCTTCTACGCTATTTGCACAGTTTATCGTGGTTATGACTGTTTCCTTCCTGGACAACTCATCGGTGACACAGTTCCCTGGGATGTCCCTATAGCAAGGGACCCAAGCCATGGACGTTTTGTTTACTCTTGTTTGTTTGAGATTTCTCTGCATCTTATTAGCACCTTTGGGGTGGTATTGGAAAGACTTAATAGCAGCAGTTGAACTTGTAAGATGCTGTAATGGTCAGGAAGTTTCTAACTTAAGTCGCTAGTAAAAATTTCATAGTAAACTCCACAACCTATTTTGTCACTGGGTTTAGAGCCGTCGGTGAAGATGGATGCAGATCTTTGATCCAGACTAAACCAATTCACATAAATTCGTATTTTCCCTCAAATTCATTCATTTATATATTTATAAACATAAATATATTCGATCCAACGTTTCTTGGACGAGCTATTCCTTCAACTTGTAATGACCACCATGGCAACGGAAAACTATGACATATGTTGCAGTGGAGTTGGTAGCTGATCTTAGAGAAACGTCGCAATGCCTCAGCGATCTTTTTGGCACGTACGAGGTCAGCTGTAATGGGTTGCCAAAGTTTTCTGAAGGTTAAAAAGTAATCTATTTACAACTATAATCCTCAGAATCTCGAATTGAATGAAATAGTAATCAAATCTTCTTGAATATTATAAATTTTTTCACAGATGCAAAATATGTCTGTTTTATGATTCCACAAAATGTCTAGCAGGTTAAGTCCAAAAATTGTTTATAAACAAAAAAGTAAGCAATATAAAAAAAAAATTATACGTGTGTCGATAGAGGAAGGAATTTTGAATATACTGTCAAAATTTCAGATCGATCGGTTAAGATTTGCTCGAGTTATGTTTCCGGCCGTCTAAAAAAAAGTGGTTTCGAGAAAAACGCGTTTAAAGTTATTATATATATATAGAATATGCCTATGAGGCATTGCCGCAGAATGGAAAATTTGGACATTTAGACACTTTTGCCGGATTCTATCTTGTGGTATATTATTTTTAAGATCCTAAAGCATCTTTTAAACGAAAAAAAAATTTTTTGATTTTTTCAAAATTTTACTCAGATGTCCCCCCTTAAAGTCTTTAGACCAATAAGTTTGTTCTACTTTCTAATGAAATCCATAGAAAGGCTATCGGGAAAATCTTTTAATGGAACAACATGCATACTGCAACGATATGTCGATGGGAAATGCCTTACATATTCTTGTTACACGATTATAGGAAGCCCTCCATTACAAGGATTTTGCTGTAGAGGATTGAGGGGGCATTTAACAACGTTCTCCCGAGTGCAATCAAATCAGCATTAGACAGTATTGGAGTCAAAACTAATGTAATACTTTTTTCTTAAATCTTTTATGCTACAGAATTGTCGAGCCGATTGAGGAAATGTACACCTTGAGCGTAAGGTTAATAAGGGGACTCCACAAGGTGGTGTTCTGTCATGTTCACTACATCTCGGAGATCAACTATTTGCTAAAGAAGCTGGAAGGTGACTTATGTGGTACCAAGTTGCCTTATTCACCAAGAAGTACAGGATCTGGGTAGAAAATTAACCTATGTCGTTTTACAGAATTAGAAAAAATACTTTAACTAAACAGCTGAAAATCTTCTTCAACCCAGCCATACAGTGCCAGTGCATACAGTAAAGCTCGCCGTAGTACTTAGGAAATCTGGAGCTTTATTCGGCTCAAATAATTACAGTGCTTTCTTTCTGAGACGGGCTAACTTTTACTTAGACAGCAAGTGGGTTATCTCTATCAACCTGCGGTCTGTTTCTGTATGAACCGCTGTGATAGCACCTTAACAAGCACGGTGCCGAGAACCCTCTGGCTTAAGGTGAATTGTGGAAGATCAAAAAAGCCACCGTCAATTCCAATATGTGGGATCTATTAATTTCCAGAAAAGAAAGCCTTAAATTCACCTAACCAATAAGTTTCCACAAACCTGAGCTGCCTGAGTGTGAACAAAACTTTGTTGCCTCATTACTAGAAGTTGACCACTGCTTTGACTGCGGCTTATTAACCCTCCACAATGAGTTCTACACAACGACCATGTACATATGTAGAAATATATGCATAACATTGAGTTGTTATGTAATTTAAATTCACACATGCTCGTTGCATGCCACACAACTGGAATATATTTAGTTGCAAAACACTAAATACTTTTTAGCTTGATTTCTTTAGGGAATTTCAAGGTGAAAGAGCAAACTAACCAACCAACCAACCAGTCAACCAAGCGGTTAAATGTTGCTACACCTTAATGACAACACAATGTAGCAAATGCATGTGCGTTTGAGGGTATGTGTGTGTAACTGTAATTTCAGTACAACATTTTTTTAAGGAATTAAACACTCTATCATTTATAATTTACTTAATTACTTTAGAATGTGTTGCATTAAATAGAGTAAAAAGAATGAGAAAGAGAGAGTTAGACAATTGTAGGTTGTGGTTATGTGTTGCCTATTTCAAGGCGCTTGTCAGCACTGACGTTGCTGCTTATTTGATTTTGATGTATCTCCAGTGTGTCATATAATTAAAATAATTATAGCTTTTGGCGAAAAATGTGTAAAGAAATGAGATTATGAAAGTATGTAGTTTTTATTTCAAGGTTTGTCCCACATTTGTAGCATAGTTTCAGGCAGCAGATGACTTTTTCCGCTTGCTCATTTGCCTGTTACGTACATATATGTATTAGCTAACATTTCCTTGTTTTCTTCTTTTTTCTTTGAACTTTCCACTTTTTGTTTTATTATTATGTTATATGCGCAACGAGGCGTAAGCGATATCACATTTAACCCGCCCACGACCGAAACTCATTAGCCTTCGGTTGTTGCATATTAACCCACATTATTGTACACATAAAAGTAAACATACTTACATAAACTGTAAAGGGGTAAGCTACAAATTCACTAGAAGGGTTACAAATACATACATATTTACACCATTTACGTTACTTGTTGTCTCTTAAAACGTTTTGACGTTTCATTTTCAACCTTTTAGCTAATTTTCTACACTTTTCCACACCATCATCAAATCGTTTATGGGCATATCTCAGCAGTGGATCGAACATTATCTCATAATTACAGGGCTAAGCCAGCGAGTAACAGTTGCACGTTCGGCCCCAGCTACCAACCTATTTTGCTGCTGTACCGCCACGTGCCACATGCCACAAGCTAAATATGTTACATACCTCAATGGCGTTATGCAGCTAGTTATGTACATATGTAAGTTTGTTTGCATGAATTTACTTAACCTCCCTTTACAGTAGTGGCTTAATTCTATTTATACAATAAATTTAACCGCAGAAAAAATTTATTCATGATTTCTTACTTCCTACTATTGTTGTTGCTGTTCCTCAATACAAGTAACCCTTTCTCTTATTTCCACAGACAATTGGCATCTGTGTAAATATGTATGTAAATATCTATGTATGTATGTATATATTGTAAATTACTATACTTCCATATGTTGGCTGCGCACAATTTTCGGATTATCAGATTGGCATTTCATATGGCAAGGGATTGCTGAAGTTCTATTTTTATATAATTATTACCGTTACAATATATATTTATTACCGTTACATTAGCCGATTATTCTTTCAAATTATGCAATTTTTTCGTGACGTAATATGAGCGATGCAAAGAGTTTTATCTGCGATAAAGTTGGAATTCTCAATTTACAGAATTTAACAATACTTTTCTCACGCTGAAATTTTAATATATATCGAACATTTGCAAAGTATAATAATATATACATATTTTTGAAAAAACCTCAAACTGAAAAGTAGACATCAGTTTCGAGTTCTTCTTGATTGGCGAGTTAAACGGTTATCGCCGAAGGAACGACTGATTTCTGATTTTCGCTGTCTGGCGCCGATTGGAAATATCAAATGAAACCAGTTCATTTTCCTACTTATCATTGCAAGGAAGTAAATACCTTCCTCTTCCTCCTCGAAAACTTTCAAAACCGAAATGATTTTATCCACACTGATGACATGATCTAGCCAGCAGAGTCGCTGTCTCTTCATTCGCTGAACTGTCCGCAGCCGAAGTTATACAGAATTAATTTAAATAAAAAGTAAATTTAAATTTTCTAATTGCGGTCGCCCCTCGGCAGGGAATGTCAACTCTTCCGAGTGTACATCTGACAAGAAAATCAAAAGCTGCTCATAAAAAACTATAGGTCCCTTCATTTGATGGAAAAACATCAATACGCAAAAATCACAAATTGGGGGAGGAGCTCGGCCGAAAATCGCTTCAGCGGTTACAAAGTGTCAATTATATATACATATGCCAAAATCTTTCTGTTCGCCGACTCATTGACTTCCGTTGCTTTGAAACGAAACGGGTTTTTCATCATCATCGATTGGGGACTCGGGTTCACAATCTCCGAGGGTTAACAATATCACTACCATTCACCACGCTTTCTTGACTCCTATATGCTTCGGTTTTGAAACCTTTTTTAAGTCGCGACATGTTGTGGACGATCGCAATAATGCGGGGTAGTCGGTCTGTTTTTTCCCTCTTATTTCCAGTTCAACGTTCCTCATCGCAGCTGTTTTGTTACTGACATAGAAGGTTTGATGTGCTGTTCCACTGTTCCCTTATATCGAGTTGCCGAAAAGTGCTACCCGAAAGCAGGCGCCCTGTCTGCTCTGATTGTTACTTTTCGGGGTCGAATCTTTAGGGATACGTATATTCGTTACGGCAAATTAGTAGTCCAAGTCGATATTAGGTCCCCGCACCTACACACGTCTACAGCACTGGAGACATATCTTTCATTTATCACAACCAAATCGACCGGATTGCGCTATTTTCGATCTGTTCTTGGCCATGCATGTACTTTCTTACTTTACTGGCGTAGACATCGCTTACGCGGTTATAGCCGAGCCATTCATTTCTTCAGAACCGTGTAGCTTGTTGAATTTTCTCGGGCCGCAATGTGGTGCTTCGTACAACTATATTTGGCACTGGCAAAATCGATCGGCCACAACCAAGTTTCCCAACCTAACGTTAAAATCACCAAGCACGATTTTGATATCTTATCATTATAGTAGCTCACGGAAAGCATTTTGGGTCACATCGCTCTACAAATCCGTGAAAAGTTTAAGAATTTCGCTTTAATGCAGATTGTGGAGACACTGTTAATGAGTTTCTCGTCCACCTTAAATCCAAAACTAAATTTGGTCCGTAAAAGTATAAGTCTTACGAGAACAGCAAACAGTTGAGCAGCGCCACCTTCCCAATTAAGCAATCATACATTCCAGGAGTATTCCATAACGAAGGATGTTGGATTAAAATCGGAAGTCGTGAATTGCTTGAACCATATGTAAAAGAATGGTTTCTTGTGGACAGAAGTTCACATTCTCCTCGGGTTAATCCAAATATTTCTTTTAGTATTCAGCGCGGCCGCGGTAGCCGAGTGGTTAGCATTGTGTACTGCCATTCGGAAGGCGCGGGCTCTTATTCCGGTGTTATACTAACATCCAAAAATTTATAGAAAAATACTTTAAATAAAAAAATATAAGTTAAGTGTTATTTTATCAGCAGCTTTTCACCATACTATAGCTGCATAGAGAGTTATTGGACTAACAATCGCAACAAAAATCCAACACGAAAGGCTTGGTGAAAGGCCCTAAGTTTAACGCAACAAACTTTTTCATATATGGTACATAAATGAGGCCCCTAATGCCTTCTTCACTTGCTAATACTCCACTTTGAGCCTTTAGTCTTACTTACAGCTCGATACTACTCCCAAGTTCTTAGTGTTAAGTTTAAATTTAATCCAACTCCAACACTTTGTGGTACCTCTGTGCACATCTCGCTTTAATACATCTAATCCCTATTGCGCCTGGTTTTTTCTGCGACTTAGCAAGGTATTTTCCATCACCAAATCGCAAAGTGGCTTCTATATGCCCTCTTTAGTTCCACAAATTCTTCTTTTAGGCCTTATCTTTCACGAGGCCCAAAGGAAGATGGCGCTAGATGTTTATTCACAAAATATCGGTAACCAATTGCCATCACCTCTTCGAGAGATAACACGGTCTGAAAACTTTTTAGATCAACACCATACAATACCGGCTATAAAACTCATTAATCATCTCACGAAAGGGCAATCCATTCACCGTAACTGTTGCTTCAGCCTCATTTTCGAAAAAGTAAGGTCCAATTACCCCGGATCATTTATATGCATTTGAAGGACCCAATCAGCATAAACACGGCGTTGTTGATGAGCGGCTGGCCTTGAGATCCAAGTCAAGCAAAATACGGTGTAATGACGTTTATGGAATGTTCAACTCCAACGAACGATGGGGAAGGCAAATCTTGGTTTTCTTCAACACTTTGGGCCACAGCAGCAATATTCTCAGTTGTTCTTGAGCGACGTGCACGTGTTTTAATCATCACATCACTAACTTTTTCCACCAAATTCTGTATTGTGGTCCGGAAAGGTTCTTCACCACGACCGAAAAATGTTATAAGTTTTAAAAATCGACTCTTCCTGTTTGATATAGGCGCTCCAATTCTTTTTAGAAGAATTGAACTTTTGAGGAACTGAAGTTGTGGGCGGTATTGGGCCCATTCCTACGTACTTTAGTACGAATATGGGTAGTGCTATTCACCATGAGGTTTAGATAACCGCAGACAAGTTAAAGGATGCTCTCAATAAGAAACTTATAAGACAACCCACTGGCTTACAAGATCAGATTTATTATGGTTGCTTTTCATAAACTCGAATCGATATTTTACACACCTTGCCATGGTTTGCCAGTGATCACAGTTACAGTGTGCCAAATTTTGCGATGAAGTTCGGTGAAGTAGCCTTTTTGCCTGAGAAAGAATCGAGATATATTCCAAGGTGTACATACATACACGTATGTACCCGGTAATCGCCCTCATCTGTAGCGAATTCATCACAAATGACCCATACATGTATCTGGAATGAAGGATCCCACTGGCATAAAGGGCAATTAACCATATGGCATATCATATATTTATGGATATATATATATTTATATATGTTTGTATACACTTAAGTATGTAGATATATGCAAATATCACGAAGATAAATGAAAATAATGAATGAAAATTTATTAAGCTGCCAAAAATTAAAAAAAAAATACTATAGACATACTCACATACATTTATAAATACATATATATACACGTGCACATACACTCGTATGTGCTTAGTGTTGCTATACTTCATGAGTAACTCGTAAAACTACAATTTTAATTGATGAACAAACAATTTTATGCTTCGTATGACTGGAAGCCCGCCTTTTATGTCAAAACTTCTGCCGCTAATTTTTTTATTTATTTTTTCTAAAGCAACACCAAAAAGCATCCAAATACCGATACTTTTAGTAATGCTAGAAAAATATAATATTTAATTTTTTTTCTTTTTTTGCTTTTCACACCAACTTTTAGCAGCGCGTGTGCGTGGCATATGGTCAGTGGTTGAGGGCATAAAAATTAAAATATGATTAAAAACTAATTATGCCAAACGAGTTGGGCAAACAAAAGCATGAAATTACTACCACATTTGAGACTAAATTATGAATGGGGTATTTTTTATTAGTTACTCGACAATGGCAAATGAATTTTCGTTGTTTTTTTTTTTTAATTTCGAATAAATTGAAATGTTTGGCTGGCGCGAACTGTGAGTCAGATGTTCACAAATTTCTACACATTTTGTATTTATACATATTTACATACATATATGTGAATTATAGTAGACTATTTGACTACTAAATATCCAAATTTTTGGTGTTATACCTACATACACGTATGTGGAAGCATATTTTGGAATCTATGTATTTGCTCGAGATGATGATATCGTTCCATCAGACAGTGGCCTGTCAGCTCGCTATTGCCTTGGGCGTGTCCCCTCTCTTTAAGAAGTACATTCTTCATCTTAAAGCGACCGGTTCATCGGTAAATTCCTTGAGAGCTAGCTTGCACATATCATAAGGCATCCCGACGCATTATTTTCTGCCTGGTCTGCATGATCTGACATGATGGATGAACCTTACAATTTCCCTTCCGTATGCCTATTCTTCTTCTTCTTTACTGGCTTAGACACCGCTCACGCAATTATTGCCCAGTTAACAACATTGCGCAATTCAATTCATCTTTTCGCTGTTTGGCACCAATTGGAGATACCAAGTCAGTTCCTTCTCTACCTGGTCTTTCCAACGGAGTGGAGGTCTTCCTCTTCCTGTGTTTGCATTGGGTAAGACATCGAACGAAACTTTCAAAGCTGGAGTATTGATCGATCCGAACTACATGACCCAGCCAGCCCAGCCGCTGTTTTTTGATTCACTGAACTATATCTAATACAGCTCATCATTCCATCGGCTGCGGTATTTGGCGTTCCCAACTCGTAGAGGGCCAAAACACTTACGTAAAGCCCTTCTCTCGAAAACTCCTAACGCCGACTCATTACGTATATACCTATGTTGTCATCGTCCATGCCTCCGCACCAAATAGCAGACCAGGAACGCTGAGTGACTTGCAGAGTTTGGCTTTTGTTCGTCGAGAGAGGACTTTACTTTTTCATTGCCTGCTCAGTCCAAGATAGCCCCTGTTGTCAAGAGTGATTCTGCGCTGGATCTCCAGATTGACATTGTTGTTTGTGTTAATAGCGGTTCCAAGATAGATGAAGTTATCTATGTCTTCAAAGTTATGACTGTCAACAGTGACGTGGGCGCCGAGTTGTGAATGCGATGACGGTTTGTTTGATGATAGAACATAGCTAGCTGAAGCATGCACCTTATAAGATCCGCCATGTTTGTATAGCTCTGCCAGTAGACGAACCGCTTTGTTGTTCTTTTGGAGAGCAATTGACATTCAAATCACGTCGTAGACTGGTAATGGAAAGTCTTTTCTATCGTCATCGATTTTGGGCTCATCATCTCCAAGTGTTATATTTTCACTGCCATTCAGCAGGCTAGAGAAGTGTTCCCTCCATAAATTCATTATACTCTGCGCATCGGTCACTGGATTGCCTCTTTGTGTCCGGTCTTGAAAACGAGGCTTGTTATAACTTTTTATTGAGGCTGGTTTCTACGTAGCGGGTACCAAACCCATCAACTAACCTCCCTAAGCGAGAATTTTAAATTATATCGAGCCGCTTGCCTGAAGACCGACGTCCGATATCAGCCTTCAACGGATCCTTAAACCGAATAAGTCGGAATGGATAAACTGAAGCATCAACGGGTTCCTCACCGCATCTTGCATAAGGGTTGCTCACATTTCCAGAGTGCGCGACGTGGACGCAAGAGTAGGAATTGAGTATAGCCCCGAGACTGCAACTGCATACCCAGAAACTTGACTACACTGAATATTACTTTATCTTAATCATCGCATAACTCTCGCACACACGCTTTTGCTTAATTCTATCTAACCAACTAGTTTTACTTAAATCACTACGGTGAAATTCGCAGTATGGAGAGGAAACCGATAAAAGTGAATGGAACTTCATGAACCAATAATTTCCTGATGGAACCACGTAATTGTTGACGGTATTTCATTGTAAATAAATATCAATAGAATACACTAGTCCACTTTTTACATTTTTGTAAGGAAATCAAATTACATATTTATGTTTTATCCGACATCAAACAGCTGGCAAAATCTGTATACGTGTATATACCATTTCTTAAGAAACACACGCGCTTATTTGCAACCCTTGCATCTAATGCCTAAAAGGCTTTCTTAAATGCTTTAAGAAACCTAAATTTTCTATGAACGTCAGTATATATTTAACAATTTCACGATAAGAATAAATAGGCCGCAAAGCTATTAAGAATAATTTCCATTTCAAAGCTATGAAAATTGTTGAAAAAGACACATTATACATATCATTGTATTTTCATTTCCCAATAAGGGGTTAAACCAGCATTTCCAAGCAAATGACCGGAGGATATTTTGTAAAAATAAGATATATGCATGTAATGCATATTAAAATAAGTGTGCAGATATCATATATATATGTACATATGCATGTATGTACATATGTATATGAAAATATTTATTTATTTTTAAATTATTATATTTTTCTGTTTTTATTAAACGACATACTTTCCTGATGCTTTCCCACACACTATGAATGGCCTCTCAGCTACTCGTCTCGTTACTCATTGCGCATTGGTGATTGGTTGATAAATCGGCGATCAACCAACGGCGAGTACATTGCGGTATTTGTACTCTCCTTGAAACATCCAATGCCAGTTGTAATTGTTTACATGCTTATGAACTTTTCGTCGAATTTAATTATTATTTTTTTTATAATTGTTGTTGTTTTTGCATTTATATGGAAAAATTGCATTGCATGTACAAGTGCGGCGTGTAATTAAATCGTTAAGCATTTTTTAATGAATCCAATACAACGTAATTGAATCCCAACAACGATACATAGCCTACACTCAGAGCAATTGGGTGGAACAATGAATTATTGTACATAGCAGTAGCGCCGACTGGCACCAATACCGAGTTGCATAGCTGGAAGTGCAAGGCTTACATATTCATATATACAATTTTCTTATGCATATACACATGAATATGTCGATATATTTGTAAGCCTTAAATGTGCTAGTTCTTGGTCTGCTTTTATGACGCTATCGCTGGCGACACCCAATGCATTGCTATGCTGTGTGGTAATTAAACTTTAAAAAATCATGCAAAAGTTCGAAAATGTCAAATCGCCACATAGGCGGTAGCGTGAGAAAGCTTTAACACCATAAAATGTTTGTGTAAATCTTAAGTGATGCCACAGCCGGAATTAAATTTTGAAAAATACACTTAGAAACTACAATAAGTGGATGGGAAATATAAAATATGTGCAGATGAGTACGTTAGATTAGGTTGGGTTAAAATAGTTAATCCTATTAGGTTAGCAAATTTACGTTTGTGCATTATTACAGCAAATTTAAATCATTCCCGAAAGCAAGAGCAGAGCTTCATTGGCGAGTCTCATATGGAGTATCGACTACAGATTTGCACTTGTTAGATTTCAAGAAATTTGAGTTTCAAATTGTTTTAACTTTAGCTACGCAATCTATTGATAGTACTAAAGATGCCTTGAATTTCCTCTTTAACAGTCCGAAAGAAGTATGTTTTATTTCTTCTTTCAGATAGTATTAAACGGACTATGCCGTGAATCCCAGCCAGTGAGATTCGCCATCTTAAATAGAAGTGAAATAAGCTATTCTTCATGGGTATACTGAAGATAGGCAAGAGGGCTTTCATTAGATTTTTGGCCAATAAGATATCCATATAAACAAGTGTGCAATAGGTAGTTGTATACTTATTTTATATAAGCTTTTTCTATTACTTCTTGCCCGAGCTTTTTATTTTTTCTACTGTCTGAGTACCTCTAGGACGCAAACGAAAAGACTTACGGATTATTTAAATACAGCTTCGAGGATGACACTCTTTCTTAAGTCACATATTTCAAAAGTATAACCAACTTATTGAAACCTCAGACAGTATTATATGGTAGACCTGCTGACAATTTGTAGTGTCAGATGGAAGTTCAATTTAATTCGAGTTAAACTAGTCGTACTTGGTAGCTGCAGTATCAGAGTGTCAGGCTTCGAGTCTTGGTCCGACATCCAAAAGTATAGAAAAGTAATATTTTAATTGTGGTCACCTCTTGGCAGGGAATGTCAAGCCAACCGAGTGTATTTCTGGCATGAAAAGAAAAACTTTTTACAAAAATCCTTATGCCGTTCAGAGGCGGCTCAGAATAAACTGGAAAAATATCAAAAAGCATACCACAAGTTAGAGGAGCAGTTCGGCCGAAAATCGCTTCAGCAGTTCCATAGCATACATATATATATAATACCATATATAAAGTGGTGGCAGTGTAGAACGTCAAAGCTTTTTGCTAAGTTCCAATAAGAGAACCTAAATATCCATTTTTGGCAATTCCTTTGCTGGCGTAGGCACCGCTTAAGCGAATTTATAACATTACGCCATTCATTTCTTTTTTTCGCTGTTTGGCGCCAATTGGAGATATAAAGTCAGCCAGGTCCTTCTCAACCTGGTCTTTTCGACGGAGTGGAGGTCTTCCTCTGCTTCCACTGGTCGGTACTGCATCGAAAACTTTCAAAACTAGAGCATTCTTATCAACCTAGCCAGCGCAGTCGCTGATTCTTGATTCGCTGAACTAAGCCAATGTCGCCGCATATCTCATACAGCTCATCATTCCATCGGCTGCAAAACCTTTATCTCGCAAACTCCTAACTCCGACTCATCAAATGTTGTCATCGGTCATACCTCCGCACCATATAGTGGCACGGAAACGATAAGCGACTTGTAGAGTTTGACCTTCGTTCTTCAGGAGAGGATTTTAGTTTTCAATTGCCTACTGAGTCCAAAGTAGCAGCTGTTGGCAAGAGTGATTCTGCGTTGAATTTCGAGGCTGACATTATTGTTGGTGTTAACACTGGTTCAAAGATAGATGAAATTATCTACAACTTCAAAGTTATGACTGTCGACAGTGACGTGGGGGCCGAGTCGCGAATGCAATGACTGTTTGTATGATGACAGGAGATATTTCGTCTTGTTCTCATTCGCTAATCTCCAATCTGGAGTAAGCTGAGCTCACAGCGTGGTTGTTGAGGCCAATAATGTCAATATCATCAGCATACACCAGGAGGTGTACCCCCTTGGAGAAAATTGTACCTTCTCTATTCAGCTCTGCAACTGGTATTATTTTATCCAGCATTAAATTAAAAAAGTCACCCTGTCTGAAACCTCGTTTAGTATCGAACTGCTTGGAGAGGTCCTTGCCAATCATGACGGAGCTTTTGGTGTTGCTTATCGTCAGGTTACACAGCCGTATAAGTTTTACGGAGATACCAAATTCAGACATAGTGGCGTAGAGGCAGCTCCTATTCGTGCTGTCGAAGGCTGCTTTAAAATCGACGAAAAGGGGGTGTGTGTCGATCCTCTTTTCACGGGTCTTCTCCAAGATTTATCGCATGGTGGATATCCGGCAATTCCTCTTTTCCTTTGATTTACGAAACTCTTAGATATCTAAGGCGAGTTGTAATTAAAGTGAGACAGAAGCATAGGAAGTGCTCGAAAATCTCACTCATGACTTCTTGCCCGCATTTCCTACATGTCTCATTGCTACTGCTACCTACAACTGGCAGCTTTTTTAAGGCCGAGCAAGTAAGAAATGACTGGTCCAGTAGCCATAAGAATGGTACTTCTGGCTCGCAGACCACATGTTCCCATGCCGTTCGCCATCTTTTAATGTAGCTGGGAATTTTCTTTTGCAGACAAAGCGTAGGTTTACGAGTATATGATATATTTTATCCACCTTTATTTTGCTTGTTGAGCCAAATGTTCTAGCGAAAAATTACCTGAACGCCACCAATATCACTAGGAATTTCACAACTATGCTCTCTTCCGTTATGTCGATGGACTGTGGGATGAGTGACCTTTCGAAACTATGAAAATTTCATTCAGGTCTACTCAGAACAATTGCATGCTTCTTTAACTCATTAGGAACTAGTGAGACTAAAAAATAATTTGATTTAATTATCTAGACTAAAATAATACCAAATATCGACATTTAGTTTTGTTAACTTCAAGTCGATAGAGGAGGATAGTAGGGTAGCCGGGTATCTTTGTTCGCCAAAGGTAATGGTAATGGTACCCATGGAAGGTTAGCTTGTAACATAACGCAGGAGTACGAAGCGCTGATTGATCGCACTACATTCTTTTCACCATTCAGAAGAAGGGTTATCCGTTGACCCTGCGGAGTATTGGTTCAAGAATTTTCCCGCGGTAAGGCATGCCTGTCGTAAGAGGCGACTAAAATCCAAAAGTTCCCGCGATAGTCGGGTTTTTATATCGGAACGACCCGGATTTTTATCCGGCCAAGAACTGTCACTCTAGCAACATTCTCTAAAAAGTACTTTGGGGAATGTTTTTGCCGCAATAACAAGAACAACAACAAAACAGAGTTATCCGTTTATCTTCTACTATTTAAAGTGTGGGTTTCTAGCTAAATTCGAATTCTTCAGGAAAATGTCAAAGAAAATAATTTTCAGTATCCTTCGAACTATGAAAATCTACAAAACCTTTGCGAAACAAAGATCACATGCGCCTTCCGGAGAAGGCTGCAAATATATATCGTAGCTGGTTTTCGATTGACGATGTCCCGAAAGGTGTTATGAGATAGGATCCTGTTCATTCCCCACTCGTAAAGTGGGTCTAAATGCTCACCGATCAACAAAGAACAAATATCAAAACAACATTTTTTTTAGAGTATCTATGTATAATATAAGAAATTTTCGCACTGTACTCAGTAAACTGACGATTTTACAAACATACACACATATCCTCCCATCATTTAGCGAGTGACCACGCAACCAGCCTACTAACCAATCAGACAAGCTGAGCTAAGCTCTGCTCACTAAAGCAAAGTGGAGTGTGTGAATATCCATAACGCTTTGTGTCACCCTTCCATTATTATCATTCATTAACAATGCTGAGGGGATTAATTGAATTTAATTGATTTGCCAAACCAGGCCAAATTGGCCATGCTGTCTAGATTCAAACGCCGACAATGCACCAAACACAGTCATGTACAAGGAGAAAGGCTTATTCCAACAAATAAAAGTCAGCAGCAATTGTCGTGGCAATATTAGACACTTTTTGCAATATAACATATCTACATATGTACATATGTATATGCGAAGAACTAGATATACTCGTACATACGTAGATAAATACATAAAAAGAATAGCGAAAATTTTAAGCATAAAAGCAACAACACTTGCAGACACTAGATCAAAAGTTATAGCGTGTATAGTTGCTTATGAATAGAAAAGTTAATGAATGAAAGCATATATTTACACGCACATACATACATATAAACATATGTTTCGTAGTTCTTCTTTTTCTTATGTTATTTCAATATACATACATACATTTGTATATAAATTTCATTTTATTGCATGAATCATATTTGGGCACAAAGTTATGACATCATTGCCTATTGGGACACAACAAGAACAACAACAACAACAGCAAACATAAAAATCATTCATCAATTATATAGTACATATGTATGTATTGTATATGCCAAAAACAATAGCTTACAAGCTACATATGTGACTTTTACTCAACACTTATTTTTTTTTAATTGCAACAAACAACAACAACAACAGAAGTAGCACCCACACCATTAAATAGTAGCTAAGCGGGTCTAAGATTTCAATTACAAAAATAAGCTGCAGACTTTGTGGGCATGTACATAAGTATGTAGTTTTGTAAGTACAAACTTATTTATAAACATATGTATGCTATTTATTTCTCTGTGAAATGTCCCACTAACGGCTTAACAGTGAAGCATATAATTTTTGTGTTTTTGTTTTTTAATTAACCGCATTTACGCCAGCAACAAACTGTTGTTGTTGCATTTTATTATTTTAGAGCTTAGAGCTTAGTAGCGCGTCTTCAACAGTTTTCAATGCTTAATATTAGGGTGGTTCTGAGGTATGCATTGCTCGGACTCAAGGATTTTATTTCATGGCTGTTGCTTTGAAAGGCCATCGGAGGACAAGTAAAGGTATCAGGCTGATAATTTCACGAAATTTTGGTAGCAGTAAGATACTTCAGTACTGCAAGCTTCCGACAAAATCAAAAATTTCTCAACTTGAAGTAAGACCTTTTTCAATTTCTTGATAAGGGATGGACCTTAATGCTGAATATATTGTAGATGATAATAGTAGTTTTAAATTAAGAGATACCGATCCAAAAGATTCCTCAAAGAAAGTGAGGTTATGTTCGAAATTTTCATAGTACATAGTGATATTCAAGCGAAATACGGTTTTATCTCAATTCTTAAATACTTCTGCTTAAGTTTGTTCTTCAATTTTCTATGAAATTATGAATTTCATAAATTTCCAAAACCGCTACGTTAATTGGAAAAAAATTCAAATATAATTATTTTCGAAAAAAAATATAGTTTATTGCCTTAATAAGAGTGTTTCCAATGTTTCTTGTAATTTTTATTGATGAAGTAATCAAATAAGCTCCGTATTTTATTATTTCAATGCTAAAATCTAAAAACGAAATCGATTTTAATAAAGGGTGGTTAAATTGTAAGGGCCGATATTGAATGTGAAGCACACCTAAACGCCAAGTTTTTTTCCGAATTTAATTTGACATTTCTCTATTTCAGACTTACTCAATTTGAACCATGGAGAGATACACAATCCAACAACGTGTTAAAGTTATCCAGACTTATTATGAAAATTTTCGAAGAAAATCATCTTCAGTGATGAGGCACATTTTCACCTCAGTGGATTCGTCAATAAACAGAATTGCCGCATTTGGGCGAATGAGAATCCAAGAGTGATTGTCGAAAAACCAATGCACCCATAAAGAGTGACTGTTTGGTGCGGTTTATGGGCTGGCGGCATCATCGGGCCGTATTTTTTCCAAAATGAGGCCGGTCAGGCAGTTACTGTGAATGGTGTTCGCTATCGTGAGATGATAACGAATTTTTTATGGCCACAATTGGAAGATATGGATGTGGACGATATGTGGTTTCAGCAGGACGGTGCCACTTGCCACACAGCTAACGAAACAATGGCTCTTTTGCGCAACAAATTCAATGGCCGTGTTATCTCACGTAATGGCGATGTCAATTGGCCCCCAAGATCATGTGATTTGACACCGTTGGACTTTTTTCTCTGGGGTTATTTGAAAGAAAAGGTGTACGTCGATAAGCCAGCAACAATTCAAGAGCTAAAGGATGAGATAATTCGGCACATTAACGGCATAGAAACTCCATTATGCCTCAGCGTCATCGAAAATTTGGACCATCGTATGGAGGTGTGCCGCCGAGGTCGCGGCGCTCATTTGGCCGATATTTTGTTACATACATAATTGAGTAATACCAATATATCATAATAAAATAAAATTTCAATAATTTCCTAAATAGTTTGTGTTTTATTCAAAATCAACATCGGCCCTTGAAAATTTAACCACCCTTTACAAAAGTATCTGTTTTAAATTGTTGCAATATGATAGAAATATGAAGGAAGAATCTACAAAAAATTACTTGAAAATAAAGCCAGAATCCTATCATAATTAAAAATTAAAATTATGAAAATTTTGAACGTAAGCACACTTTTTCTCAGAAAATTTTTGAATCGATATAGCTCTTGATTTTATTAATAAAAGCTGCTATTATCACCTAAAATATATCCAGCATTTATATTAATCACTATACTAGTTGGTGAGAAAAGAAAATATTTCTTGTCCGACTCAGTATTTTAATCGTCCCATGGACTTTCAATTTTACAAAGGAGAAATTTTATGTTTTGTGAGTCATGAGGGTGCTTTCCGTCTAACTAAATTAAATCCATTTTATTAAAATTTGGTCACACACATAACTACCTACATACTTGATTTATGTATTTGAATAACTCTACTCGCCCCATCGGATTAAAATATATGTATTGCGGTCGGTGGTTTGTTAAAATCCATTCATCCATATATTTACATAAATATCTTATATCAGTATCATTGGTTTAAATTATTTATTTTTCAAACTTTTGTGACAGTTCTAGGTAAACAAAAATCTTTGGCCCACCCTAATGCGTATTTATGTTGTAATAACTTTGAATGTAGATTTCTAGACCATATATTATATATGTATATATTACTTTCCCACTAATTCTCATAGTTCAAAATTTCCGTTGTAGCATTTTGACATTCTTCGATTGCACCATTCATCCATTCATACACCCAGACATTATCGTCTGGTATGGAGTGTTGCTAAATTTAGAAAATTAATTTAAGTCAAGTAAGTGACCGCTTTTACTTCAGGGCTTGACATTTACACTGAGGACATTACGCTTACATTATATTCAGTTATTTGAAATGGCGTTGTTAGTGTAACGGCGCTACAATGAAAGGTGATAAATAATTGCTAATGCTTATAATATTGCTTGAAACCTGGAGCTTAGTAAAATTTCCAAAGAATTAGGTTGATTTTCTAAACCCCAATGTGCTATTAAATGGTTTCTCTAGAAAAGGGAATAGCGGTAATGAAAGCTTTTTATGGGTATTCTTTTTAATTTCCATACATTAAGCCGTCAATCTAACGAGCATAGACTTTTACATAATAAGTTTAAAATTGCGTACTGAGTGCTTTTAAAAATATATGTGTAGAAAAGATTTTGCAGATTATGAAAAAAAAACTAAAGAAACTCTCGACTAAATGCAGCACTGTCGTGGTCTGGGTAGCTGGATACAGTGGCATCCAAGACAATTGCATGGCAGACGAACTAGCGAAAGAAAGAACCCTTCTATTCACAATAAAACATGCCACGATACAGATTTACCTTGGTTTACGAATGGAGCAGACTCTAGATGGCTGAATAAGATACCGTGTAACATGATCAGACAGGTCACTGTTTGCTTGAGGTTTACTGGAAAATATCGGCTACCACTCTAATGATTTTTACTACAGCTGTAGGGACGAAGAAGAAAAAGAGTCTACTGAGCAATAGCTCTTCTGTCACTGCATAGCCTTGTCACCTGCGCTACACAAATTCTTCGGGAAACACTTCTTCGACTGTCTCACTGAGCTTCAGCGGAAATTGGTAAATCTCGTTGCTTTTATAAGACAAAATGGTAAGAACAATTGAGAAGGTGAAGACAGGAGCCTCATAATGGTATCACAATGGGCATATTGGCCTAAGTACATACGTTGGTCACTGAGCAACAAGGAACATCGCTGACCACATGTTCCAGGGTATAACAATTTTCACCTCAATTCATGGTATTTAACATCCAGGTATAAAATCCACACGAAGATATTATTGGCCGAAAAAGAGTAATCAAAAGGTGGTCAAAAGAGTGTATTAATTGCCAAAAGTTAAAAATTTATCATTACACTAAAAACGTATTCGAGCATATACATCAGGATATTCTTGATCGTTTTTCGGTATCAAAAGATCAAAGGTATATTTCGACTGTAATTGAAAGATTTACACGTTGGTCTGAAGCATATGCGTTAAGTTCAGTGAATACGTTTCGCGATTTTAACTACAGTAGGCTTTAAATATGTTGTCCTTAAGTTTTAAACCCATTTCCGAGTTCAACTCAACGCGAGTGTCAAGTGAATGTTCTAGCGGAAATGGTAGGTTTCACATTTCCAAAATACGAGTTGTGCAAAAATTATGTTTTTATGACCTCATTCACAGTCCGATCTATTTTTTCCTTATATTCGTATCCCAGCGTTATTCAAATGATTCCAAACGGTTTTTCGTGCATAGTTTAGATCTTGGGCACTCGAAACAGTGCTTACATAACGGTCGAATTCGATAATGTCCATGATTTTATCGGCATTTTCGGCAATTGGCCTTCCACTCCGTGAAGCATCTTTTACATCAAAATTACCGAAGTTGTGCATGATTAACAGTATCAGAACCATAAGCGCTATTCACATTTTCGGCCGCCTGGCTTGCGTTTTCGCCCATATCGATAAGATTTGTATATATTATGTAGTATTGAGTTAAAACAGATTGAGATTGAGGCAAATCGAACCATGAATGCGAATCTTAATCTTAATTTCCAACTACAGGGTGTCATTGCAAATAATCAGATTCGTATCAAACTAAACCTAAAACTGAGGAGCCGACGACCCACTATTGACAGCTTGACGTTAACCCGCAAATTTTCGAAGGGGACTGAGACTACCAATGCATGATATAGTCATTGCATTCAAAAGAACTTTTTAACCACTTTGCTGATGTTCTTGAGACCACACTCTTCATGTTTTCATTAATTCATTAAATAGGTCCTACGGTTTGCCAAGAAAAGCACCATATCATAATGCTTGCAATTTCATATTTAACAATGTTTGCTGTATACTTTAGTTGATATTCGGTATTTGGTGGCCGCCTTACATATTGACACCTTCCCTTTCCGCCATACATGGCAATCTTCGATTCGTCCCAACATACAAAGTTGGGCTATTTGCCTCAAAGCCAATTCCAAAACTCTTTGGTGAATCTTCTACATATGCTTTAATATACGAGTATAACGGATACGAGTATTGGAGTCATCACCACTTATGCGATTATAGTCGAGTTAAAAACAGAGTAGTCAGGTCCTTTCCAACTTCCAACGGAGTGCAGGTGTTCCTACATAGAAAGTATTCAAAGCTGATGTATTTTCTTCCATTCGTACCACATGACTTAGCCAGCGTATCCGCTACCTTTTGATTCGTTGAACAATGTCGCCATATATCTCGTGAAGGACCATAAATCTTCTTGTCATCGTCCACGCCTCCGCATTAAATATCAAGAAGGGATGAAAAGTAGCTTGTCGAGATTGGTTTTCCTTCGTCGAGAGAGGACTTTAATTTACAATGGCCTACTCAGTTCAAAGTAGTACCTATTGACAAGATGGTTTCTGCTAACATTGTTGGTTCTAAGATCGACAGTCACGTGGTAGGCGAGTCCCGAAGGCGATGACTGTTTGTTTGATAACATGAGATATTTTGCCTTGCCCTCGTTCACTATCAGACCCATTCGCTTCGCTTCTTTATCGAGTCTGGAAAAAGCAGAACTCACGGCGCGGTTGTTGAGGCCTATATCAATATCATCGGAATACGCCAGGAGATATACCCCTTTGGAGAAGATTGTACCTTCTCTATACAGCTCTGCAGCTCTTATAATTTTCTCTAGTCACATGATAAGGAATCACCTTGTCTGAAATTTCATTTGATATCAAACGGCTCGGAGAGGTCCTTCCCGATTCGGACGGAGCTCCGGTTATTCCCTTTTCACTGCCATTCAGCAGGTTGGAGAAGTCTCCCCTCCATAAACTCAGTATACTCTGGGCACACTCGCTAGATCACCTCTGTTTGCGTCTTACAAGAGTTTGCTCCTGTCTTGAAACCTTCTCTAAGTTGCCGTATCTTTTCGTAGAATAGAATTTTCGAGCAATGCCCCTGTCGGCCACTTTCTTAAGCTTATGCATCTTGTCCTTCTTTTTTTGTCTCCACATGCGTTTCGTTTCCTCTTTAAATTTTTGATATCTACACCACCCCGCACGCGCAGTGGTCGATTGCGGCGTTGCGACGCAGCCAACCTATTTTTGCTCCACTGCAGCATGGCAGTTCCCTTCATACCAGTTGATTTTTTGATCTTACCCAAAATCAATTTTCTTTTTCCACAAAACCGATAATTTTAATTTTTCTTACAATTTTTCAATTTTTGGAGTTACAAAACTGTGTGGGTGTGTGTGCGTTGTCTCAGTGAACATTTTAATTTTTATTTTTATTTTCTTATGTTCTCTCTAAGCAACCATATAGGTATGTATATGTTCTCTCTACAATTTTCAAGTTAGTTGAACACACATTAAATTAATTAACCCTTTGCGTGCCAAACGGTTCCGCTTCTCTGATTCCCTTTATATATATACATACAAGTACACTCGTGAAAGCAATCGCCCATATGGTGTCGCCACTTAGTGTTGAAGAGCGGTAAATAAAAGCGTGCTGGTCAAACTAACTGCCCCTTCCTTTATGTAATCAAAAATAGACAAGAGCGTATATTATTTTATTTTCTGGCATTTAATCCTTTTTCCACTGCTTAACTCCGGAAAATACATAAATGCGAAAACATGAACTTCGATGTGCGAAATGTGGTATGAGGGAGAGAGGGAGGCCGAAGAGCACCACCACCACCAGTTGAGGTGTGGTTCGGCTTTTTTAACACTACATCGCTATATACTCAAGTATTTATATACGAGTATATATGTACATTAGTTTGGATAAACATTTTCCTGGTATGCAAATGACCTGGGTGCGCCAGCTGTCTTCCTCTACTGACATTTTTGTTTTTTAGTTTTTCTTTTCAAGTTAAAGTGTGCTCTATGCTGAAATTTTATTCTCGCATGCGATTTTTATGTTCACTCCAATTCGTGCCTTTTGGGTCTTTACTTCCTTCTATGTATGTATATTTGTATGTACATATGTATGTTGGCATGATTGGATCCTATGATAATAAACTTGAGAACCGAAATCACGCACCGTCAGCGACTATTGAGGAATTCTGCTTTAACTTTTGTCATTTTAACAAATTAGCATGTTTTCTTCATAATTGTTTGTTCGTGAAGATGTCCAGCGGAGATAAAAATTATTATTTCTAACTGATTTTTTCATATTTTTCTTTTCATTATTCCTTTATGTGTTATGTTTGTATGTGTGCTTGTGTTTTTTATGCGTTTTTTGTCGTGCTGTTTTATTTGTCTATTTTTAATTTTATTAAAATACTCTGATTTTCTTTTGTTAACATTTTTATTTTCATTTTGCGTGTTGTTAATGCGTTTTGTCGCCAGTGATTAAAATGACTTTGTCCTTGAAATTAAAAATTATGTTGGAAACATTGTTTGTTTAATGGGTATAAATAATTTAGACAGACATTGACTTTTTTTCGGTTATTGATTATTATTATTTCTGCTAACTGAAGACCAGAAGAGAAGGTACATTCTTCTGTACGAGGGCACAGCTACTGGCGTACGCCGATGTTATCAGCGCTGCGAGTTCTACTTTGTCCAGACTTGAAAAGGAAGCGAAGGATATTGGATTTGAAGTTGCAGATAACTCCACCTATCTTGGAACCACTATTAACACCACCACCAATGTCAGCCTGTAAATCCAGTGGGCAGATATGGACAATGACAACATCTGATGAGTCGTCGTTAGAAGTTTTCGAGAAAAGAGATTTACGTTAGATCTATGGTCCTCTACAAGTTGGGAACGGCAAACACTGCAGCCGATGGAACGATAAGCTGTATGAGATGGAAAGACCAGGTATAGAATAACCTCGATGTACTTAGTATCTCCAATTGGCGCCAATCTGCGAAAAGAAGGGGCTATGTTCTTAACTACGCTTTAATCGCGTAAGCGGTGTCTTTGTCAGTAAAGAAGAAGGAGATCTAAAGACCTTTTCCTGATTACCAATTCGGCTTATCGGTTCATATTTTGGCGGAACCTTTTCTGGTCACAACAAAGTTATATCTCCTTCTCCCCTATACATAAGCCTTGAAGAGTTGTAATAAGGTCCCCATTCTACGTACACTGGTTTGGGTAGGCAAAATACAAATCATTTGCAAACGGAAAAGGAGATAATACGAAATTGTGAGTATTGAGAGCTTGAGAATCGGATTGCCAGGAAGGTGATCCGTTGATCGATGTCCAGAGTACACTTAATTTATGGAAGATAATTACATGCAAATTGTTACACCTGAATATAATGAACTTAAATTCTCAGTCAATAACGATAGAATAGACGCCGCGTTACCCGACTATGACGAAGCTCGAATAACGATTGCTCGCTTGATGAATAACAAAGTAGGTTTTCGCTCCTTTGTGGCTGGCAGGCTGACCTATTCAAATGTGGCAGCGAAGATTAATGTTCAACAATTAGAACCTGATTGCAGTTCAGCCTATTCATAACCAGTAAAACTCCACAGTCTGCGGCAACAATAATGTGATAAGTATGCTCAATATCGCAACATGAAAGAATGAAATCCACGCCCCACCGAAGTCAACGTACTGAACTGAACTTTTTAGGGCGACGTGAGACCTGAAAAAACCACCATTGAAATAATAATTGTACATAATGCGTAAAATCTTGTAGAAGACCCGTAAGAAAAGGCACATTGTCATCGATTTCATAGCCATCTTGGCTTTCGAATCGATGACTTAACTAAGTTAAATCCTCTCCCGGCGAACAAAAATAAAAATGCTCTACAAGTTGCCCATCATTCCCCTCGTGCTATATAAAGATTTATACACTCTTTCGCTTTGGCAATGGCGAAAACCACAGAGTATGAAATGAAGAGCTTAATGGTATATATAGTTCACCGAGCGAGTCAGATCTTGTTGTCCGAGTTGATCAAAGCATTCGATGGGTGGAAGTATAGGAAGAGGGAAAACTTCACCCCGTTAGAAGGATCAGGAAAAGCGACCACAGCGATGTCACCTGTTTTTTCCAATGGTGGTACACAGCAAAAGAAAAGAAACGAACGAAGCGCTTTTCTGGACTTGACTATGATCGCATAAGCGAAGTCTAGAAGAAGAAGATAGAAAATTGGGAGATTTCGATACATTCGGTTTAAAGATCCACTCAAGTTTTATGACAACGAAAACTCAGCTTGTCATCCTGGTCATACCAGGATAAAGGTTTATGAGTCTTTTCTCTTTCTGGTATTTCGAAATATACCATTTGACATCCATGAAAGGTATACCAAATTTGCCATCACCGTCATGCCTAATTCAGGCTGATACCAGGGCTAAATCATGATAATAACTTGCGATAACTTGAGACCAAATCATGATAATAACTTGTGAGTCCAGCTATATAAAGCCACGATTGGTGTATCCCAGAGTCAAGTTGATAGCAGTGGATAAGAAAAATAATCCATCTCGTCCAATGTCAAGAGCTTGGATACGGCATAGCCACAGTCAAACCAAATAATGCAGCTAATACAGACCTACAACGTCAATCTGCCCACCCAGGGGATGCAATTTCGTGAACGTATTCGAGACCCCTAAAGCAGACCCAGACGTGGAGAGGGCATGACGCTGCAGGGTAAAGTAATTATGGTGAACTCATGGTTAAGACCTCTAAATTAGATGCCCGATGCTTTCAGCGAAGCTGATGAAGATTCTGTGGAGACCTCGAGCAATGCTGAGCATTTGATAAAGTGAGTATTTTTTAGATCTGGACTAGTAGACAGGCATTCAAAATTATATTCTGAGAAAAAGCATGTGGGTCCATAAAAAAGATGGGTCTTCTTTAAATAGAGCTTCGTCATTATAAACTAACTCATTATCCCTAATGGGTAAATGCAGGGAATACTTGCGGAGTAAGGGCACGAAAATACAATACATAATTGACTATTTAAAATTACAGTAACAAGGCAAGTAAGTAAGCTGGGAAATGAGCAAACGCAAATACCGGCTTGTTTCAACCTAAAATAGCGAACAAGTATACACAGAGCTGATAAAAGAGCCGACACAGGATAGAGCTACATCCAAGTGCTTGTTAATACTTTGGGGCGACGCAAATGTCCACCATACTGTTAGAGGAAGCCGGAATATCAATGATTGATAACCGGGTATCGAATAATACGAGCAGCACGATACTCGCTGGATATTCGTTCGTTGCTCAACGCTGTTTTTTGAAATCTTTAAAATTTCTTTAGTATTTCATTGAGTTTTACATTTTGCATAAATAACAAAATTTAAAATTATAGAAAAAAGTTCTCAGAAGATAGTAAAATTAACCTAACAATAAACAAATGAGCGAGTACTCGTTGGTCACATGTTCTAGCGCATTTTATTCCAAGCCCCCTCCAAACAACCGATGGATTTTTATGAGGAGCAGTTTATTTTATGTCCGAAATAAATACAATCGGAAGGTACGGAATTCCCTGACTAGAAATCGTTTTATTATAAAGGGGTTTTCAATAAGAGGTGCTATTTTTATATTAAAAGATAAATCATCCGCTCATTTATCAGATCAGAGAGTTCGTAAAAAGCACTGCTTTTCGGATGACCGTTATACTGAATGTATATGTATAATAAGTCGTATTCCTATGATTTCTCCATTAAAAGCAAAAGGCAAAACAGACTTAAACAACATCGCTCAACAGTTTTCGAAAACCGGTCGACAGGCACCACATGGTGTTTTCTTGAGCTTAAAAAATAAGATTAGGAATGCAAAAACCAATATAACATAGCAAACGCAACCCAAATAGATGAAGACGGGGCAAGTCCTACGACTTTCTGGAAATATGCGAGGGTATTAACAAAACTTCGATAAGTTGACCAGAAAAAAAACGCAAAAAATTCTTTTTGAATTTATTTGTAATCTTTGCCCCTTTTTATCTTCTCTACATAATCGTCATTGATTCCAATCCATTTCTTAAACCTATAGATCCACTTCTGAAAACAGTCTCTAAAGTTTTTTCTTTTAAGCTTATCAAGTTCAGCATTAACCGCGTTAATTATCACCTCGTTGCTATTAAAGATCTTTCCTTTTAATTTTTTTTTTTTATTTTTGGAAATAAGCACAAATCACAAGGTCTTCTATCCGGGGTATATGGTGCTGGACGTATTTCTTCGATGCCATAGATCGCAATAAAATTACTGGTTATTTCAGCAGCGTCATGATGTAAAAAGTAGCGCCGCAAATCCTCTTTCTTCCGGTTTTTCAACAAATTTTTTTAAACTTTTGGTAATCACTCTTCGGTGTACCATTTTGTAGTTACCGTCTGAACCTCTTCCAGTGGAATAGCATTACTTTTGTTGCTGTTTTTTGTTGCTTAGATTTTTTGGGTGGGTTTGCTACTGTTGGGCTCCATACTGCTGTTTGGTGTCTGGATCGTACTTATAGAACCAAGATTCATCAACAGTAACGACTTTACTAAAGTTGCTAGACTGATCATTTTTGAATTGTTTAGGAAAAATTGATCAAAATGCACTCGAGCCTCCTTTTGGGCTTCATTTAAAATTCGTGGTACCCGTTGAGCAGATTTCTTCGTGTATCCGAGATGATTACTTAATATTCACGATGCAGCCATGGCTTTCAAGCCCAATTCATTAGCAGTCATTTCTTGTGTCAATCGTGGGTCTTCATCAATTTTGGACTTCACCAGACTATATTGGCGTTATCAGTAGAAAATTTTGGTCGACTATCTCTGGATTAGTCCTCTACGGAAAAATGGCCGATGTGAAATCTTCGGAACCACTGAATATTTGTATTGGCTGCAAATTACGCCGAAACTCGAAGAGAATCACATGGCAAATTTCTGTTTGCGTTGGTGGTGGAATTTCGTCTGACCTATCCTCGTATGCGTTTTCTCGTCTCCATTTTAGCCGATCGTTCTAAAATTTGAAAGGAAGACTAATAAAGTAATTGAAAATGATTTGGTTATCAATTGGCCTAACTTTTTTTAATAGCCTCGTATATACTAAATCACTAAAAACACACACCTGGTAGTGTGAGGGAATTTCAGCTCCAGTGATACACAATGGACCTTCCATGGGTGCATAGCAAAACATCCAGTCTACCTATCTACCTTCCTACCTAGATATACTAAATTATTTAGAAATTATAAGAAAATAATTCGAAAAAGAATAATTATATTTATTCAAATTAAAACTCCCTCCCTCAAGCCCTAATTCTGCCTGTATGTAATTAATATTTAATTTTTTCCGATTATTGATAGGAATTTACTTACATATATGTTTACTGAAGTACGTACATACATACATACTCATATGTATGCCGATTAAATTTTTGTTGCAAGACAAGGGAAACAGTGAAGAACCCATTGGTCGCACTTAATTTACAACATCGCGTGTAAAGTCAAAAATAAAATTATTTGATGTGTATAAAAGAAAGTGATAAAAGGTGAACGAAGATGTATTATAATACAATGTTAATGTAAATAGATATGTATACGAGTATATGTATGTAGCCTTGTTTGATGAGAACCAGTAATTTTCATCATATATTAAGTGGAGCGAGGATTAGTATTTTTCCCCTATATTTTTAAACAATTGCCTAAATGATCTTAAAATTAGAGTATGTATTTTTACTTTAAGAGTGGAGGGTGTATATACAGTGGTGAGCAAATATATTAGGACAATTTGACTAAATTTACGTTTACAAGTAATTTCGAGAAGTTCTGAAGTTATCAGGTTAACAAAAAGGGGAATAGTATAGCATGGTATACAAGTGAAGCAGTTAAAGGTGTTGAGAATGCAGAGACCTTTCTTGACCATAACAGAAGCCCATGTTGCTATTGGCAAAAAATTGAGACAGTCGATTTTAACAAGCCTCTCTTGAAGCGAAGTGGCTTAGCCACCGTTTCCGCCGTTCCAGATGTTATCATATGTGTATAGAATACAAAATTTCACGCTCTTACATAGATGCTCTTTTGACAAATTTGTTTCCCAAAATGTCAAATCGGAAAAATCGGTCCTATACCATATATACTATAGTAGTCCGTACTGACCAGTTTCGACAAATGATCGTTTAAATGTACCAGTGCATCTTTGTAACAATTTTGTACATGGCTAAATCGGCTCAATTCGTCATTCTGGCACGATCGGTGTGGATTTTAATGGCTCCATCTCTTCTCTTCTGGTCCTTTCACACTTTAGACCAAAGTTAATTTACCATTTCAAGTGCATGAAAGGTATAAGAACTCTGCATATTAAAAATTTTAGTTCCGACTCTGTCTCCAGGTCTCCAGATGACCCTGTAGAAAAAGCCCTGTACCTCTTTCTACAAACCAATTTTTGAGGCGCATAGGTTACATGATTAGATAGCTAGCCACTTGTACCCTTTGTGGAATATTAGTCACGTCAGATTATCGCTCTAAAAAAAGTAGGTATCTAATATTATAGATCTGAAACTTGAAACCTGAAACCCCAACGGATATCTCTGTGTATATCCTCATATCTGAGTTGTACGCCCAAGTAGAAGCATTATAAAATATGCATTTATTGTCTCCTTTTTTCAAATTCATACAAATTGGGAAGCTCTACAGCGGTATACTAAAGGATACCACAACAGACCCACTTCAACCAAGGTAATAATTGTTTTTTAAGTTTTTCTTTAATGTTTTTAAATTAAAGGAATCAAAAACTAGCTTGTGTTGTATAAAATATAAGAAAAAAATTTTCTAATCCTTAGCGTTCAACTTTCCTAAAGGAGCCGTCAGACGTAGCAATTAATTAATTTCAAATTTCATGTCAAAATGAGAAATTTACACATTTAATTTCCAGTTCCACGGAAATTGAACTTGAATTTCAACAATGACGTGGGAGCCAAGCCGTCAGTGCACCGGTGCACAGTGGTTTGATGACAAGAGATATCTCGTCTTGCCCTCATTCACTACCAGACCGTTTCCCTTCGCTTCTTTATCAAGCAGAACTAGCGGTGCTTTTCGTGTTGTCGAAGGCTGATTTAAAAACAACGAAGAGTTGCTGTGTGTCGATCCTCTTTTCACCTGTCTTTTCCGAGATTTGTCGCATGGTAAATAACTGATCAATGGTGTATTTACCAGGTCTAAAGCCACACTGTTAATGTTCAATCAGCTTGTTGATGGTGGGCTTTAGGCTTTCATACAATGCGCTCGATAGAACTTTAAAAGCGGGATCCCTCGTTTTATGTGTTGGACTGAGCACACTTAAATTCCAATCGTCGGACATGTTATCTTCCGATCATATTCTGAAAAGAAGCTGATGCATGCAACTTGTCAGCTCTTCACCGCCATGTTTAAATATCTCTGCCGGTAAGACGTCAGCTTCAGCCGCTTTGTTGTTCTATAAGTGGGCAATCGCTATTCGAACCTCGACATAGTCGGGTAATGCAAAAACTTTTCTATCGTCATCAATTGGGGTTTCGGGTTCATCATCTCAGGGTGTTTCATTTTCAATGCCATTCAGCAGACTAGAGCAGTGTTTTCTTTCCAAATTCAATATACTCTGGGCAACCGTCACTAGATCACCCCTCTAGATCCGGTCTTGAAACCTTCTGTAAGCTGCCGTATCTCTCCATAGAATTCTCGAGCATTACCCTTGCCGGCCAGCTTCTCAAGCACTTCATACGCACGCATCTCGGCCTCTTCATTTTTTTCGAAAATAAGGCCGAAGCAACAGTTACGGTAAATGGATTGCGCTATCGAGAAATGATTAATGATTTTTATGGCGGGAATTGGATCGTATTGGTCTGCGTAACATTTACTTTCAACAAGATGGCGCTACGTGTCGCAATGAAACCATTGATCTATTAAGAGAAAAACTTCCGGACCGTGTTATCTCTCGAAAAGGTGATCGCAATTAGCCACCGGGTTCTTGTAATTTGCGACTTCATCTTTTTGAAAGGTAAGGTCTACACCAACAGACCAATATCGGTTCAAGACTTCACAGATGGAATTCGTGAAGCTGATTTGAGCTTACAGCCAGCAGCCACAGGAAAACTATCAGTCAGCTCAGACAAATTCACTAAGCATTAACATTTCGACGGGCGCCACTGTATTAGCTCTTATGTACGTATGTAAAATTAATCACTTACATGCATACATACATATATATAAATATTTATCTAACAGCCACAAGATGTAATTTTAAGCAGCCATTAATGCTTTATACCTGCTCCCAACGCTGCATTCATAATGTATTAACATGATATGGCTCTAACATATGGATGGCTTTTTGCGCAAACCTACTAGATTATAGCTCCAAACTCAATGAGATCATTGTCGTTCACATCGTTCTACTTGTATATATGTACATATGTATCTATTTATGTATCGCTTTTCAATTTTTTACGAATTTCATTTCGGTGAAAGAGAAAATACCACAAAATTGCTTTGGGACCTAAGGACAAAATACCAGCAACAGCAACAACAGCAGCAATACACCTAAGCGCCAAATGCGCATCAATCCATTGTAGGTATGTATGCACGCATATTTCTATGTATGTACATATGTGCACACCGTGCCGTTGATGACGACACCGATAAACATTAACTTGTCAATAAAGGTAATTCATTATGTCGCTATTGAATACCCAATGGAATGTCGTACGAAGAACACACACACATATATACATATAAAAAACAACAAACAAACAAATGATGGTAACATCCAAAACATTGCAAAAACAAAATAAAAAGCTCATACATACATATTTATAACAGCAGCAGGTTGAGGTGTCGGCAGGAACATCGCTTCACTGCATCATTTGTTGCAGGCAATTGAATATTTAACGGTTATTTTTGGCAAACAGATACATATGTATACATATATTCATTAATCACAACCGTGTAGGAAAAAATATAAAAAATGCTTTTGCGAATCCGAAGTTATGAAATCAACGTACACTTTATAAAATAAAAGAAAAGAAGCCACGATGCGTCGCAACGCCTTTCCTTTACCCCTTCCGGGTAGTTAGTTTAACAGATTGCTTGATCACTTAGGTCTATTGGCCGTTGTGATGCCTACATATGTTGGTCCTGATAAAGAGTTTCCTTTCAACTTGGCAAATGTTCAAACCACTTGGTATGTTTTATGAAATTCAGGAGATTAATGACGCCTACCGATCCAAGCTCTGCAAGGAAATTGAAGAAGAAATTTCCGGGAAAACCCTAATGAACCGCACTGAGAGCAGGGCAGTCAGAGGTAGTGTTCCATCTACCGATGCCTCCCCATCTATGTCCCTATAGCTGCGGACAGAAGTCGTTAGAGAAGAAGCCCATCTTTTCAACATGAATCTCCTTAAGACAGTGCCCAGTTGTTATGCTAATCCAGGTTCGGTTTCGAGGCAGCAGAGATTTAGTTCTATTTATCTCAATTAATGGCCAGATTTGTATTGTCACATTGCATGTGGTTTCGCTCTACCACCTGGTGTTGGCCATTCTGATGAAGGCTAGTTTTAGCAGATACTTTGCCGAGGATAGCGGTATGTCTACGTCATGTGCAGAGCTTACCGTTGTTAGGACTGTTCCCTCTCTGACCAGTTCGTCGGTTACGCAGTTCCCTGGGATGTCCCTGTGACCAGTGCTCCAAACCACGAACGTTTGGCATACAGTCGACAGTTTGTTTAAACATTTTATTGCCACCTTTGAGATGGGATGATTCCATTGGATAGACTTAATGGAAGCCTGGCTGTTAGAATATATTATAATAGGTTGGGTTAACGTGTTAGAAACGAGCAACCATGTAGCGGCTACCGTTATAGCGGTTAGTTCCGCATGCTTGTTATAGAAGGCGACTAAAATTCAAAAGTTCCCACTCCCGCAATATTAAAGCCAGGATTCGAATCACAGCTGGCAATGACAAGCCCAACAAGAAGCTCTTCACAAAACTTCATTGGCCGATCGAAGACGGCTCAGAATAAAGTTTACGACCTCCATTTGTTGGAAAAATATCAAGACGCGCACCACAAATGAAAGGAGAAGCTCGGCTGAAAATCGCTTCAGCGATTCGAACAGTGTATTTGACGAGAAAAGTATAAAACTCGCTTTGCTTCCTAACTGGCAGTAGAGTACTGGAGATTTACGATCATGTCAGATCCAAACTTTGATAAGTTGAACTCTCTATGGTGAGCAATCTTTGATTTGTTGGTAGTATAAAGTGGCCGAGCCCGCTTGTTGTTGCTATTTTTGTAATGCCCAAATCATCTTGGAAAATCCAGCACCGAATCTAGCATATCAGATTCGCACTGACATTTTGTCAACAAATCTAAATCACTCCTAACCGATGCGTAGAAAAAAGGTTTGATGTCGGAGTCAAATGAGGTTAGATCCAAAATAACTCCGCCTGGGAGTTCGAGCAACAAGGCTGTCATTGTCGCAGACTTTCTCCTCCTTCTCCCATGCCTGAAGCTCCTTCCGATTGATTATTTTAAAAATTACTCTACAGGTGAGCGTAAGTGTGGAATAAATGTCCTTCAAGGAAGCAATATTGCGTTAAACGCGAGGTTGATACCGTTGACAACATTTATAAGCGACTGATACAGTTATCACATCACATCTCATACCCACCCAAATGCGTACAAGTAAGCGTGGGGAAGTCAGTGGCAAAATGTTGGCGCAATAATCACTCTCACCCACTTTACGCCATTGGATTCAACCCCCCTCTCTTAACCACTAAAAAAACTCATCTGCAATCCAATCGAAACCGCTTCATCACCAACCTGTTATTATTGCTCAAACACAAGCAACAAGACAAATTTTAGGTACATTAGCACGCGAGCTCCATTCCACACCACAGCCGCAGCATGCCAAGCAGCATGCACGCCGTGTAACGGTATCGAGAAAAATGTTTTTATTTTATTTTAGCTATCAACGACCGCTGGCGCAGCACGGGCGTATGCGTCCATCGATAAACAATAAATGTGTAGTATCTCTCCATTGTATAATAAAATGCTTATGGGCAATCATTTGGGGACAAAATTGATGATGATGTTGTTGTTGTGTTGTTGGAAAAGTGATACTTGTTGGCGAACTCGAAGCGAGCATTCTAATAGACGGGGGAGTAGAGTATGGACTAAAGTGACAACCGCAACAGTATCCACAAGGGTGGAACATCGTCGCATCCTGTGTGTGGTTGTTAAAGGAACTGAGCACAATTTTATTCCCACTTTTTTTATTGGCCCTGTGATGGGGCGGCACATTTGCTTCAAATATGCACAAATAAAGACAAAATAAAATGAAGTTGACTGGTAATTGACAGTGGCGTAACTAATGAACTCGCGATTGGGTGTGAAGGGGCGACATTTCTTTAAGAAGCTCATTAATTAATGCTTATAGAATTGCTTGTTTATCGCTTTGGATGAGAGGAGATTTATTAGAAAACATTTGAAGACTTCTTTGTAAATTTAACACCTTCTTATTTTGCGGAATTCCATCAAAGTCTGGGCGCTTGGAGCAGATTATCAGTAACGTCTCTGAAGAAAGAACTATAATGAGAGCAGGTTGCTAAATCGAGATGATAATTACAGGCTGGAAACCCAGAATCTTTAACACCGTCTAATGAAAAAACCGCCTCAATAAAGACAAAGAGGTAAAGGAGGAACTGATATGCTCTATTCTGAGACGGTTATAGGGTCCAGCATTAACAACAACAACAATGTATACATCTAATTAAGCTTAATATGAGCAACTTCTGGATTTCTTCAAGAAATACGATGGCCCTAGTTGCAGATCTTTTCCTGTGCAAAGCTTTACACCCGCATATAAGATGTTCTACCGTCTCTTTTGCAGAAGTGGTTATAGCAAAACCCCTAGTCACCGGCATGTCTACCAATAAGACTATGGGCAGTTACCACCCCAATTATAGTTCTGACGTCATTTTTATTACATTTCAATAATCGGGATGTGCGACTCACACATAATTCTGATCGCGTTTATTTGCTCTTTACCAGGATCTTTGGATAATTTTAGAGTAGTTCCAAATCTAGCTAGTTCATCTCACTCGCAGTTACCCTGGATATCCCTGTATCCCGGGATTTATCGTGTAGTACGATGCTAGCCATGTCCTAGTTCTTGAATGACTTTTTGTGATTTAGAGCCAGTTGGCTATCGGTATACATATAAAAATTTTATGTAGTAAGAACTCCCTTTGTGAGAACCAGCATGCTCCCTTAAATTAAAGCAATCTCTGCCTAAAGAGCACTGCAGTAATCTCGTAAGCGAGAAGCCGCGCTATTCTATTTTCTAATTTGGATCTGTCCGTATAGATGGTAAGCCCTGAGTCCTTGTTTACTTCCCCTTTATACCATTCTTCGCTAGAGGGGAAGGTAACATTGGGAGTTGAATTAAAATTTATTAAGGAAGAATAGAGAATATGCTAGGTATGCTAGAATGCCCCTTATTACAGGTAGGAGTGTTGCGAAACCATGTGTCAACACCAAGCTTTACATCATACATACGTACGTGACAAAGATGTCCCGGAACTGCTAAAGATTTTTACCCCAGAACGCAAAGTAAGGAAAGCATCTTTGTGAGGTCCAAAAGGAGAAGATACGTGTACTTGCAGTAGAGTTTCTGTTCTTTTCTTCTTTGGGCAATACATACAGAGTGAAGCACCGACTGAACCTTTATTACAGTAAAGTCCATTATGGGTGTTCACCAATTTCTCAGGCAAATTTCGAGGACGGACGGACAGAAAAAAAATTATGTTGATAAAAACAATCAACGAAAATATTTATTCAGGCATTATTTCTCTCTTCAGAAGTGTTTGCATGCTTACATTCATCTGTATAGAAATGTATATATGTACATATATATTTATATATATCTAGCAATATACTTATTTATGGTCACGCCACGTCGTATGGTGAATATTTATGATTATTGTGGTTAGAAAACAATCATCGTAACTTTATTTTGTCCCTCAATCGACAGTCGCATACACATAAAATATCATTTCAAATAAATACATATGTACACATGTACCTTACATATGTAGATATTTTAATACATGCAGGAAGCTTTACACCTACAAACAGCAGTTGACTTGCGTGATATGTCAAATCAATTTTTTAAAAAGTATTTTGTGCAAATTTATTGGTCTGTCAATGTTTTTGGCCATTTAGACATACATACATATATGCATATGTATGGATATATGTTTGTTTACAAATATCTGTATGTAAGTACATATGTGCTTGGAATTACAAATGGGTTCGGCGCGTCCCACTGGAATGTGGATGAGCTCAAAATTATATTTTTTAACAACAAATACTTCTTTCAGTACCTTAAAGATTTGAAAGTATTAAATGAAAGTATTGTGATCAAGATTATAAGTTTCAAATAATCGGAAAACTAGAAAATTAAGACACTTTTTGTATCTCCGCATAGAATAATAACACAAAAAAGCGCGCTGAAAAATCGTATTCTGTAACTAAACCGACAACAGGGCTCATGGATGATTTGAAGACACATACAATGTGTTGCACCATATATTTCTCTTCCTCTTCTTCTTCTCTCTTGCTTTCCTTCTTTTCACTGTTTGGACCGAATTAGAAATACCATATGTAGTTAAGTCCTTTCCCAGGAGGTCTTCATCTTCCTCTGCTCCAACCGGCGGTTACTTCATAGAAAATTTTCAATAGAGAGAGGGCTTTACTTTTCGATTGCCCACTCAGTCCCAAGTAGCACTTGTTGACAAGAGTGATTGTGCGCTGGATTTCAAGAATGGTATTGCTGCTGGTGTTAATATTGGTTTCAAGATAGACGAAGTTATCTTCTTCTTCTTCTTCTTCTGGTGTAGGCACAGCTTAAGCGATTATAGTCGAGTTAACCTCATTGCGCCATTTATTTCTTCTTTTCGTTATTTGGCGCCAATAGGAAATGCCAAATGTAGACCGGTCCTTCTCTACCTTCCTCTTCTTCTGTTTCACAGCCATATAAGCTTTGCAGGAATACCTAATTCAGACATAGCTTCTTTTCGACGAAGGCTACTTTAAAACCGACGAAGAGGTAATGTGTGTCGATCTTCTTTTCACGGGTATTTTCCAAGACTTGTCTCAAGGTGAATATCTGGTCACGTATTTGCTTAGGTGACCAAATACCAATCCCATACCGGAAGTCTTCAAAACCCTTGAAGAGGAGGTAGATTTCGAGAGCGCATAAATTTAGAATGTGAATGAGTGGCTGAACTGAATACCTGTGGCGGGAATAAAAACTTTTCAGTTGGTCGGTCACTAGGTGCACCAGCTGAACGCAGGAAAGCGACGTAGTAAGGACTCTGCAGTGATTTTCACCGAAACGTAAGACACAGGCTTTAACCTCATAGATCACCCGATTGAGGTGTTAAATATTCCACGATGGCCCAGCAGTCGATAGGTTTTTGTAAGAGAAGCGTTTTATTTCATATCAGAAATGCGCTCGGAGAGCTTGACATTCCTAGCCGAGAGGGGACCGCATTTGCCTAAGGAATTTAGTGTAATTATGGATGTTGTTTGGAACAAGCCGCATACTGCTAACCACTCGACTACTGCAGCCGCCGTATAGATAGCTTCAACAGCATCAAATGGTACAGATAGACAGGTCTAAGGCTAATAGCTTCTGCAAGTAACAATGGACAGCATCTAATGACTCTAAAATTTTCATAGCTTTTGTTTTTACAGCGAATGTTTTTTCACTCAAAAGCAAACAACAATAAGGTTTGCTGACCCCAATTACAATTGAAAAATTAATTTTTTGTAACTTTGTATGTTGATATGGCAAGGATGCCAGAAATAGCGGAGTCTAAAAATAGTAATTAAGGATACCAAGTGGAGCCAAGTTCCTCTCCACTTGATCTCCTCAATAAGCTTGAACTCTTCCTCTTCTTCTGCCTATGTTCTCCTGGACGCTGATATGGAAAGGACCATCAATCCTTTGTAAAACCTCCCTCTCTCCGCATCACACAGCTGTATTATGAGCCACATGTTCAGTCTGGCTTTTGTTGGTCAGAAGATGACTTTCCTTTTACCTACTTAGCTTAAAATAGCAATCAATGTTTCTGACCTGGATTTAAGGGGTGATATTATTATTGTTTGTTCGCCCACACGGGTCTCTTCCGAGACCTTGTGAATATCTCTTCAGTGTCCAACTTCTTATGAATTGAACAGGGCACATAACACACACATCTTAAAGAACTTTCCATACTTTTTTTATCATCCAACTTTTTAATCTGTATGAGTATGCAATTACAGTCGCGGGGCTGTACTTAATTCCTACTCCTGCATCCAGGTACATACCCTAGAAATGTGAGCAATTCTTGTGAAAGATGTGGTAACCAACCCGTGTGGAGATTTGGGTCACGACTAAAAGAGAGGAAGCTTCAGTGCAGCCACTCCGACAAGCGACAAGTTTAATTACAGCGTCAGTCCACCAGAGTTGCAGCTGCGAGCGGGCGTCAGTCTTGAAGCAAGCGGATCGTTTTATATACATGCGTATGAAATTTAAACTTACTCGCCTAGCGAGGTTGTGCGATGGGTTTGGAACCAGCTCCAATGAAAAGTTTAACAACGCCTTTAATAAGATAGCCTCCATTTGATGGCCATACCGCCAACATATTATTACCTGGAATGTCCGATCCCTTAATGGGAATGTTCTGGTTGATGACTTCGTCAATCTGCAGGCTGACATCACCGCCATCCAAAAAGTGCGGTGGGAGGGACAAAGTGAGAGAGACTCCGCCGTCGAGTAATGGTATTCACCATGGTGGATTAACGTCTCGCCACAATCCGCATCAAAATGAAATTTTTCTACATATCGCTTATTTGCGCCCACACTCCGACAGAAGAAAAGGTCGATGTGACCAACGATACCTTTCAAGAGCGCCTGGAGCGTGCTCATGAGCCCTGCCCCGCCACGTTGTGAAAATCGCGCTTGAGTTTTCTGACGCCAGGGTGGGCAAAGAAGGTATCTTCTGCTCAACTGTCGGAAAATTCAGCCTACACAACGAAACATCCCCAAATGAGTTAAGGGCTCGAAATATGGTTGTTTGTAGTACTAGATTCCAGATCGATCATGTTGAGATAGACGGACAAAATGTCTCCAGTGTTCTTAACGTGAGTATACTCCGAGGACCCAACATCAATTCGGACCACTTTCTTGTAGCAGCAAAGATACGCACCCGCCTCTGTGCAGCAAAGAAAGCTCGTCAACAAACACAAGGAAGGTTCGAAGTCGAAAAGCGGCAATCACAATAGACAGCAGAACGATTTTCTACTCGACTTCCACTCCTGCTTTCATCAGGGTCTCGGTAGGAGGGAACTGTTGGACAGAGTTTCAGGAAAGGAAACTATCGGTTTTCGAAAAGTTCGAAAAAACAGCTAGTACGATGATGATTGCCGTGCTGTAGTGGAGAGTAGGCTGCCTACCTAGCAACGTTGACATACAAATGGCCCACCGGCTGAGTTACACGTATGTAAACATGGAGATGAAGAGCTGACCGGAAAGTGGATTTGCAGAAAATGGTCGGATGAAAATAGGCCAGACGATTGGAACCTAAGTGAACTCTGCCTAATCCACAAAGAGCGATCCCACAATCTGTGCTATATCTCCGTGGGATAGATACCATAGATATTGTTATTGAAGCAAATATTCGCTCAACTCTTCTTCATCTCTTGAGATGAAATTATAAACATCCGAGAGTTTTAATTTTTTTATCATTTTCGCTTACCACTTACTTTCTGAAAATCGCATAAAACCATTTAATAACTCATTTTCTGACACAATCGGGAATGAGTAAAAAAATTAATGTACAACAAAAATGCAAATTTAAAATTAAATATGTGAAGCTGAAATTTAATTATCACCAACGGCTAAAAGTTGGATTTCTTTACTGTTATTACTGAAAGAAATATAACCAACTGACTTAATCGGCTGATTCGAGGTTGTGAGGTGGTGTGCGAAGTGAAGAGCAAAAAAAAGTACTGAAGGCGGCGGAACCATTTTGAATAAATTTGCATTTCACTTAAAAATACCGTTATACTACTACACACTACTCGTAAGAAGAAACGATTTCGAAAGCATAAACATAGCAATAACGGCATCGTAAACGAATATCGGTAAGGGGTGAGCCGTCACTGCTCATGGCTGAAGGCGGAAGGCGCACACGCGAAGACAAAGTCATTGAAGACAAAGGAAAGAAAAAGAAGCAGCAGCAGCTAATAACAACAAATGAAAACGCAATTCTGTACAATTGAAAAGTTTGGCGAAAAGTTAAAATAAATTGAGTCGCACAAAGTCGCAAAGACATAGCGCGTAGATTGTGGGTGTGGTTGAGGCTAAAGAAGATGTTCAACATATTTTCCAATGCAATGAATGGCTAAAACTTTGGTGAAACAAGCAGCGGCAATTGAAAGATGCTGAATAAGCACATAAAGCCAAAATGAAGTATTACTTCTGTATCAAAAGGCCTCTGTAGGAATTTGGAGGCTATGCCATAATCTATATACCTTTAAGAAAGGCTTTGTCCCAAATAGGATAGGGAAATATTTTAATTCGCAAGACGAGTAAGTTTATATTTTTAAGTTTAATTACATGGCGAACCGCTTGCTTTAAGACCGACGTCCGATCGCAGCTGGACCTCTGGTAGGTAGACGCTGCATTTAGACTTCAGCAAACTCTATAATCCGGAGTGGCTCCACTGATGATTTCTCTCTTTTTTTGGCCGTTACCAAAGGCTCCCTACGGATTGGTTCCCGCATCTTACACAGATGTTCCTCACGATTCCAGGGTGCGCGACTGTACCTGCACACCCAGAAGATTGACTACGCAGCAAAGCACCTCTCCGAGCCGTTCGATACTAAGCGAGGCTTCAGACAAGCTATTTCCTTATCGTGTGACTTCCTTAAGGGAATAATACGAGCTGCAGAACTGAATAGAGTAAGTACAATCTTCTATAAGAGTGCATAGCTGCTAGCGTACGCCGATTATATTGACATTATTGGTCGCAACACCCGTGCCGTGAGCTCTGCTTTCTTTCGACTGAATATGGCGGCGAAAGGTATGGGTCTGGTAGTGAACGAGAGTAAGACGAAATATTCCCCGTCATCAACAAAACAGTCAAAACATTCGTGGCTCTGCTCACTCGTCACTCTTGACATTCATAAATTGTTATGAAATCGTAGACAACTTCGTCCATCTGGGAACCAATATTAATACCAACAGCAATGTCAGCCTAGAAATCCAGCGTAGAATCACCCTTGCTAACAGGTGCTACTTTGGACTGAGTAGGAAATTGAAAAGTATAATCCTCTCTCGACGAACGAAGGACACACTACAAGCCGCTCATCGTTCCTTTCGTGCTATGTATATGGTGCGAAGGCATGGACGTCGATCACATCTAATAAAACAGCGTTGACAGTTTTCGAGAGAAAGGATTTGCGTAAGATTTATAGTCCTCTACGAGTTGGCAACGGCGAATACCGCAGCCGATGAAACGATGAGCTGTACGATATATACGGCGACATTGAAATAGTTTAACGAATCAAGAATCAGCGGCCGCGCTGACTAGGTCATGTGGTTCGGATGGATACGAATACTCCAGCTTTGAAAATTTTCGACTCTGTTGGAACGATCACTTAGAGAGTGGTTTCCTGGTTTCACTTGGAACGACGCGCTATTGTTGATTCGGCTATAAACGCGTAAGCGATGTCTACGCCAGTAAAGAAGAAGAAGATAGCTCTTTGTCTAGGCAACATAGACGAGCCACCGACCGAAAAAATTGTTGTTTATGTTGTTATTGTAGCTATTTGTTAACCCCGCTTAGGAACAGACGAGATTAATCTAAATCATCGAAGTAATCGTACAGGTCCAGGACACGGGCTTTTCCAACAGGTTCGGACCAAATGGAAAGTGAGGTGAGTTGGTTTTAGGTGGCATACAAAGAGGTGGTTGGTGTCGTGCGAGGTATCGGTGCATGTAGAACATACGTTCGGTACGTCAAGGTCAAGTCAGCATTGGTACGAATTAGATCTGAATTCAGCTGATATTACTCCGCTTGATCTGCAATATGTGGTGTTTGCATTCCATGAACACCTTTCTCAACAAGAGAGTTCACGAAGGTTTTGGCGGACGCTCGGTGAATGGCGTGTAAGATTTGTCGGTAAGCCGCAATCGCAGTCGTGTGCGAAATGAAAGAGTGTAGGTTTTCGAATGTGACTCACAGTAGCTTTGGCATAATTATTGTCGGAATTTTTACATAACCGAGTTCAAGCCGGAACCCCTTCGTCCAACTGTCGAAATCGTAGCAGAAGATTTCACAAGTTGTAGTTGTAGATGTCGTGCAATGAAGAAGTGGAAAAGTTGGTGAGAAGACTGCAGTTTAGTGTGAAATATTTTATGCGCTGCTGAAGTGCAGAGGTGAGCGGGGTTATTACTTTCAACAAGGTAACCTCGGCGGCTGTCCAAACGAAGAGTCGATTAAGTGGACGAAAGGAAAATAAACCGATGCTGACATAGGTCACCCACAAAATGGAAAGATGTCTCTCCGGAAGAGAAGCAAAAAGTATAGACAGATCTTTTGGTATTGGAACCCTTTCTGCAAAAGGGAAGCAGGGTATTTTTAATTGGTTTTGATAAACTAGATTGAATTAAAGCCGCAACGGCCCTCATACCTTGTTTCACTATACGCTATCGCACAAAATAGTATACGTGTACGTTCGAAATAAATTTAGGTGCTTTCAACGTGAAATAGTTTATGAATTAAAGTTTGTTTAGCCCAGGATACATGGATGTTCAGGATATCTGTTTCACTACAGAGACTTATTACATTTAATTTTTACTAAGCCTTCAAAATTCCCCCTAAATACTAGAAGTTTTTTTAGAATCTTATGTAAACAAAAAATAATAGTTATAGAACTCCAAAAAAAAGTTACGAATCCAACCCGATCTCCCTTATTGATCACGCAAAATATATCGCGGATGATATGTACCTTAAAAACAAGGATGTCTGGACTGACGGAGATGATTGAAAGCGTGGAAGATGCATAAACCATCTGACTTTCAATATAACGTAGTTCTCTGCGGAAGTACCGACAATAAAACGAACCAAGAAAGGAAGCAGTTGAAGTCCCAAAATGAGGCTTTGAACATGTTACCTATTGTTAATATACCTATTGACAAAGAGCCTTTTAGGACCAACTGTCTGCCAACCATCCCTATCACTTGCAAAAACAACAATTGACAACTGTGACCGCAGATATTAAAGAGGGCACTTTGACTTACCGGCAACTTGCTTTTAGAAAGAGTTGTAGAAAATTTCGTGGGAAGCCACGTCAAAAAACTGCCTCGACTAAGCCACATAACACAGCCAAAAGGGGAGGGGATTGCCTTAAAAGCTACGTAACTGGGCGGAGGACCTGCGTAGTTATCTTCAGATGAGACTAATTAAGTCATGTGATATACACATCAGAAAATTACCTACACGTATTATAAAGGTTGTTCTTTAGAAGAAATGAAACGTATATAATTATTGAGAGGCCTGATTTTCTATCACTTTTTGCAGCAATTGGCGACGTTGGTCAGCAATAACGCGTCAAATATTCTCTTCCACGGCGTCAATCGTCTCGATCTTATCTGCTTAGACAAGCGACTTCACTTAACCTCGTAAATAATAGTCCGGTGGTGTTAAATCGCACGAGCTTGGAGGCCATACCACAGTCACACGACGTAAGACAATGCGCTAACCAAAAGTTTCCTTCAATAAATTAAATATTTCATTGGCTGTATGGCAAGTAGCCTAGTCTATTTGGAACTAAAAGTTGTCCGCATTCACACCCTCCAATTCAGGCGCGAAAAAGTCATTAATCATGGCTCTATAGCATTATCCATTGACTGTAACATTATGGCCGGTTTGATTTATGAAAAAATATGGGCCAATGATTTTTTCTGCTTATAAAGCACACTCAAAAGTAACTTTTTGAGGATGTGATGGCGTCTCAATAATGGCTTGTGGGTTTTCATCACTCCTATGTGCATTCGGTTTCAATTCTTATACGAGCTGAATTTTGTACGCCCACAAACCAAGACCCTTGTTCAAAATCTTCCATTCAGTGGATGGGCACAACTCCATTTGTTGCGCACAATGGCGAATAAACTCATTAAGGCCATCTTCGATATTCTGCTCCATAGTAACAATAGTGTCTTCGGTGCGCACTGTACATCATCTCTGAGAATGCGCATTATCCACTAGAGAAGACGTGGTGGAAAGCCACCTTAGGCTACATTAAAGCCTAAAATATAACCACATGGTTTACGAACAATCCTTTGCCACAAAGCAATCTTATCAAGTAAAACCATTCCCTACAGGGTCCGAAAGCATGCTTTACTCCCACTACTTTCGAAACTTACATTCACATCTGACGTCTAACTGAAAAAATGATTAGCTTAGCAGTGCAATGGTTGCGCGGTTGTGAGGTGGTGACAGCAGAAGGCTAATAGAGATAAAACCCACGTTGTTGTTGTTGTGTGGTACTACAACTTATTCACAATTGCTTGCCACTCGACGCGTCCAAAGCAAGCATTTTCCAAACTTATTTTAGCAGTTATGCAACATCATTCAAACGCATAATTCCTCGTTGGCTTGTATGTATGTATGTAAATATGTATGTAGATATGTACATATGAATCTGCCACGTCTCGCCAAATCCCTTTTCGGGGGCGTAGCTCTACACTACGGGTTCCGCGCGAATTGCACTTTAATTTGTTTTTACAAGCTCAATTATGTTACGAAAATGGAAATTTTGTAATGTTGGTTTTCTTTTTTTGTTGTTTTGTTTTGTTGCTTCTGCTGCATCATTTTGGCGCAAAGTTTTTTTGTTGCTGCGCCGAAGCAGTCATTTAGACGCTTTTAATATGCCTCAATTACTTTTGTTTTTGCATTATTTCACTTAAATATGCTTGTTATGATTGTTGTTGTTGCGGTTGTTGTTGCTGTTGTGCCGTTTATTATTATTCTATGAGGTACTAAAACCTTCTTTGCTAGAAGATTATCTCATGATACGCAAATAAACAATATTTAGCACACGCACACATACTCTTATATGCATACATATACAATATACATACATATGTATATACCATAATATTAAAATCGGTTCGTGGCGGAACCCGGCCGCAGCGGGCTTGTTGTGGCGGATTAACGCACAATGCGGTTAAAGGGTGAAGCGGTGAAGGGTTGAAGGGGTGAAGGTACCACTTACCACACATATCCACATATGTATACGTGAGTGTGTGCTTGTCTGTAATCCTCCACATTTGAATAAAACAATTGAAAACATCCTGCGAGTTTGCAACTCGCGACCGGCTTTGCTACCATTTTTCCACTCAACTGAAATGAATTCAAATTGAAAATGACGAAAACGTTTTACAGTACTGTTGAATTCACCGCTAGAGTTTCGTTTGTGTTTTATTCTTTGTTTTTGTTTATTTTTCAATGGATTTTGCTGTGACAAAATATGTTCGATATGAAGTAACAAAGAAGTTGAGAAAGGGTGCAGGTGCTGTTTGGCAAAGCAAGTGCACATTCCAATTATTTACATATGTACATACGAGTACATACAAATGTGAAATACCTTGCGGCAAGTGCTTGTTTAGTACGAACTAGTTCGAACGAACTCTTCTATAGTTGTAACCGTTTTAAGTTAATTTTATACAAAGTTGAATAAGCTTTCAGTTGACTGAGCCTTCAACTCCGAAGAACACGGGAAAGATGATTGCACACCCGAACAATTAGCTTATCCTAGTAGAGGAGACCAAGATACTCCATCATACAAAACCTCTCCATTCACTCCACTCAAAAGCCTTTGTTTTCGACAGTGAGGTTCTCAAGTTGTTTCCAACAGGCACTAAAGTAAATTAGATCACCTCTTGGCTCGCAGTATTGATGTAATGCCCTCGATAGCTGCGTTCGTACTTGCAAAGCTGATTACCTTGCGACCTTAGAGTCAATATCATCGCACTGATACTGAACGTGCATCGGTCTGAAATAAAGTTCTTGAAATAAAGGGGCATCGAAATCCTTTAACATTATGTATATATATATATATATATATATATATATATAATTGGCACTTTGTAACCGCTGAAGCGATTTTCGGCCGAGTTCCTCCTCCAATTTGTGATTTTGCGTCTTGATATTTTTCCAAAAAATGGAGGGACCTACAGTTTATAATAAGCCGCCTCCGAACGTCTGACGGTTTACGAGGAGCCTTTTTATTTCATAAATTTCATTTAATAAATTAAAAAAGTCACACGATAAGGAATCGTCTTGTTTGAAATCTCGTTGGGTATCGAATCGATCGAAGAGGCCCTTCCTGGTCCTGACGGAGCTTTTAATGTTGCTTAAAATTTTAATGGCGTATGAAACTTGTTTCTTGTTTACAATCAGACCGGATAGGTATGTTGTATTGGCTGGTGGTTATGAATGAAGCTGCATTACTGAGGTTTGTTAACTAGCAGGGTAGTACATTTTGGGAAGCATCTCTGCTCCAAGCGGAACTTTGCAACTTTCTATAGGTGTACAGAAGGACTGCGATGAGTGTCCAAAAATTGTAGAATGAATACTCACCTAAATCGAGTTTTTAACCGCAATTCACACTCTTTCCAACCATTCAATAAAATGTGGCCACATCAAATGCGATTGTAAAGGACTTCAGGTTCAGCTCAACCGTTAGCTACCTGCGTTGCGCTTCCAAAATGGCACTTGTTTTGCTAAAGGGAAGCATTTATCTGTTTCGCTTTTGTAATTTTTTGCGTACCCATTCGGTTTTAAATACCACGCAAAACAGAAAAACGGAAGCAAACATAAACAAACAAGAACAACCAACTCAAACGCTAGTCAAATAGGAATTGATCGGTGCAAAAAATGTGTTGAATAAAAAAGCGTCACATTCATTTCACTGCTACAAGCGGTTTTATACACTTGGTGCTGCCTTTGAGTGTGGGAATGGCGCAGGTGAAGCTAAATGGGTTTTAAATACTCGATTTCATACGTGGTCGAACGTGTTTACGGGGATTAAATGGAACATACAACATACAACCCGTACCAACTCTGCCAACACGCACAGGAACAAACAAGAGGCGCTTCGAATTGGTACTTGCGGCACATGTCGAAATGCTTTGAAAATATTCTGTTGCACTTGTTTTTTATTTTATCTTTGTTTTTCTTGTGGTTTGTGGACAACTTGGCATTCGCTGGGTATTTAGATATTATATATGTGCAATATATTTAAATATTTATGAGTAAAAGCTCCAAGGATTCGGCTTATCATAAAATACGATTTGTCTCATCGGTTCTAATTTAAATAAGGAAATGTCAGTAAAAAATTGTTAAGAATTCTTTTTCAATTTGAGATACCATCACTTATTGTGATTTTTCAACCGTCTTCAGCATATCAGGAAAAAAAGCTCTTACGGTGACTTAGCTCTATGGACTGCTCTTTGTTTTCCGGCTCATTTAAATCATCATCCCATGGCCCTTTATATATAATAGAAACTTGTCTGCTATTATTGAAATATTTTCATTTCGAACGTTCCTTCCTTTTGTTACGAGCGTTATTGATATACACCAAGAACACTGGGAATATATCGTCCGTCTGTCACAACATCATGGTTGTGCGTTTTTCGATCTGAAGACAGCGAAGTAGCTTGGTGATTTTTTGTGTTGAAATCTAGTACTACAGACAACCATATTTAGGGCCTCGGCGAAGTCGATCAACTTCAACACATTTGTGGATGTTTCGTCGTGAAGACTGTTCATCGCTTGTCTTACGGCACCTTCAAAATTAAAGGATCCGACATTCCAGGTGCATACCCTTAAATCATAAAATTTAATACATTTGCTGTGGTCGCCCTCATACAAGGTGCTACTATATTTTTTATTTAAGCTGGTTACACCTAGCTAGGCGTGAAGGTTACATTTTTTTTCAAACCTCTGTTGAACAGACACGAAAATTGGACTTCAGTGAACCCTTATGCGGAATCTGTCGGAGTGGCCCCACTGGACCTTGTTGTTGTTGTAATTGCAAAGTGTTCCCCGAATTAGTTTTCGGAGAATATTGCGGGAGTGACAGTCCTTGCCCAGATAAAAATCAGGGTCGTTTCGGTATAAAAACCGACTATATCGAGAACTATTGGATTTTAGTCGCCTCTTGCGGCGACTATGTCTATGTGCTTTGGTCACCTATCTCGCTGCACTTACGCGTATATTTTACAAAGTCAGATTTTTCGGAACTAATTCTTGAATAATCTTAAATCGATAAAACTTGAAATAGCTTCTACTCTATATATTGTAAATGGGAGTTAATTTTTTGAGATAAATTATCGGATTTTATTTAATTGTAAAGCGAAGATATGATTAATAATATAAAACAATATCAGCGAAATGGCCGCCATGACTACGCTTACAAGACCGTTACCTTTTTATGAAATTTTCCATCACCAAATTGCAAAGTGTCTGCAGTAGGCTCTGAATAGCTTCACGGATTCCATCTTCGAGATTTTGAACCGATATTGATCTGTTAGAGTAGACCTTATCTTTCACGTGGTCCCAAAGGAAGAAGTCGCAAGGTGTTAAATCACAAGATCTCTGTGGGCAATTGCGTTCACTTCTTCGAGTCCGGAAACTTTTCGGTGGTTTCGTTACTTGTGTAGCACGTAGCGCCGTCTTGTTGAAAGTAAACTTTGTCCAGATCAATACTATTCAATTCCGACCATAAAAAATCATTAATCATCTCTCGATAGCGCAATGCATTCAGTGTAACTGTTGCCTCAGCCTCATTTTCGAAAAATAAACCCACCAAACAGTTAAACGTTGAGGATGAAAGGCTTTTCAACAATAAATCTTGGGTTTCCCGAGTACCAGATGCGACAATTTTGCACATTGACGTAGCCTTCGTGGTGGAAATGTGCCTCATTAGGCAAGATGATTTTTCGAGGAAATTCCGGATCATTTTTATGCACTTCAAGGCTCCAGTCAGCAAAGACACGGCGTTGTTGATGATCGGTCGGTTTGGGTTCGTGTGTTAACCGAACTTTATAAGCCTTAATACCCAAGTCTTTATGCAAAATACGGTGTAATATTTGTGGAATGTTCAATTCTAAAGAACTACCTAAGAATGGAATCTGGATTTTCTTCAACACTTAGGACTACAGCAGCAATATTCTCAATTTTTCTTGAGCGACGTGCACGTGTTTCATTCTTCACATCACTAAATTGTCCCATTTTTCACTAATTTCTGTATTGCGGTCTGACAAGGTGCTTCACGACAACCGAAAAATGTTTTACTTTTACGAAACTTGGCAGAGGTTTTACGATTTTTAACACGCTTTTATTAGCTTCACTTGTATGTCTGTCTGTCTGCCAGTTTGTAACTCTCTTTTGGACTAATTCATTTCAACTTGGCGACATGTACATGCAATTTCTTTGAAATACTGAATGCACTCTACATATCACCCTCTTTCTTAGAGTATTTTGTTAATTGCAACGCCACGATGTATGCAACTACCCATCTTACATACCTTCCGTCCATAGCAACCTATCTTATGAGAGCGCAATGTAAATGAAAAGTTGTTACCGCTTGTCGATGCCGTTAATTACGGTTGTCCCGCAGTAAATACTCGTTTTTGTATATTCTATTACAGTCGGTTGTTATGGCCGTGCGGTATGTTAGATGAGTAGTTGCAGCATAAATGATTTTTTTTCCGAAAACTGTTATTTTAACATCTCGAAGAAATACAAAAATATAGCATGAGAGAAAAAATACTGAAAACAAATCCCACATCAAAATCAGATGAAATATAATAAAATATAAAAAAATTAAATTAATTCAGAGAAAATAAAAAATAAATAAAATCAAAATAGAGTTAATAAGAAATATATATAAAATAACTATAGTTTGAAAAAATACGCTTTTAAAGAATATTAAACTTAAAAGTTGAAAACAATTTTGGAAATAAACTTAGGAGAATAGTATATAAAAAATACTTGTATAATTGAGAGAAAAGCGTGGGGCGCTTTGTGCCATAATTTTCATATATAAAGCGCCTCACGCTTTTCTCTCAATTATACAAGTATTTTTTTATATACTACTAGCAGACCCGGCCACACGCTGATGTGGCTTTCTGTATTTTGTAGAATTTTTAATCTTATTGATATTGCATAGAATGACAAAAACTCCTTATCAAGCATCATATAATACCAAATAATAAGTTCTTTTTTTATTATATTCCCCGCTCGCTTTATTATAGTCAATCGGATCTATGCTTGAACGTATATAGCTGGTAACCTGTAGCCCCAGAATTATAAAATTGCGCAGTGAACATACTTAGACGCGATCTATGCTTGGCGTAAACAAATTTTGACCAAAAACTGGGGAAAAAATTTTTATTGTTTGGAAAAATGTTTCTCGTTGGGAAAAAATAATGGTTGGTTATAGAAAGGTAAAAGTTTAGGGTTATATGTATTTTGTAATGTCACGTCATAAAAAACTTAAAAAAAAAAAATGTTTGTCCAAAATATAAAAAAAAATTTTTGGGGTGGACTACCCTTATCACTTAAGGGGGGACATCTGAGTAAAATTTTGAAAAAATCAAAAAATTTTTTTTCCTTTAAAAGATGCTTTAGGATCTTAAAAATAATATACCACAAGATAGAATCCGGCAAAAGTGTCTAAATGTCCAAATTTTCCATTCTGCGGCAATGCCTCATAGGCATATTCCGACCGCCTTATAACTTTAAACGCGTTTTTCTCGAAACCACTTTTTTTTAGACGGCCGGAAACATAACTCGAGCAAATCTTAACCGATCGATCTGAAATTTTGACAGTATATTCAAAATTCCTTCCTCTATCGACACACGTACAATTTTTTTTATATTGCTTACTTTTTTTTTTATAAACAATTTTTGGACTTTTTTTCCTCGTGAAAATTTGAACTTTTTTTTCGATCACGCACCATTTTGCGAAAAATCAATATATCGAAAAAATCCTACGTGTGTCGATAGCTGTTGATGTATAGAAACTAACAAAACTTTATTTTTTGTTCCAGATCAAAACTTAAGGACGTAGCTTTCCGACCATGGAGCCCCTTCCCAAAAATAGGGCCTACGAAGAAATGCTGCACAGCCGCCATTTTGTTTTCGATTTCTTTCAAAAAATCATATTTTGTACATCGGATCGCATATTATAAAACCTACTTTACAAAATTTCGATTGGCTCTTTCGTTTGGTCAAAAAAAAATCCAGAAAATCCGCTTATTTTTTTTGAGTTACTCAGATGTCCCCCCTTAAAGGTGTGAAAATAGATGTTATGTTATTCTCAGGCCTACTGAATATGCAAATAAAATGGCATTAAAATCGGTCCAGCTGTTTCGGAATAGTATATGGAAGCTACGATTAATAACAACAATCAACGTTGATGATCAGTTTTTTATTAATTTAATTATTGATACCATTAATTTAAATAATAACTATCCTATCATCTAAGTTGGACCAAATATCATATATGTATATGTCAACTTTCATGAATATCAGTTGACTCGTTTTTGAGTTATTTCGGAACGGACACGGGTTTTTTATATACATATTAGAATTGTCTTAAGTTTATTTCCAAAATTATTTTCAATTTTTTAGTTAAATATTCTTTAAAAGCGTGTTTTTTAGTTTTTTAAACTATATTTATTATAGTGAATTTTAATAATTTCAATGTGTTGTTGAAGCCTGTGAAGCTTCAAAAGTGACATCTACCGGAATAGCAGGCTATTCATAAAAACAACTCTGATTTGAAAACCTTTGATATAAAATATTTCAATTGTCACATTATTTAAATACGAAAAGGAAAAATACTGTTATCTTTAATCACACTAACATTAAATTCAACCGCTCGAGTGTACTCCATGCATATCCTCTCTCTCTCTGTAGTGCCATTTTCCAATCTATAATAATAAAATTATATTAGTATTACTTTTCAATATTGAATTTAAGAATGCCGAAAAAATGTTGAGTGGAACGTAACAAATACCAGTTACGTGTTTAGCATGAAAATTAGCATTAACATGAAAATTCTTTGTAAAAGAATCGCAGAGATAGTCGTATACTCGTATGTATTTGTATGAATGTTGTAGAATATTATGAAGTGGAAGGTGTATCAGACAGACTGTCAGGAGAGGAAAATTGCAAACGTGAGGTTGAACAACTTAAAATGTCATTAAAAATGTCGAACTCAACACGAATATTAGTTGATGCCGAGGTGTGAGTATACCGTTATATAATATATACTTTTTTAATGCCAGCAACAAAAGTCAACAAGACGCAAGTAAACAGTAGATTGTATAATAAAAATTACTCAAAATTCAATTGGTATCTGGATGGACCTGTGCGCACCGCAGACGTATTTGTATATGTATATATGTACGAGTATGATGTATGTATGTACATATTAGTGGAGGTGTGAGTGAGATGTGAAAAATTGTAAAAAATGCATTTTGTTGATATGCTCATAACGAATGGACCAAAGTGTACGTGTACATATGACAAGTGTTTGTATTGATAGTTATATCCCTGCAGGGAAAAATTCTAGTTGCTAACTAGGATCTAACTAGTTTACATTTTCACACCAACTAGTTCAACTTCCATCTATTTTGAATGTAATCAACTGGTATTTTTAATACGCGGATGTCCTACGACTTGCCATTTGTCAGTCAACTGCATACCAGTTAAATATCAGTTCATATATACCAATTAAAATACTGGTTCGTTTATACCAGTTGAGAACTAGTTCGACCCAGACTAAAATGCAACAATTCGATTGATTCCGACATTACTATCGGTGTGTTCAGGTGGATTTTAGAATGGTTTTGAAAAACTGCTTTCACGTGAAGTTGACTAGAGACCTACTACTTATTTGAAAAAAAAACGCATTTATGGTTCGCTTTACTTGAAATTTTGTATATTATTTCTTTTCAGGAAGTGGATCAAATATCGATCTATGTATTTGAAACTTAATTGGGACTGTTCATAATTTTTACAATTGAGAAAAAATATAAAAAACAACAATAATATGTGGTTGTTGTAGCGGCTAGTCTACTAATGTGTGCTCGCAGCTTCTGGTTACTTATGAGTCTCACTTTTTTCATAACTGCAAACTGGTATGAATTCATCCGAAAAATACTAGTTCATATACCAGATCATATCCAGATTTTACCGAAAAATACTAGTATTGTATAACTCTGGATTACAGCAAACTAGTTTGATTTACCCCTCAAAATACATACTAGTATTTAACTAGAATTATTGCATACTAGTCTGCCTTTTCCCTGTAGGGATAGTATTGTAAATATGTATGTATTTGGCTTCCTGTTTAACCAATATTGTAAGAAAGTATGTACCTTTGGACTGACTTTGTGACATTTTACACGGAAGTACTGGGAGTTTTTTTTTTTGATAAAAATTCGTCTCACTATTAAGTTATTCATATATAAATTTTGCATTACATTTATACATACATACCTACATATACATTTATAAATACAAACAAAACTACATATATTCACATGGGAGTATTAGTAGTCGGAACGTTGCTACCATTTATTGAATTTTAAAATAATGTACGTGAAAAAGTTCTCGATAGAGAGGGAGGGATCAGGTATATAGCCATTTGAAAACTATGAAGTTTGGATAATTTTTCGATTTTTCAATTTTACTTTAATATTTATCGGAAATGCCGAAAATGGAAACGAGTTTCAGATAGAAGAAGATTGTCCGATAAGCTTCTTTAAAGAAAACATTTTTCAATAGATGAGCAGAAGCAATCAACTGGATGACATATGCGTATAACCAATTTCGCTCATCTCTTCTTGCTATCATAATATGGCATATTAAGCAGGAAATCCAATTAAGTACCAATCCTTCGAAGAACACTATCAAAGGTTCGCGCTAGCTTGGCACACCGAGCGTGGATTGCTTTATATAAAACTAGAGTTTACCCGCGACTTCGCCCGCAAAGAATTTGATTTTTTACTTAAGTTTTTGTTGGCTTTTTAAGATATTTAATTTATATATTATATGAAATTGCTTGAATAATTATAAGTTTTAACAATTTTTATTATAATGTAGGGATTTAGAGCTTAAGTAAACAGGAAAATAAACTTTTGGGCTTTGTTTACGGTTATTGCGAAGCACAATTTGAACTCTCTTTACTCTCTTACTTGAAGGGGTAAATTTATGGGAATCCTAGTTACGAGGGGATTAAGCAAAGTTCGATGAGTCACCAACCAATCTGTTTTTGTTAAATCTAAATATACCAAATCCTTTGTAATTATAGTCTTCCTTTCAAATTTTAGAACGATCGACTAAAATAAAGACGAGAAAACGATACGAGGATAGGTCAAACGAAATTCAACCATCAACGCAAACAGAAATTCGCCATGTCATTCTCTTCGGGTTTAATTTCGGGCGTAATTTTCAGTCAGACATTGTTCCGTAGAAAACAAGCCCAAGAGGACCAAGCCCACCCGTAAAATCTAAGCAACAAAAATCAGACGGTAACTCAAAACAGTACACCGAAGAGTGCTTACCAAAAGTTTTCAAAAATTTGTTGGAAAACCGGAAGAAAGATCTCTGGGATCGAAGGTGGGATAGCACCTTAAGATTTCTGGTTATTTCCAAAAATTAAAAAAAAAAAATTAAAAGGAAAGATATTTAATAGCAACGAGAAGATAATTAATACGGTTAATGCTGAACTTAATAAGCTTAAAAAGCAAGAAAAATGCCGATTATGTATAGAAGATAAAAAAGGACAAAGATTACGAATAAATGCAAAAATAATTTTTTTTTCTGGTCAACTTAGCGAACTTTTTGTTAATCCCCTCGTACATGTTAGAATAGAAACCTCGGTGGCACTTTTATGCAATACATACTTTCTGTAATCTGGTAATCATGGTATAAATTTGATGGAATTATTTTGTGCAGTTACATAATTGGCGATTCAACGAGCTCGTCGTGAATATTAATTATAATTGGGTAAATTTTAGCTATAACCTCTTCTACAGCCGAAAAAAAATGCATAATGGTAGGTAAAATTATATTGTTGTTCAGTTTCGGGAAATCACAATTTCTTATTTTCGGCAAATGTTACAGCTGTCCGGCAATAACATCTCCTCTGAAATAGACTCTCATTTCTTTGGTGAGGCTCAGTTTTTCCCCTGAAGGTCTTGAGATCGCTTCACGCATGCTTTAACTTCATCCACTCTGGTTTCCTTAGGTACTACGGGTTAACTCTGCCGGAAATCGACTGCTAGCAATACAGTAACTTCTCCAAACCGTGGCGGATGATCGATGTCCGCTAAGGAATAACAGAAAAATCGTATCTGTGCCACTAGGAGAACCAAAAAAAAAGATGCCTTCAAAACCAGCTTCGATACTTGAAAGTATTTTGAACACCACTTCTGCTAGGGAATTGATAGCGTGGAAACAGTTCCACTGGTATTTTATGACGTAAGCTACATCTGTACTACTTTTTTTTTGTACGAATAAATTAACTCCAGGTCCACTTCCCGGAAGAAAAAGTGTTCCCCATGGTATTTTTGGGCCCAAAGCTAATACCGTACCGAGTGTCATGTAATTCAAACGATTTAAAAATAAGTTCGATTTTTGTGAATAGATCGGTCACAGTTCAGCTTCCTGGAAAATCCTTTCTTTTATTCAGGACAAAGCCTTTTATATACCTATATAGATAAATTATTATTTTGTAACCGCTTAAGCGATTTTCGGAAGAGATTTTTATGAGGAGCTTTGTCAGATATACAATCGGGGGCTTGACATTCCCTGTCGAGTGGCATGGTTTCCTTAGTAATATTAATATTTATTTCCATTGGTTGGGTGATTAGGTCGAGAGTAAATTGAGCAATTGGCAGACGGCCGTAAGAAATGGTTTTTACTTAAGTCATATAATGTGCGGTTTTATGATGAAAACACATATGTATTTACATACATATGACGATGATTAAATAAATCAACTTTCACCGTTCATGTGTAACATGGTGACTCTCAACTAACTCCACTAAGGAAAGTTGTCGGCATCTGTAAATGTAGGGATTGCGAATGCTCCCAAGTTTTCATGTTTTTTTTTTCTGAAATACATAGGAGCCTCTACCTCATTGGGCTGAATCTTCTCTTTTCCATATTTTTTCTGTCGCCCCACGGCAGTGAATGTCAACCCGTCCGAGAGTATTTCTGACGTGAAATAAAAGGTCCTCATAAAAACCATCAGCCGTTCGGAGGCAGCTTAAAATATACTGTAGATCACTCCATTTGTTCAAAAAACATCAAGGAGGAAGAGCTCGACCGAAAATCCCTTCAGCTGTTGCGAAATGCCAATTATGTATACATACTGAAGCGTTTAGAACAGTTATCGAGGTCTTAACCATCTACTTCTACATCACCTGCAGTCCTCAGGACTACCATAGAAACATTTTATTATTAGTTTAATTTTCTTTTTTGAAATAATTTTTGTTTGGCAATAAATCCAACAATTACACTCCTCCTCTCGCTCAATCGGCCAAAGGTGCAGCTATTAAATAATTAAAATCCTTGCATAACCACCAAAATGGTTCCTACAGAATTTGTTTTGTGCGACTGTAATAGTAGAGGCCTAAACTGCCTAGATGCGAGAGTCGAACATAAAGATTTACCTTTAGCAAGAGCCATGAACTACAAAGGCATGCCTGTCGTAAGAGACGACTAAAATCCTATAGTTCCCGCGACAGTCGGGTCTTTATACCGGAACGACCCGGATTTTTTATCCGGCCAAGGACTGTCACTTCCAAAACATTTCCCAAAAATGACTTTGAGTAATATTTTTGCGGTTACAACAACAGATCGGTTAAGAAGCTTGACTACGAATAATATACCTAATAAGGCACCGTACGACCAGCGAGAGTAAGTAGATTTAGAAGTTTTTAACGGATGGTAATAGGGGGAAGATTTTACATAGAGTCCCATTGGAAATGTGTTAATGCAAAAAGTCAAAATTGTTTATGAACAGACTCTATGTTATCGGAATTAACTTGGTATTTAGAATTCCACATTTGTGAACTATATTATAATAACATTGGCCCAAATAGCTAAATTTTTAATATAAATTTTTTTTTTCTCTTATATCCATATGTTCCTTATTTCCTTTTCATTCGCAACTGAAAAGGTTCCAAATGCATTTTGCGTATTCTTGCATCTAAACCATCCTATCTATTTATAAATATATGAATTTCATTTCACACATAACGCCCTGTTCTTGTTTTTAGCTTTCATCAGTAGAGTGTGTGAGTTCACTAGAATTAAAAGCTACTTTTACAGCCGAGTTGCAAACCACTAAAGCTGGGTTATGCTTTGTCGCAAAATAACAGTGGGCAATTTACTAAATTGGCTGACAAAATTTATGTAAATATTTCAGCTTTATGTTTTTCTTTCTGACCAATAGCTTTGGCCTGCACTTTTATCATAATGGAATGTGCTTAATGATATGAAATAAATTCGACATTGACACCGCAGTGGCATTCAACTTAAGCTGCCAGTGTTGTCTTACGCATAGAAAAATGCATACAGGTGTACACATGTGTAAATACATATGTACATATGTGTATATGTATGTAAGTAAGAAAATGCGTAGATTCACAGATTTATACAAAAACTTAAATCAAAAATAATTAAATAATATATAAAAAATATTAGAAATGATACTAATTATTAAAAGAAATTTTAAATGAAAAATTTATAAAACTTGAGAAAAAAGATTAGTCATATTTTTTTCTCAAAACCAAAAAAAAAAAAATTTTAATCATCTATCACATCTTGGATCGCGGATGCAGCAGCCCCAGGAGTTTCTTTAGATGTAATTAGTTTCTCCCAATCTGCGACACTTGGGTCTATCCACTTCAGCCTTTTCTCAATGACACCAGAATAACAAATTTCACGCTTCTTGATGGCTGAAATTTTACTGAAAACCTCACATCTGAACCCATCGGTTGTAAGGGAACTATATGTTTTCTATATATTAGTCCTCCGATTTCGATCATTTTCACCACCAATGTCCGGTTCAGCCAAATGATCGTTTATATGTACCAGTGCATCCATCCAACGCAGAATCACTCTTGGCCAACAGGTGCTAATTTGTTTTGAGTATGCAATTGAATAGTAAAGTCCTCTCTCGACGAACCAAAACCACGATGAGCTGTACGAGTTATTCGGTGACATTGATTGTAATTAAGAGAATGAAGAGTCAGCGGCTAGGACATGTCGTCCGAATGAATGAAAGCGCTCTAACTTTGAAAGTATTCGATGCAGTACCCGTCGATGGAAGAAGGAAGATGAAGACCGAACTCCGTTGTACGGATAGACTGGCGCTGGTTGATTCAGTAACATGATCTTTTATATGTGGACAGTATGTGAATTCAAAAGGCGCGATAAACTGTGCCTTATTTTAATTTAGTGCAAAAAATTAGCGCGACTTGTCCAGAAGACTACATGACGTAAGCCTAAAAGGCACTTCCTGCTACTGTGACCAAGCGTAGTATTTTGAAGACCTCCCTCCCCTTCCATAAAGGGCTCACGTAATAAGTAATAATAATATTAATTATTCCATTAGCATGCCACGGATATGTAATATTTTCGGTAATATCTGATAGTCGAAGATAATGTCATTATCCCTTCCTCATAGAAACCCTTGTCGTCATTGGCCGAAAATTATGACAATCAATAGTCACAATCAAGCTCTCGGAGCTTCTGCCAAATCACTATGGATGTGATTGGTCTGGAGTTGTCCTTATGAAACACAATTCCCATCCTATTGTGCAATACTGGGCGCTTTTGGATGATTACTTACAACAGACGATCCAACTAAGAATTTGGCCGTAGGGGAACAGCTCGAAGTGGATGATTTGTTGCCAATCCCATTTAACACAGAACAAAACCTGCCAATCCTGTCTTGGACGCCGTTTGCGCCTGCTCACTGTCCATCCATTTTCCTTTGATGCTGCCTTAAGTGATCACCATTCGATCCGTGAAGTTTTTTATATTTTTGATACATAATCATTCTATACTGAATCTACTTAAATCATATTAGATATATTTGACACTTAGTAAATGCTGAAGCAATTTTCGGCCGAGCTCCTCCTCCTATTTATGGTTTTGCGTCTTGTTGTGTTTACTACAAAATGGAGGGACCTACAATTTATTAAAAGATGGCTCATGGTTATTTTTATGAGGAGCTTTTTATTTCATATCGTAAATACACTCGGAGGGCATGCCCCTCCCTGCTGGGGGACGACCGCACTTAGAAAAATTAATTTTCTATAATTTTGCACGTTGGTCAAACGGCGTTATGAAATCTTAAAGCAAAAAAAGCGGGTTAACTCCGGTTAATTCAGAGCCCTTTTTAAATTAAGGTGCTCTCATTATTAAGCGGACACATCTCTTCGTCGCAATCGCGAATTAGGATGGATTGGATGATTTCTCGGTTTCAGGAGGTACTTCGTTCAGGCTCAACCAGTAAGATACCACCCCCATGGTTCTTGCAACTTCTGCAACATTTCTAACAGAGACTCTCAGCTTTATCAACCAGTACCCTTATAAAACTGCTCTTACCATAAAGATGTCCTATCTAAAGCACCATTTGCCAGCTAACGAAACAATCAATTTATTGAAGAAAACTTTTGGTGAGCGCATTATTTCCTATGCGATTTGACACCGCGGAAATTTTTTTTTGGGGTTATGTGAAGCCGCTTGTCTAGACAGATAAACTCGACACGATTGACGCCTTCGAACTGAATATTCGGCGCGTTATAGCTGATCTGCGGCCCCACGGCCTCCTCCATAGCTTCACGAATTCCATCTTTGAGTTCTTAGATCGACGTTGGTTTGATGGCGTAGATCTTATCTTTCACACGGCCTTAAAGGAAGAAGTCGCGAGGTGTTAAATCATAATATATCGGTGGCCAATTGCGATCACTTATTCGAGAAATAACACTGTCCGGAAACTTTTTCGATCGTTTCGCTGCTTGTGTGGCACGTAGCGCCATCTTGTTGAAAGCAATCATCTCTCCATACCACGATCCATTCACCGTAACTGTTGCTCCAGACTCATTTTCAAAAAGGAAAGTTCAATGACCCCGCCGGACCACAAACCACAACGTTCAGAATGGAGAGGTTTTCAACAATGAATTTTGAATTTTCCGAGCCCCAGATGCGACACTTTTGAGCCTCATCAGTCAAAATTTCAGATCATTTTCATGCATTTCAAGGACACAATCAGAAAGACATGACTTTGTCGTTGACGACGTTGGCTTGAGTTCTTGTATTAACTGAACATTATAAGACTTAATATCCCAGTCAAAATATGGTGTAATAACGTTTGTGGAACGCTCAATTCTAAAGAACGACGAGGAATGGCAAACCTGGGTTTTTCTTCAACACTTTGGTCTACAGCAGCAATATTCTCAGTCGTTCTTGAGCGATGTGCAAAACAGAAATTCACGTGAAGCGACTAACTTGTCCCATCAGCATCGCTTTTCCCACCAATATCTGTATTGCGGTCCGACAAGGTGCTTCACAACGACTGAAAACTGTTTTAGTTTTACGAACCATCTCTGCAAGGTTTCCTCCATTTTTATAGCGAATTGTCAATATTCAAAAAAGTAAGTTCAAAAGTGACATCTACTGGAATAGCAGGCTATTGCAAATAAGATGTCTAATTGAAAAATCCTTTATAATTGGTTTTTGGATGTTGGTAGGATCAGGACTCGAACTCCGGCCTTCCGAATGGTAGTACACAACGCTAAGCACTCTTCTAGCACGCCTGCTAAATATTTGGATTTATATATATGTATGTATATATGTGTATGTATAGGTATATACGATTAAGCGATTTTAATATTTACAACTGAGCCGGAATTTCGAAAAACATACATATCTACATACGAGTACATTCAGAAGCGCTCCTACACATGTTATTGTTGAATCTGTTTACTTACATGCATACACACATTCATATATAGTGTATGTATGTACATTTATTAACATGTTGTTTAGAAGATTTAAATCAAATTTACATTCGATTTATAAAAATTAACTAACAAATATCGACTTCAAAACAAGTGTATGTATGTGTGTATTTATGAGTGTCTATGTGTTTGTGCTTCTATGTATGTATGTATGTAAAATAACAAGTTAACTAAAAAGCCAGTTTGGCAACAACTTTTACCCGATATGCATAAATAAAAAAAAATGAATAAAAAAATAATAGAAACAACAACTGTAATAACAACTCAAATCAAATAGGCACAGCGGCAAAGACAACAGAAGCAACAATAACAGTAACAAGATTTGTAACAAATTCAAAACAACAACTAACCAGCTAAAATTTAAACTCAAAAGTGAATACAAATGAATCTCCGTAAATATCTACATATATGTGCATTAGGGCGGATCAGCTACCCGCAGTCATAAGTTCGAAGGTAATTTCGACCTGAGCTGAAGATTTTGTTTCAAAATATTCGTGCAACTCTTGGATATGCGCAGCGAGTACTCGCACACCTCTTACTCGTAAAAGGCCCTTTCTTGGCAATTGGTCTTTATTTTCAAATTGTATTTTATGAATGTGAAACAAATTTGACAAATAAAAATTATTTATTCCGCTGTTGAAATTATTCAAGTGATCTAAAATTTAAATTTTTACCAATTTTCATATATGGTACATACATACATATATACGAGCTGCTCATACTTCTCATACTACTCTATACCCGAATATATATCTAGAGCTTCAAACTAGACCGTACGTAAAACCTTGGAATAAGTCGTTATGTGAGATAAGCGGGATGGGAAATTTCCTCCTCTTTCTCCACTTAATAGTTCTTTTCCTCGATTAATTTTCGCAAGCGCAGGAGTGGGTCGTAGCCTGGCTCACCCTTTCTGATTTGTTCGTTCACATAATTTAGTGAAAAGTACTCCCTTATTGCCTCGTACTTGCTTCGAAACATGCAGGTTTGTATAGGTCCAAATGCGTTTTTCCCCAGTAGCTTTTTAGATTCGGGTAGCGATAGAGGAAATTATACATTAAAATGCGTATGCAATGGAAGTTGGAAGCGAACAATAAACTCAAAAAGCTATTTCGTTGACTCGCAGCTTCATAGTCTGCTGTCGGCACATAGCTTTACTCGGCTCCTTGGATATTGATTCACCCACTATATGAATATATAATATATCAATAAGTCACTTAAATAACTAATAAGCCACCCTAAGATGAAGAAATATCCATGCTATGTCTTCTATAGTAGGTCTTTTTAGGCTTTTCCGGGTTGGCTCAAATTCTTGTACTAAATTTTCAGCTTTCCTTACTACAAAATGCATCGCCAATTGATCATCAGTCAAGTCCTACAACTTGTAACGCATCCGCTGTGCCATTTCCGCCAATATTTAAATTTCTATTACTGCAAATAGCTGTAAAAGAGCTGCTCACAAAAAAGTTAACTTGTTTTCGAGCTTAAAAAGTACCGTTAAAAGCTTATGAGAGCTTTCGAAGCTATTTCTACGTAATTTTCCGCTTATTTCTAACTATAAAAAATATTTGATTTTTTTTCGCCTGAAAACTCTTTTATTGTACATTTAAAGGGTTAAGTATCTAATGGCAAGAAGCTGTACCTAAGCTAATAAGCAGGCTTAATGTGATCACTGAAGCTTCTGGTCAGGGTGACTTCATACAGGTTTTCAGAGATACCAAAACCAGATTTCGCGTTGTAGATGCAGCTGCTTCTTGTTTTGTCGATGTGTACACTAAATTCGTAGAAGAGTTGATGTGTGAGGAATCCCTTACTTTATCTCTCAGCTGCTTGATAAAATCCAATCAAATCGTTGATGGAGGCGTTTGATATTTTCACAGGATGAGAAAATAATGATGGATCAGAGTACATTTAGATGTCAATTGGTGGAGGAGATTTAAAATCCATAAAGGGTTAAGAAAACGTTTGCCATCGAAAGGAAATTTCATTATCTTATTAACTGTGGACTGAGGGTCAAAATTGACATAGGTCTTAAGTCCGCTGCACAGAGCTTACTATCTACTTTCATCATGTAAGAGTAGACTCATGTAGAACACAAAGAGCTGATCTAGTAACTTATGCCCAAAGTGCACTGAATTTATGCAGGGAACACTTCTCCAACCTGCTGTTTGGCAGTGAAAGAGCAACACCAGGAGATGGCGAACCCGGTTCGCCAATCGATGACGATGTAACAAATGTTTCATTGCCTGACTATGAAGAAGTGCAAATAGCGATTGTCCACTTGAAAAACAACAAAGCGGCGGAACCGACGGATTATCGGCTGAGCTATTAAACTACGGTGGTGAAGAACTGGTGCATGCATTATCTTCTTTGCAAAATAAGGTCGAATGAAAGTATGTCCGATGATTGGAAACTAAGTGTGGTCTGCCCAATCCACAAAAAGGGTGATCCCACAGTCTGCAGTCTGCGCAAATTACCGTGGGATAAGCCTCCTCAACATCGCATATAAAGTCCTATCGGGCGTATTGTGTGAAAGCCTTAAGCCCCATTGGCCATATATTTACCATGCGCCCGTGAAAAGAAGATCGACACACCACTTCTTTGTCGATTTTAATGCAGCCTTCGACAGTATGAAAAGGAGCAATCTCTACTCCGCTATGTCTGATTTAGGTATCCCCGCAAAACTTTACGGCTTTTTAAACAGACCTTAAGCTACATCAGCGTCTCTACGAGCCGTTCCATACCAAACGAGGTTTCAGACAAAGTGATTCATTATCATGTGATTTCTTTAATTTATTGCTGGCCGTGAGTTCTGTTTTCTTTAGACTGGATAAGAAAGCGAAGGATATAGGCCTGATAGTGAAGGATGTCAAGACGAAATATTCCTTGTCATCAACAAAACAGTCATCGCATTCACCACTTCGCTCCCACGTCACTGTTGACAATCATAGCTTCGAGGTCGGGTTCGCCATCCGCCTAGAAATCCAACGCAGAGTCACTCTTGCCCACAAGAGCTTTTCCTCAAACAAATTTGGCTTACTTACATACACATATGTACATACTTTGGACTGAGTAAGGAATCGGAAGGTAAAGTCCTCTCTCGACGAACGAAAACCAAACTCTTCATTTCGCTCACCATTCCCATCTTGCTATGTATTTCGGAGCAGAGACGATGACAACATCTGATGAGTCGGCGTTAGGAGTTTTCGAGAGAAATGTTTTGTGTATGTTGGGAATGGCGAATACCGCAGTCGATGGAACGATGCAATACCAGCAGGGGCAAGCAGAGGAAGAGGAAGACCTCAACTCCGTTGGAAAAACCCAGGTAGTGAAGGACCAGACTGTACTTGGTATTTACAATTGTCGCCAAATAGCATAATGTTGTTAACTCGGCTATAATCTTGGTGTCTACGCCAGTAAAGAAGAAGAAGAAGAAGGTTGATTCCGAATTTCGCTGGAAATGATATTCTAAATAAATATATGTCGATTCATACAATTCGTCCCGCCTTAATGTACTAAATAAACATTCGTATGTATTGTATGTACGACCGTTTGTAGGCAAGTAAACTCGAAAATCCAATGGCAACATTATTGATTACCTTCCTTTACGGCATTCAATTCATTTTGAATTTTTATTGTAGTATTAATCTGCGCTTTGTTTTTATATTTCCAACAAGCTTTTTCGGCAGTATCTACTCGAGCAAATAACTTACAGTTCATCGAAAATAAAGTTTTTCGAAATTTTGAAAAATTTTGATTTCTTTGCACTTGCTTTTCCTCAAACAAATTTGGCTTACTTACATACACACATGTACATACAGTTATTTATTTATATATGTATGTATAGTTAACTGCTTGTAACGCGCTGCGGCACTCAGCTAAGCTTAGCTTTACAAAAAAAAAAAACCAAAAAAGCAACGCGCGAGATCATTGATCGCCGCTAGCTATGCCGAACTAAAGAGAGTGAGAGTGTTATAAGAAAAAGCGAGAGAGAGAGTGCGAATGAGAGCGCGCGCTCAATGCAGTTATTATTAATATTATTTTTTTTTTTTTTTGTGTAGCAAAAAGTTATATTTCTTGACTTGATTTTCGGTTGGCGCTGCAATTACGATAGAGACTCAATGGCTCCGACTTTTTATACATTTTTTGGATACAAAGCTTCTCAAATAGTATTTAAGTATGCACACAATGCTGCTTTTGAAGACGCTGGCGTGATTGTGTGCTCACTCTGGTGGACTTGTCGCTAGACGCTCAGCGATCGTGCATGCAAATGCCTATAACGAGAAATCAGTTGTGAATGGCAAAAGCTTCAAGTAGGTAGTATTTGCACGGAGATGTGCGTCCGCTTATACTACTATTTACTCACTTTAGTGTAGCATGCTTAACGCTATATCGTCCATCGTACGCCTTTTTCGTTCGTTCGTTTGTATATGTAATTACTAAGTATGCGCTGGAGCTGGTGCTGAAGCTGAAACTGAAGCGTTCGTAAGGAATACCGTAGGCGAGCGGATTGCGGGTTGTGGTGCTGTATTTATGTACATACTCGTACATATATACGTAGTGTGGTATAGTGCGGTGCGACGTGGCGTGGCGTCGAGTTGTATGGTGTAACATATTGTGTTGGACAAGCAGTGCGCGTTTAACGGACACAAACTTCACTTAACGAATTTATTTAAATTTTTTAATGTTTTTTATGTTTTTTTTTTTTGTTTGATTATTTCACTTAATGAAAGTCAAATTTTCGGCAATCGGAGTTCGAGGCGTACATACATATGTACATATGTAGCCAATCATTTGGTGTTTGCTTGATTGGTTGTCAGTGATATTTAATTCCATAAATTGTTGTAATTAAGAAGCGTTGACGCATAAGTGTTGGCCGCTACATATGAATGTGCAAATGAATTTATTATACATACATGCATATATGTACATCCAAACAAGTATATACATATGTATGCTTATACGTTTAAGAAGGGTATAAAAAGCTGGCAGTGGTATAGCACGTTAATTAATTGCGGCACAAAGAAAAACACAAACAACAATGGGAAATTCAGAACAAATAGTAGATGTCTTATATGTATGTACATACATATGTACATACAATATAATTCCCTCAGAACAACAAAAAAAATACCAAAAGTAAATAATACCAAAAAGACATAAGAAATCATAATACAACAACAACAAAATACAATAGAGCGACATATAATTATACTGATAATGTACGGTTTCGAAAATTTTTTATTACAAAAAGGAATATAAAAAACGTTAAATAAATAAATAAATAAAGGCTATGAAAATAAAAATAGAAAAATATGTATGTATGTACATGTGTCATAAATGAGTTGTTCTAGCAAACTATGTATTTTTAATTAAACACACAATTTACCTAAAAGTTTAATAAATCAAGCAGAAGACAGTACTGTGTAATTATAGTTTACGCTATAACAAAAAATAATTAAAAAAAAAAACTCCATAAATTACCTACAACTGCTAAGAACCAGTTTAAAAAATGATTGATATTTGTTAGTATTTAAAACTTTTGGCTTCTATCAAATTATTTCATCTTTTACTTTGCAATGGTATTAATTAAAAATATTTTTGTCAGAATTAAACAAAATGTTTAAATATTAAATTTCAAAATTATTTGTTATACCAATGAAAGTATAAGCTCACTTGGCGAGAATAAATTGCAGGATCTTTCGTCTATGGACCTTAAACGCATGCTTTTATTTGGTAAAGGAACAACATTGTTCTTTAGACTGGAAACACAATTGGAAGTGTAGAGCAGGACACAATCTTTATCACATGTAGTGTAGTACAATGCGACTGGTAACACCATAGACGTAGTGTCGTGTGCGTAAGACTCTCTAAACTCTTCAGCTAAATAAGTGCTTAAGCCTACGCTACCACCACAGCTCTTCTGAAAAGTGTTTCCAGGCTCAAATGGCATAATGCAATACCTTGCCATATTGTTACACACAAGTAACAAATGTTCCTAATTTTGAATATCCTCCAAAAATTTATAAAAAAATACAATAATTTAAAATAACAAGAATGGGGTCTCTTGAAAAAAAATAAGAAAAAAAATCAATCTTAAACCAAATTGTAAAGTTTCCACTTAAACAAAGGGTGATCTATTTCAAGGTTTCCAATTTTTTTTTTAAGAAAAACATAGAAAATTTAAATTCAATGGGTAATGTTTATAGTCATTCGAAAGAACATTATTCGGCATTTATTTTTTGAAGATTATCTCTTTCAAATGTTGGTAGCGGCTACATCTCAGATGGTCCATCCCGCCTGATCAAAGCGAGATTGTCCGCATATACTTTAGACTTGACATATCCCCACAGAAAAAGTCTAACGGTTTGATATCATACGATCTTGATGGACCATCGACCGGCCCAAAATGTGAAATTATCTGCTCAAGATCTCGACGTGAAGTGTGCTAAATGCTCAGTCATTCCATCCATACGTCAGTCCGAGTTGCTGCGAACGGCGCCGAATCGACTCTCCACGGTCTTCGTGTACACTCTCAGCTACCATAAAAAAAATGTATAAAATAATCGCCATTGAATTGAGTCGATTTGGTGTACCTTGTGAATATTTTGTCATAACATTTTTCCTTGTTTTATGTTAGTTAATAAATCGTAAGGGTATAAAACTGTCAACCTACGAAGTCATAATAATTAAAGTTAAATAAACAGTGAAGTTATTTAAAAGCAGCTTAATTAAAATTTAAATTAATTGTTTTGCTTTATCAGCTTCTACTAGTCATCAAGTTTCTAGATTCATAATAATCAATTAATTATAATTAATTAATTATATATGCCTAATATTTACCTCTAAGAGCTCATTTTTATCCTGAGCAATGGTAGACATCTTCTTCTTTACTGGCATAGAAACCGCTTACGCGATTATACTGAGTAAACAACAGCGCGCCATTCGTTTCTTCTTTTCGTTGTTTGGATCCTATTGGAAATACCTTATACAGCCAAGTCCTTCTCTACCTCGTCTTTCCAATAGAGTGAAAGAATTCCTCTTCATCTGCTTCCACCGGCGCGTACTATATCGAAAACTTTCAAAGCTGTATATTCCCTATCCATCCGGGTCACATGGACTAGTCAGCGTAGCCATTGTCATTTGATTCGCTGTCCTAAGTCAATTTCGAAGTATATCTCCTACAGCTCATATTTCCATCGGCGGTGGTATTTGCCGTTTTCAACTCGTAGAATACCATTAATCTTACACAAGACATTTCTTTCGAAAACTCTCAACGGTTACTAATCAAATGTTGAAATCGTCCATGTCTTTTCGTACTTAATACCAGAACGGGAACGATGAGCGACTTGTAGAATTTGGCCTTTGTTCGTAGAGAGGGTAGTTTACTTTTCTATTGCCTATCCAAGGTGGCAAGGTTGGCAAGAATGATTCTGCGTTGGATTTCACGACTGACATTGCTGTTGGTGTTAATACTGATCCCAAGATAGATGAAGTTATCTACGTCTTCAAAGTTATGACTGTCAATAGTGATGTGGGCGCCTTCGACTCTTTATCCAGTCTGGAGAAAGTAGAACTCACGGCGCGGTTGTTAAACCCATAATGTCAATATCATCGCGCATACGCCAATAGCTGTAACCTTTTATGGTATAGCTCTGCAGCACGTATTATTTTCTCCAGCATCAAGTTGAAGGAGTCACACCATAAGGAATCATCCTGTCTGAAACCTCGTTGAGTATCAATCATCTCGGAGAAGTCCTTGCCGATCCTGAAGGAGCTCTTGGTGTTGCCTATGGTCAGGTTACATAGCCGTATAAGTTTTGCGGGGATACCAAATTCAGACAAAGTGGTGTAAGTGCAGCTCCTTTTCGTGCAGTCGAATGCTGCTTTAAAATCGACGAAGATGTGGGGGATGTCGATTCTCTTTTCACGGGTGTTTTCCTAGATTTGCCTAGTGGTAAATATCTGGTCAATGGTTAATTGACCACGGTTCAATCAGTTTGTTGACGGTGTCTTCTAGTCTAGTCTTTCACACAATACACTCATTAAGACCTTATAAGCAATGTTGAGGAGGCTTATTCCACGGTAAATGGCGCAGACTGTGGGATAGGCCTTTTTGTGGATTGGGCAAATCACATTTTGTTTCCAATCGTCGAGCATGGTTTCATCCGATGCAAAGAAGCTGATGCATGCACCTTGTCAGTTCTTCATCATACCTCTTATATTTTCGACCTTTTCGAAGCCTGATAATTTCGTTTGCAGTTGTGCGTAGATAGCAGGAGTGCAAGTCGAGTAGAAAACCTTTCGACTATCAGTTGTGATTGCAGCCTTTTTTGCATAGCGAGCGGTTGTGTATCCTTGCTGCTACAAGTTAGTGGTACGAGTTGATTTTGGATTCTCGGAGTGTACGCACGTCAAGAACACTGGAGGCATATCATCCATCTATCAGAACATGCAACAACCATATTTCGGCACCCCAGATGTCGATCAGCCTCAAGCCATTTGAAGATGTTTCGTTTGGGAGGCTAATATTTGTGACAGTTGTACCGAAGATACCTTCTCTGTCCTTCCTGGCATTAAAATCGCCAAGAACGGTTTTCACAACGTACGCCCATTCAAGATCAACACCCACACACAGCCACACCTTAGGTGAACAGTCGCTGCAATTAAACTTCTGTAAACCCTTCAACCGAATATAATGGATTGGCTTCACTGAAGCTTGCTCTCTTTTAGCTGTGACCCAAGGCTCCACACGGGTTGCTTACCGCATCTTGCATAAGAGTTGCTCAAGTTTCCAGGTTTGCGACGTGGACGCAAGAGTAGGAATTGAGTATAGCCCCGCGACTGTAGCTGCATACTCAGAAGCTTGACCGCACCCCATTATAGCCCACACACATCCATATCAAAAACATTAAATTTATTTTTAGATATTAAAGAAACATCAGCTTATCGGAGAAGACGACTTGAAACCACAACTCTATCCATTTGCAGAGAAAACAACAAAATGTAACCACAAATCGGAGAAGAAAGTTTGTTATAATTCGACTAAGCGGTTATAATTTGTTGTACCATTATATATATTCATACATACATACATACATAGTTGTCTATATTCGTACATATGTATGTATGTATATTTTTATATGAAAGGGGAAAAACTGCTTGAAAAATTTTTGCAAAAACTATTTCCTAACGAATTCGCTTAACATTCTTTTATTTATTTCAAATTTAAATCATCGAAAAAGTATTCATAACAGCACAACAACAACAACAATAATAAAAACGACTATGAGGCATTTCAGTAGACAAACTGGGTAAGCAACAACGTCCGAGCGATGGCTTTAACGAAGGCTCTATCTACGCTCATTTCATGAATGTCGTTTATCGTCGTCATCATCGTCGTCGTCGTCGTCGTCGTCGTCGTTGCCGTTGTCGTAGCTTAATTAACAAAAATTTCTTGTTTTTTCATTTTCGTTTCTTTGCTTTTGTTAATTTGTTTGTGTTAAATAAAATTGTATGCATTGTAGGCTACGGCGGCAACTACTGTTTGGTTTGCCTTTTACCCCACTTTGTCAGTCTATTGATCGATCTGCTGTTTAGACGATCGCCTCGCGGACAAACTCGTTCACGGAGTGTTTTATAGGCTTAATTTTAGTGATTTCTATCCATTTTTTTTGTATTTCGGTTATTTTTTTTTTTTTTTGTATTATTCATTTGAGACAACATTTCAAAGTGTGGCATTCGCCTTCAACTACTAGGCGTTGCGTTGTGGGTAGGCTTTTGAAAAAGTGCGTGCACAAGTGTATCGTATATGTCACCCTCTTTATATGCACATATGTGCATAAATACATACATATATACATATATGTAAATACTGCTTTAACCTTACGATTTTCGAATATCGTTGAAGTCGTTATATAAATTGGCTTTATAAAGTAACAATCGATTTTGAAATTTCAATTTGCACACAACTGTAATATTATGTACGTGAGTGTGTGTGTACGTGTGCTTTATATTTAAAAGTAAGGCCAAAAGCGTATGAATAATGACGTTTTATCAAATATGAAAAACAATGTGTTTAATAAAATGACTTTTAAAAAAATCTAACGCAAATTTATCGAAAAGGTTGACCTACTTTTATTAAATAAAAATATAAAAAAAAAACAAAAAAAAAATTAAAAATAAATGATCGATATTTCGCAACATTTGACGGTGGAAAAATGTTTTCCAAATTTGCTTTGTGTGAATTTCGCAAAAAAACAAACTTTGATTTTTGTAATTATCAATGATTTTCATCTTCTCATACAATACATACAGTATGTACATATGCACATAAATATACTTGAGTACATATGTACATGTGTAACAAGATTATGTTGTTAAATTGACACCACTTGGTAACTAATAATGTGAAAGTTAATTTTTTCACCTTTTGTTTTAAATTAATTTTGTATTTCTTTTAAATCTTTTTTTAGTAGTTTTTTTAATAAACTTTTTTTATTTAGAATTGTTTGTTTCTCTTCAATAATTTTTGCAATTCTTTTTTTTGGCGTTCAGTTAATTTCAGTCTAGCAGAAAAAATCGTATGATTGATCTCCCATTTCATATATGTATGTATGTATATTTTATTTTTGTTTATTCATAGCGTCTATAGCAAAATAATAGATTATTCGTAATAGCAAATAGAAGTGGTTAAAATCATTTATTTTATTATATTTTAGTACTAAAAAAAATTATTTTTAATAAATTCTCGTTTTTTGTTATACCTACGGACATACATACATGCACATGTATAAAGCTGCGCTACGGATTGCGATTAATCAATTACTTATTTTAATCTGTTTATACTAGTGATCTTAGATTTATAGGTCTGCATCATGAGCTGCTTTCGATCTTCGACTCTAGTTGAAAGGGATGCCCGCTTTCGTAGAATAGTAGCGCTCATTTTGGTTATTCACTATAATATTATATACATATAAAAATATATATGGTCTAGTAAATTGCATTAAATTCAAGTCTTTATTTACCATTGTTGGAATTATCCTATTTATGTAAAACCCTTTACCCTATTGGCAAAAATTTGGTACAATCGAATTTCACAGGCTTCGCTTGAGGCCAATTCTTAACCAGCGAAATCATTCACAAACATATCGAAGAGATGGTCCGCACTCTATGGTGAATGCATAAGAACTTCCCCACCAAGTTATCGTTGTTTCTAACGAGTCACGAGTTGCTTGTGTTATGGCGTTATTCTGATTAAACACAATTCCCTTCCTGTTGGCCAAAACTGGGCGATTGATTCCTTCAGACTTAGTACTTTGGCTTTAGAGGAACAACTCCTGATAGATGATTCCTTTCCAATCCTACCAAATCAGTAACAATATCAATCATGGCTTAGAACCGTTTGTGCCGGCTCAGTGCTCTTCGCCCACGACCGTTTACGTTTGATGGCTTTAGCTTCTATTGCAAAAATAATGGTTTACTTTTTACTGTCTAATATTTCTATTGGCTGACCATGATGAAATTGTGGTTCGATAGTACGCTTGAAGAACCATAAACTGATTGAGGCACGCCTCCAACTGCTTACTTTAAGACTTCATACTACATTTTTTTCCGGGTCACTGTTTATTATAAGCTACCTATGTGGAGGGAGTTTGTTTTATAGCAGATATACCTATATGTAATCGGGCGGTTGACATTCCCTGCCGGGGCACTATTAGGAAAATTAATTTTGAAAGAAGTTTTATATAATTTTGGAAGTTTGTCTGGCCAGTAGTAACCACTCTGCCCATATCGACGAGGTAAAGATATTCTTTATATTTATTTGTCAATCTTCTTTGCTATTAGTAGGATGAGCTTTGTATGTGTCATATTTTAAAATGTAAATTTTGGCAACGCAAGGGTGAATATATTGAGTATTGAGTTAAATTTTCACAAAAATCATTAGAGTAATAGCTCCTTCTCCGCCATATAGCTCCAATAAGCAGTGCCTTCTTATTATCGTCGTTATACTGATACAGAACCGGTCTAGAAAGATACATTTTCGATATTTTGCGCCCACACTGCTCACGTCTCCCAAATGACGTTGCACGCGATCTCATTCGGTCAAGTGATGTTCGTTTTATTAGCGGGGAAAAGTATTAGCTAATGTTTTGCGGAAGATTGGGGTACATGTATGCATTTTTATTGTGGTTGCGCGGCCACAGATCACGACTGCGTTGAATTTATTCGAGAATATGCGCAGAGTACCTCTACCTCTGTTCTAATGACAGTTTTGATGTCTAAATATATACTTATTCACTGTCTTGTTCTAAATATTAGCAGCCATACATCGATTTCGATGTTTGCAATGAGTTCAGCTTGGAGGGGTTCGAGTCCTGGTTCAACCAACATCCAAAATTATAGAAACTTAATTTTTCTAATTGCGATCACGCCTCCTCGGCAGAAAATGTCAAACCCTCCAAATGTAAATGTAGTGACATGAAATAGAGGCTCCTCATAAAAATCCATCGGCCGTTCGAAGGCGGCTTAGAATAAACTTTTCGTCCCTCCATTTGTTTGAAAACATCAAGACGCAAATCTGTCGAGTTGTAAGCTGTATATAAAAAAAATCTAAACCGTTTGTGTTTCCCTATTCGTTCCTGGCTTGGATTATTGTCAAAAAGATATTTTCAAAGCAGTAGTTGGAGGTGGTGTAGTCCAGCTAGGCCGAAAACTGTGTGAGAGATAATATTTTGGCGTTTCGTATACTGCGATTCTTCAATGGTTCGAAATTTTCCACAGGGGTCGTCTAGCGTAAATAAATTGAGGAGAATTTACAGTGCCGGTAGTAGAGCTCCTATTATGCTACTGAAAGCAAAAATCTGGACAACGCGATTGAATAAAATACGTCTAACTATCGTCATATATCCAATGGACAATATTCAGTTTGAGATCCCATATATCCCATCACCGATTGCTAGTTGAGTTTAGTATTTAAGAATGTCTCAAGATATTTGACTTTAAGAGAGAAAGTGATCTCCATGCCTTTTAGTAGAGGTGGTTTAGAAGATGGATGTCGGTACCTGCTGACAAAAGGATTTGTTTTGCTTCATGAGGAGCTGAGATCCAATCAACTGCTCTTGAAACATGTCCTACCATGGATACCGCCTTTTGAATTAGTTCACTTACAATTGTGGCGTGTTTTCTTATGACTGTTAGAGCAATGTTATCAGATTATACTATTACAACACAACCCGAAGCTTCCAGCGCATTTGTCGTGAGTCACACTCATCCCCACACATCGCAGTCTGATGATGATCTCAGCGAAGATGATCCTTCGGAGAGACTTTACAAACTAAGAGACCCAGTTTTTTGAAGAGCTTCTACTAGAAATTCGCAAAGAATATTGTTAAAAATGTCTTTTTGCATATCTGGAGGAATATATATACGTGATTTCTATACAGCAAGCCTTTTTTCGACACAACTGAAAGTATTACTTGTAGCGCTGTATCTACGGACTTCGTTTTGGTGTGTTGTTTCTTCAATAGACTATTCGGGTGTAACTATTGACGTCTATATGTAGCTACAAGTGGTCTTTTAAACATTTTTAGGAGTCAGGTTTATGAACCAGAAACGCTTTGGATTCATGTGATTGTTCCTGTCTTCTATTGGAATAAAAATTACTTTAGCCTTGGTCCATGCATATGGAATGTACCCTTCGCAGGTATAGGAACAGGATATCTTCAGCCTACTGTAGTACAATGGAGAAGTACAGTATTACGTAGTCTAAAAATATAGGTATGTAACTGACTGATGTCAGCAAGCACATTTGTGAATCTGTTTTAGTGGAGTACATTAGGGTGGGTCGACTTTGTGGAAGATTAAAGAGGTTTCGGCAAAGTTTCGACTCATTAGTACAATATATTGAAATGTTAAAACATGACTATATTAAATTGTTTTCGACAATATTCCTCTCGAAAAATATCGTTTTTCACACACATACATACATACATACATACATATGTGATTTGTGACTTACAAAAGGTGGGAGTAAATTTAAACGCGGAATCTCAAAATTATTAGAATATATTAAATTGATTTAAATGAATATTAATTCATAAACAAAGTCGATAAAATTGTAACACAAACATATTGATTAGCTTAGATCTAATTGATGTTAATCTATAAATTTTAGAAAGTCAATATTTACACACACACACACATCACGCAATAATATAAAAGTTTACACAACTAAATAAGTATATATGTATGTATGTGTATATGGCACGCAAATTTACATGCTTGATTAAATATTTGCCGTCATACGCCCCCAAGTGTGTACGTATATATGTATGTGCATATGTATATACATATGTATATATTTAAGTCCGTATTGTCAATTGTGCGACGTGATTGTTCATTAACAATAAAAATTGCTGAATATAGTATGTATGAATGTACGAGTATGCATACGAATACGTTCATCATTTGAGCGACCATTGCAAATGTACTGTTAAATTTAATTTAATTTATGGTATGTATTTTAATATTCTCCTTATTAATATCAATTTAGGATGCTTTGCGCAAGTACACCACAATTAGATATATATTTATGTACATATGTACATTTCTTTACATACATACATATAAATTTATGATAAAATGTTAGCTTTGTATATATGTGGATATGGTTAGTTAGCGCCAAAAACAGCAACAACAGTGAGCGAGAAAAAAACTGAAATACCATAGCAATCGCTGAGTATTAGTGATAAAAAACAACAAAAACACAAGCAAGCAATACCAAAAATCATACTCGCGAGAAAATTGTGCATTAAGCAACAGCAAAAAAGGAAAGGTGTTCGTGCAGACAATATCAAATTAAAAAAGAAAAAAAATCATCAAAAAAATAAAAATTTAAAGCAGAAAATTTCAAATAAGTCTTAGGAAAAACAACAAAAGCAAAAGCGAAAAATGAGTTAATTACACACACATAAATAATACATACATCTTTACCTCACATATACATATATCATGTGTGTATGTAATGCATCGCCTCGTGTCAGTGGCTTTTTAACCGTTTTCGGGTGTTTTTTTTCGTTTTCGATTTTGCATTTATCTGACCGTAGTGGAAGTTGACCCTGATGCTGTTGTGCATTGTAATGTTTTATTAATAATACAAAAACAGGAAACACCAATGCATACATATAAAATTGCATATACAGATGCAGATATATCACCTACGTGATTAAAAAATGTTAAATTTGAGAAATGATAGATAAGCAAATAAATTAAATTAAATTAAATAATATAAAAATAAAATATAAGAGTACAAAATAAAACAAAGAATAAAAAATTAAACAAAATAAAATAATAAAACCAAGAATTAATTAAAATAAAACTAAATATAATATATTTAATAAAGAAATAAAATATATTAAAAAATTAAAATAAAATATAATTGAAAATAAAAGAAAATAAAATGAAAAAATAAAAAAATTAAATTAAAAATAACAAAATAAAATAGATTAAAAAAATTTAAATAAAGCAAGGTTAAATTAAATTAAATGATAAAATATAATGAAACGTAAAATATACCATATAAAAAATATATAATGCAATAAAACCAAATGAAATAAAATAAGAAATTAAATAAAATTAAATAAATTAAAACGAAACAAACTAAAATAATTTAAAACTCCAAACGAAATTAAATTAAATCAGAATAAATTAAACTTATTTAAGTTAAATTAAACATAATAAAATTAAATTGAATAAAACAAATCAAATAACATCAAACAAAATAAAGTAAATTAAAATAAAGCAAAACAAAATTTAATAAAAAGAATAAAATAAATAAAAACAAAAAAAAATTATATTAAATTAAATTTAATACTCTTAAACAAAACAAAATAGAATTAGCTTAAATTAAAATAAAATAAAATTGAGTTAAATGTATTAAAATAAAATACAGGTAATCATAAATAAATTAATTAAAAACTAAATAAAATTAAATTAAACAAATCATAAAAAATAAAATATATTAGTACTAAATATTTAAAAAAAAATAAAATAGAATTTAAATAAACTAAATAACACTATTTAAGTACATAAAAAAGAAAAAATTATATTAAATTAAATATAATAAAATAAAACAAAATAAAATAAAATAAAATAAATTAAACTAAATTAAATTCAATTAAATTATAATAAAATATTTTAAATGAAAAAAATTAAATAAAATATATTATTTTATTAATAAAATTCATATTTATAAAATAAAATGCAGTAATAAAACAAAAAATTAAAAAAAATAAAATAAAAAATAAAATATAATTTAATAAACTAAAATGAAATAAAAAAAATAAATTAAATCAAAATTTAAAATTAATTAATTTTAATTAAAATTAAAAATTAAATAAAATCAAATACACAAAATAAAATAATATAAAGTAAAATAAATAAAATCAAATAAAATACAAATAAATAAAAAACAAAAAAAATTAAATTATTTTAACAAAATAAAATATATTAAAACAAAATATAATAAAATAATATAAATTAAAATTAAACCAAATAATATAAGATAAAATTAAACTAAATTATAATAATATAAATAAAATTAAATCAAATTTAATAAAAAAAAAATTTAAAAAAAAAAAAAATATATTAATCTAAACTTAAATAAAATAAAATCAAATATAATGAAGAAAAATAAAACAAAATTAAATATCTATTATAGTTAAAAAATAGTCCTTACAAAATACCAAATAACAAAAAATTACAATTACAGAGAGTTGAAAAAAGCAATCAAAAGGGATATTAAAAATATTTATAACAAATGTCAGCAGCCACATAAACAATTGCAACAACAAATCACGTCATGAATGCAACAAAATGCATAAATACAACAACTAAATTTCCCAGCAGTCACAGTGACCCTAACTTCCATCGAACGGAGCTCGCCTTTTTCGTCGATGTCACCGCCACCCCACTCACCTTCAATAGAACAACAACTACAACAATCACCAACAACAATAACAACTGCCTGTCGTTCCAAACAACCTCAGGAAACGGCGGCTCACTTGCTAGCAATCACTGGCAGCAGGCAACAATATCGACGAGTCGAGAATATTCTAGAGCAGCAACGGCACAAAGTACATCGTTGACAACAACTACAACAAAAACAGCAGCAACAATGACACAACTAGACAAGGAGATGAGCGCGAGTGACAACGAGGATACAAGTAAATTGATGCCAACAGCAATTAGATTCATCAACATCAATAATAATAATAATAATAGCAATAACAACAAATGCAACAGCAACAACAGTTGTAGTAGCCACAACAACAGAAAAAAAAGTGACAATCACGAACAAGCAAGCAGTCATAACAGCGAAAGCAACAACAACACAAACGATATCAGCAACATCAACAAATCTACATCAAAATCGACAGCGACAACAACAACGACAACAACAACAATAAGTGGTACTAAATTAGCCTCATCGAAGTTTATTAATTCTCCCAATAAATTGATGACAGCTAAAACAACGCATATGAGGCAGCAACAAGTACAAACTGAGCAACAACAACAAAAACACAATGAAAAAATGTTGTCCATAACAAGGGACCTCAATCAAATCAATTTAAAATCATCATCACTTTATGCTAATCAACAACTATACAATGACCACGACAATAACAGCAATCAACTCCAACAACAACAACAACACGAAGAATGTGATAACTTGAGTACAAACGTCAATAGCAGCAACAAGAACAATAATAAGCATAATAAAAAACAACAAGGGCAACAAAAACATGGCGAGGAGGCGACAAAAAATTACAACAACAACAGCAGCAGCAGCAATAACAACAACAATGACAATAATAGCACCAATGATAACGAGCATAACAACAGCGACAAATTGGCACAAGTGAATAAAATGAAAAAGATGAAGAACAGCAACAAAAAGAACAATAAAAAGAACAGTAACAACAGCGAGAGCATTGAGCTCGCCCAACAGCAACAACAACAACTTGTAACGGCAGCAAAACTAAATTTACAATTAGAAAAAATAGCTGTGATCAGCGAGAAAATAAACATAAACGCAGCAGCGACGAAAGTGAGAGTAGAAACACCAACAACAACAGCAACAACATTAAAAATACAAGCAATCGAAAGAGCAAAAGTATCAAAGCTCACACTACGCAAATCAAACTCGACGCCAGCATCATTTAAAATTGGTGACGTTGCAGCTGCAGCAGCGGCGGGCAAGAGCATCAACAGCAACAATAACAACGATATAAAGTTATTTTTGAATGTGAGCCAAAGTAGAGTGGCGGAAACGAAAGCCAATGAAGAGCTAACAAATGGCAATAAAAGTGATAGTGATGCCGCTGGTGATGATGAAGGTGCCTACGACGGCAGCGGTGGGGCTGGTGATGACGATGGTGATGTTGGTGGTGTTGGTGGCGAAGTAAACAAGTGCACAGCTGCCATAAGAGTAAACTTTGCACCAATGCTAGCGCATACAAGGGCGTTGAAACTCACAAATACTTCAGTTGAAGCAATCAGTACAAAAACAATAACACAAGTAGCAGCAACAACAACAACTACAACAACAACAACCAAACTCGCATCAATAAAACCCACAACAATGGATGTCGTAATGCGTGCACCATGTGTCGCGCATGTCTCGCAACAACAACTACCACAATACCAACAGCAGCAGCAACAACAACAGCTGACAAATGCGAAATCCGTAAAAGCTAAAGATAATGATAATCAAGTCATTCGTGGCATTAAAAGCAATACTGGTGGCGGTAGTGGTGTTGGTGTTGGTGTTGGTACTGGCGTCAATGATGTTGTCGTCGTTGCCAGCACGACGACGATGCCGATAGCATCCCACACCCCGTTGCCGCTGCCCACCGCCGTTAACTTCGATTTGGATTTGCGCTTTGGTTGTGCGCATTACAAGCGTCGCGCCATGTTTGTGGTAAGTTTTCCAAGCTCATGCTTTTTTGCTTCTACGTGTATATATTTTTGCACATTCGTTTTACTCTTCAATTTTTAATTTCGATTTCGTGCGCTACAACTTGTTGCAATGACTCTTATATGTATATATATATGTAGTTGGGTTTATCTTTTTGCCTTTTGCATTTTCTGTGACTCTCATTTTATTCTTCTTTGGCAAATTCGTTCGTTCGAAACGTATTTCGGTCGTTAATCGACGATTGTTATTGTATGTTTGTATATAAATGTATTTTTCGTAATGTAAGTTAAATTTGTCTAAAATTATTTAAGTATAGTAGAAACAGTAGCCAAGATACTGGAATCTCTTCGTATATGAGCCTGTCTATACATAAAATCTTCGCTTTATCAAGAAAAAACCACCTATAATTGCTTATCCAGCAAGCTTATCTAACCTTTATTGTAGTTCCCTCTACATCCCTATAGTATTATAGTACCTATATTCGGCTCAACTCTTTCCTGCACAATTTAGCTAAAGTCCATCTTTTGAACGATCGCAGGGACTTGTTTTTACTTTCAGAGAGTTAGCACTACTTGGTTATGAAGATTACTGAAAAATCGGAAGTTATTTGCTTTTTTGTGGAAGAAATATTACGCCAGTCTGCTTAATGACTGTCAAAGCACAACTCCTAGAGATGGCGGACCAGAGACCTCAATCGTTGATGATGGAATGGCAATCCACTACCGGACTATGACGGAATTCGAATAATGGTTGTCCGCTTAAAGCAGCGGGAGTTCAGGGCTTATATTAGGTCAAGTAAAAAGTTCGTTCGGTTTTTTTTATTAATTTTTCAAAATATGATAACTTTGTGTACATTTGTCCGAGATGCCAATTTCCTTATACCCCCGTCGTAGAAGGCTGCGTCTCTATTGGCAAAAAACTCGGAGAGCCAATTTTCATAGGCCTCTCTTGAGGCCAACTTCTCACACCATGGACAGGAAAAGATGGTAATCACTTGGTACCGGGTCCAGACTTTAAGGTGGGAGCATTAGGACCTCCCATCCGAGCTCCTGGAGATTCTGGCGCGTCACTAAAGACGTGTTTGGCCTAGCGTTGTCCTGATGGAACGCAATTCGGCCTCTGTTAATTAAAGGTGACCTCTTCTGGATGAGTGCTGCCTTCAAGGGGTCCAGTTGTTGGCAGTAGAGGGCCGAATTGAGCGTTTGGCCATAGGAGAGCAGCTCGTAGTAGATGATTCCTTACCAATCCCACCAAACACACAGCAAACCCTTCCTGGCCGTCAATCCTGGCTTTGCCACCGTTTCCGCCGGCTCACCGCATTTCGACCACGACCGATTTCGCTTCACGTTGTCGTAAGTGATCCACTTTTCATCGCCAGTCACCAAACGCTTCAGAAATGGGTCGATTTTGTTGCTATGCAGCAGCGATTCGCAGATGGAAATTCGGTCCATCATGTTTTTTGCGTTAGATCCAAGGTTATGCAAATGGTTCCAAACGGTTATCCGGCCTATCTTTAGTTCCTCAGCAATTAAATAAGTGCTTACGTGACGATCTGTTTCCACTATTTCCATGACTTTATCGCAATTTCCGACGACAGCCCTCCCGACGCGTGGGGCATCTTTGAAATCGAAATTACCGAAACGGAACCTAGCAATCCACTTTTGTGCTACACGTTCGTTTACAGTATCGGGCCCATAAACTAAATTAAATTTTTCAGTCGCTTTGGCTGCTTTTTCGCTTTTTCGTCCATCTTTGACGAGCGCTCACAACGTACTGAGTCAATAAATCGAAAAACTGTCAAAGACAAACTTTTAGCGCGAATAAACACGTAACACTAGTACTATGGATAATAACACCATCTCTTAGATAAAAACCGAACGAACTTTTTTACTTGACCTAATATACCGGCGAAGCTATTTAAATATGGCAGCAAAGAACTGACATTATTCATTATGACCTTAACAACAGCGCGAAGTTCCTCGTTGCTGTTGTAACCATAAAAATATTTTCCAATGTAGTTTTTGCGGAAATTTGCGGGAGTGTCAGTTCTTGGTCGGATAAATCTCCGGTTCGTTCCGGTATAAAGATCCGACTATCGCGGGCACTTTCGATTTTTGTCGCTTCTTACGACAGGCATGCCCTATTGCGGGTAAATTCTTGAACCCCTAAGCCACTAGGGTATTCCTTCATTTCGCCGTTCAGGCCACTTAGCCAAGTACAGTCAGCTCCTTATCTATATGGTCTTCCCAACACATTGAAGATCTTCCTCTTACTCTGCTTCCACTGGCGGACACTTCATCGAAACTTTCAAAGCTGGAGTATTCTTATCCATCCGGACCACATGACTTAGCCAGCGTAGCCACTGCCTCTGGATTCGCTGAATTATATCAATATTGCCGTATATCACAAACCACTCATCGTTCCATCGGCTGCGGTATTCGTCTTTACCAACTCGTAAAGGACCAAAACCTTTCTCTCGAAAACTCCTAACGGCGACTCATCAGATGTCCACATAGCAGGACAGGAATGATGAACGGCTTGTAGAGTTTAGTCAAAATTTGGTATACGGCTGTGTAAGGCGTCGTTAAGTAAAACCAAAAGCCAGGATCGGGAAGGATCTCTCCAATCTGTTCGATACCAAACGAGGTACATAGATAACTAATGCCAACAACAATGTCAGCCTTGAAATCCAACACAAAATTGGTCTTGCCAACAGATGCAACTTTATACCGAAAGCCTGTACATTGACAGCAACCGATGAGTCGGCCATGGGAATCCCCGAAAGAATGATTTTGCACAAGATTTGTAGCTCTTTGGCATTGGTAAATACCGCAGACGTTAGTTAGCTGTACGAAAACTGTGGAGGTATGACGTATTTCAACATTTAAAAACACAGCGGTTATTCTGGCTAGGCCATGTTGTACGAATGGATGAAAGCACGCCAGATTTGAAGGTATTCGATGCAAAAGCCACTGGTGGAAGCGAAGGAAGAGGAAAAACCTCCATTCACTTAGAATTGATATCCAGCAGCGAAGACTTCTGCATTGATAGATGGAAGACTCCTTTCCCTCTCCAGAAAACTTAGGCAATATGGGTACGGTAAAATCCCAAGCTTTGTGGTGTGAATACCTCGAAAGAACTCCGCATCATGTGTATAGCTTAATTCAGCTTCACTGATCTTCCGCGCTCCACCTCGAGCCAGAATAACTTTGCAAGCGTACTTTCCAGCGCTCTCTGAGCTAGTTCGAAGTGGCTTTTGTCGTAGGAATAACGAACTGAACTTTGTCTGACGTTTTGGTATCCGAACGCGAAAGTTTATCAGCATTATAGTTCTTATCGACTCCACTGTTTGCTGGGTTTTATTTAATTTTTTGTTATTCCGCGCCACAGAGAGGAATGCTAATCATTCGTTTAAACCTCTTTAACCCCAGGTTAAGTCGTCTGTGAGAAGGTATTCTACCTTTTAAAGTTTTCTAGTGGCTCATTAGGGGCCACAAAAAGGCTAGAAAAATAATCTATTGATCATCTGTTGTTAGCTTGAAAATATTTTAAGTAAATAACCGGAACCAGACTGCCACCGCGAATAGCTGGACGTAGCCTATGCCTTAGAAATAAAATTACATCTTTCAAAATTGTTTATGTCGTTTCAAAAATTCACATTTTGACTACTGTCTAATTATTACTCGCATATATGTATAGGTATGTACCATGTGCTTGTTCGAATGAAATTAAATATCACTCATACGCCATGCACTTCAAGCAATAAAATTACATAGAAACCTTTTTGCTAACACCTAGCTTTCGAGAAAAAAGTGTATGGCGATTATCTTAATTCCCTACAAAAAATTTGCAAAAAAAAAAAAATGAAAAAATTATTCAAGCCACACACGAAAAACTTTCGCGGAAGTGAATGCGAATCTTCATGAGTAGTGACGCTATTGCTTTTCAGCAGCCGCGTAATAACAGCTGCAAGCTCTAATGCCGCCAAACCAACCGGTTGGAACTTGACTATAGTCGCATTTTCGCATTTGTTTGTAAGGAAAGCCAAATAATTTCTGGCTATAACGAGTTCGTAAAGGTGGTGTCAACCTTCTCTTATATTTTTATACATGTATATATGTGTATGTACGGGTGTATGTAATATATGTACTTGCGCTCAACTGATTAGCTGTGTCTATTTAACAGCTACTCATTATGAAGAGTTATTACTCAGTTGCAAAATGTTTTTAATTATATATTATATATGTATGTCTCTCTGTTCATATATATATATTATACATATGTATACAATATTGAGTATAAAAATATATTATTAATATTAATAAAGAAACTTCGCTGAAATATTAGAAAACTATTGGAAATTTAGCTAATTTTTAGCAAAATTATTATTCATTTTCAACCAAAAGAAAATCAAAGGACTGAGCTAGCACTTTCTAACCGCTGAAGCGATTTTCAGCCGAGCTCCTCAGCCAATTTGTGGTATGCGTCCTGATGTTTTTCAAACAAATGGAATGACCTACAATTTATTCTAAGCCGCCACTGAACGGCCAAGGGATTTTTGAGAAGCTTTTATTTCATGTCAGAAATACACGTATGTTCGTTGGGTTATAGCAGTCCGATTTCGATAATTCTCAGCACTAATGTATACAGAATACCAAATGTCACACCCCTAGATACTTCGTTTTACAAATTTATAACCCAATAATTTAAATCTGAAAAATCGGTGGTATTTTATAGTAGTGCGTTTTATCATTCTGACTCGATCGGTCGAAATTTTCTTTTCCTTCCTTTAGACCAATATTAATAAAATATTTCATGTCCATGAAAGATACAATAATATTTCAACTGTGGTCTCGTCTCGGCAGGGAATATCAACTTTTGCGAGTGTATTTCTGACATAAAATAGAACATAAAACCATTAATCTGTGATTAATTTTTCAATTGAAAAGTTGTTAGCAAATATAATAAAATTAGCAGTGAAGAGGGATTTTAGAATTTATTTCTTAGAATTTAGAGGTTGTTTGCTAAAAGAGAGCATTTAAGTCTACTAAGAAAACAAAGCACACGTATCGAAAAAAATGAGTTTTTTTCCTTTGGAAGAGTTTCACCGCAGTTATATGACACCATTTCGAAGTTATCGGCAACATTACTGACAAATTTATAAATTCATCTCCTTCATTTGTGCATCACTGTTTAAAAATAATATTTTTATAATATCACTAAAGGGCTTGTTAGGAACTATAGATTCCCCGATTTCGGCCACTGTTTTTCTCACAATTGTCCCATCGCTTCACAATAACAATTTCTATTCTAAATATAAAAAAATTAAATTGAATTTATTGATTACTTACCATTAAGTTCCACGTTTTTAAACTTTCATGCAAGCTTTCCTTATTTAACGACATTTATGAGGTATACTTAACTTTTGTCATACAAATAGGGTGAGCTCACATCTTGATTAGTTTTCCATCACCGATTTTACATTTGATTTTTTTTATCTACGGTAGCGGCCAAAATGGCTACGGTTTTGACTACGGCATTATGGTATGGCATCAATAAGCAAACCGTGCTGCCCTATTAAGGATCAGCTATTATATATATGTAGGTATGATTATAGCATTTATCTTTCTGGCCAATCTGAATGTGAGAGTGTCATTTCGCTCGAGAGCGTGGTATCCATTGATTAACTGAAATGATAGAAACTGAAGAAAAGTGGTACGTCTAATCGGACTTGCATTATTTGTAGCATTTTTTCTCGATTATTTGAATCCTAGTACTTGGCGAAATATCAGGTGTATAACTTTGCTTCCGCCGTTTTCCGATAGGTGGCTGTACCGGCTGAGGCTGGTAGAAATACATAGATGATAATGCTTTTAAAGTGAGTGTGGACAGTGCCTAACGAATTGTCATCGCCGTTTCAGTGACAGTTGTTCTTGTTTTCGTATTATTCACGCTCGAAAAAGTCCGTTTATGTGCCCAATTCTCGCCATTTGCGGGAAGTTTTTCTTTTCTGTTACAATTCGAAAAAAAATGCAGCTGAAGCGCATCGAATGCTCTCAGAAACTTACGGTGATGCTGCTCTGAGTGAAAAAACGTGTCGGGAGTGGTTTCAACTTTTTAAAAAAGGTGATTTCGATGTCGAAGACAAACATGGTGGTGGAAGAGAAAAAACCTTCAAACATGAACAACTAGAAGCATTGCTTGATGAAGATTCATGCCAAACCCAAGAACAGCTTGCCGAATCGTTGGGTGTGAGTCAGCAAGCCATTTCAAAACGTCTCAAGGCTCTGGGCATGATTCAGAAAGAAGGAAACTGGGTGCCGTACGAGTTGAAACCGAGGGACATCGAGCGCCGTCTATGTTTAAGTGAGCAACTGCTTCAAAGACAAAATCGTAAGGGGTTTTTACATCGAATCGTAACCGGTGATGAAAAGTGGGTTCGATCTTAAACGCAGAAAATCATGCGGAAAGCCCGGGCATGCTTCTTCGTCGAAGGCAAAACCGAATATTCACGGCGCAAAGGTTATGATTTGTATTTGGTGTGATCAGTTCGGTGTGATTTACTACGAGCTCTTAAAACCGGGTGAAACCATCACAGGAGATCGCTACCGAACGCAACTGATGCGCCTTAGTCGCGCGCTAAAAGAAAAGCGGCCCCAATATCAAGAGCGACATGACAAAGTCATCCTCCAACACGACAATGCTCGGCCTCACGTCGCAAAAGTGGTCAAAAAGTACCTGGAAACGCTGAAATGGGAAGTCTTGCCCCACCCGCCGTATTCCCCAGATGTCGCTCCTTCTGACTTCCACATATTCCGTTCGATGGCACACGGCCTGGCAGATCAACATTTTCAATCCTTCGAAGGATTGGAAAAATGGATCGCTTCATGGATAGCGTCAAAAAAGGACTCCTTTTTTCGAGCCGGGATCCGAAAATTGCCGGAAAGATGGGAGAAAGTTGTCGCTAGCGAAGGACAATACTTTGACTAATATATCTGTAAGCACTTTTTCGCAATAAAGCTTTTAATTTTGGAAAAAAACGGCGGAATCAAAGTTGTACACCTGATATTTTTTGCTGTAAATGATGGGATGTTTATTTCAATGTAAAGAGGAAAATATGCCATTAATAATTGCAAATAATATCTTCGGCTACGCTTAAAGGACCGTATCCTTTTTTACGTAGCACCGTCTTGTTGAAGGTAAACGTTATCTAGATCAATACCATCTAATTCCCACCATAAGAAATTATTAATCATCCCTCGATAGCGCAATCCTTTCACCGTAACTATTGGTTCAGACTCAGTTTCGAAAAAGTAAAGTCCAATTACCCCGCCAGACCATAAACTGCACCAAACAGTAACACGTTGAGGATGGAGATGTTATTCAACAATAAATCTTGGATTTTCCGAAGCCTAGATGCGACAGTTTTGCACATTGACGTAGTCAATATGATTTTTCGATGAAATTCCGGATCATTTTCATGCATTTCAAGGACTCAATCAGTAAAGATACAACGTTGTTGATGATCGGCCGGCTTGGGTTCTTGTGTTAGCCGAACTTTATAAGCCTTAAAACCCAAGTCTTTATGCAAAATATGGTGTAATGGCGTTTGTGGAATGCACAAGTCCACGCAAGTCCAAAGAACGACGAGGAATGGACAGACCTGGGTTTTGTTCAACACTTTGGGCTACAGCCGCAATATTCTGAGCAGTTCCATTTTTTCCACCAATTTCTCTATTGAGGACCACAAAGTGCTTCACGACGACCAAAAAATGTTTTGGTTTTACGAACCGTCTCTGCCATTTTTATAGTGAATTTTAATAATTCCAATGCCTTGTTGAAACGTGTATCGTTCCATTTTTATTACTGGCGTAGTTTTTACTTGTCAAATGTGAAAAAATTACAGCTTCAAAAGTGACATCTAACGCAATAAGAGGCTATTCAAATTCTAATTGGAAATCCTTTATAAATACCATACATATGTATATTTTTTACAACCATAATTTGAAGAAATCCAGATACAATTCGCTATGGTTACATAAGACAATCTTGGAGTGGTGTGTAATGAAATTCGCGATTCGCTTAACCCTTCATAGGTTCTGCTGATAATAATAATCATGGAAGCTATATCTACAAATATTATATACCTATGTATGTACATATGTGCACATAATTACAGTTGAACATCTATGAGATTCCTAATAAATATTTACACTTCAACGCTAACGACACAAACAATTTCACAAAAATAATCTAACTTCTAGTTCAAACCAATTAAAAAGTAAATATAGTTAGCTTTCATTTCAATTACATTTTTCTCAAGTAGATCAACAAAAAAAAAAAAAAAAAAGAAAAAATTAAAAATTAATGTAATAAAATGTAAAATGAGCAACATAAAAAACAGTGAATTTATGTATGTACATATATAACAAAATGTACAAGCATACATACTATATACTCGTATATTATCAACTCATTGAGCGCTGACCTCCGCCAGAGAGCTACTATCTATCTTTGAGTATCTCAAAAACATTCGCACACTAAATAAAAAGTTTTACTTGTAATTTTTATGCAACAAAAAGCCAGACCAGCCAGTGAGAGACAAACAGACTCACGGGCAGACGGACATACATTTACAGATGGAAATAACAAATGGGCAAACAACGATAATACGAAAGTTATTTCACATTACTACTATTAAGCACAACGAAAATAATTACAAATATATAGATATATAAATGCATTCCATTACACCTTAGTCGGCTGCATACATATGTACATACATTTCTAAATAAAATAAGTCGGCATACACGTATGTGTGTGTGCATGTGTGTATATACAACTAGATATGTGGCGGAAAATCGAGTTTATGTAAGTCTTGTAATTATTAATTTAGCCTTATGCAATTTAAGCACTTACAGTTACTTAAATATATACGTACGTGTACATACACACGTACATACTTATCATTCGCTATTTAATGTTGCAGTGCATTGAACTGCATAAATATACTCGTACAAATGTACTCAGTTATACACTGTGCCAGCAGGTCAAGATCTACAAATTCTTATAAAATTACACTTTTTGCGGTTGAAAGAGCAACACAACAACAACAACAACAACAACAACAACAACAACAGCAACAACAACAAAAGTTAACCGGAAATTAATTGATAGTTATGGTCAGTGAATTTGTTGTTAGCAGAGTATTCGTTAAGTTTCACTGAAGCAACCATTTGCCTTATCTACATATATACATATGTATGTATGTATGTATTTCTCTCAGTTTAGCTGATCTAAGATAAGAATGAATAAGATTAATTGAAACTAACAGTGTCGTGTGCCAAACCATTTATTTATATAAATATATATGTATTTATATAGAGATAACAGAGATTACAAGAACTTTTTTATTCATTCTTTCTCCAAGCTGATAAAAAGACAACAAAGGAGTACCATCTTCGGTCATACCGAGCTCTTTATACCTTTCATGATTTTATTTTCGTTTGTTGTTAACTGTTTTTGGCGCAAAGTTTAGCTCCCGGGCAATCTATCCATTATTTTATGAAAATTTTCGACAATTGACCACACCACACCCTACCATCGTCATCGATTGGGGTATCGGTTCCGCCATCTTCTACTGTTGCACTTTCACCGCTATTCAGCAGGCTAATGCAGTGTTCGCTCCTTAAATTCAAGAGTCTGCTCAGGTCTTGAAACCATCTGTAAGTCGACGTATCTTTTCATAGAATTTTCGAGCAATACCTTTTTTGTCTGCACATACGTCTTGCTTTCCTCTTCAATTCTCGGTATCTATGCCATCCCGCACGTGTAGTGGTCCATCGCAAAGTTGCGAGATAGGCAGCCTACTTTCTCTTCACTACGGCACAGTAGCCCTCATTGTACCAGCTACTTTTGCGACCTTTTCGAAAATCTCTAGTTTCGTGTGCAGCTGTAAGTAGGGAGCTTGAAATTCCGTCCCACAGTCCTCTTTTATCGAGTTGCTGATGAGTGCTCTCAGAGAGCAGGAGTGCAAGTAGAGTAGAAAACCGTTCGTCTGTCTTATGTGATTGCAGCTTTTCGACGTTGAACCTTCCTAGTGTTTGCTGACGGGCGTTCTTTTCTGCTATAAGGGAGTGGTCAACACTGGAGACATGTCTTCGGTCTATCACAAAATGATCGCTCTGGTTTTGAGTTTTTCGATAAGAAGATAGCCAAGTAGCTTGGTGAATTTTCTTTTGCTGGAATCTAGTCCTACTGACAACGAAGTCGATCAGCCTTAACCCATTTGGGGCTAAAATTTTTCTACTGCTGACCCAAAGGCGTTAAAGTCACTAAACACGATTTTCACATCGTGGCGGAGGCAACACTAAGGAGTACGCTGCAGGCGCTCATATAAGGTATCCTTGGTCACATCATGGTTCTCTTCCGTCGGAGAGCTCAGCACTATGTTAAAAAATTTGGCTTCGATGCGGATTGTGGCGAAACGGTTCATCCGCCGGTGTGAATCCCAGTATTCGGCGACGAAGTCTTCCTCCCATCATGAATCCGATATTAAGTTTGTGTTCCTTTATATGGCCGCTGTAGTATTGTATATGGGACAAGAACCAACTCGCTTCCGTCCTTGTCCCGTCCCTCGCTCGACGGCGGTGATGTTAGCCTTTATTCCTACGAGAACATCAGGCAGCTGGGCAGCGGCACCTTCCCAATTAAGGGACCGGACATTTGAGGTGCATGTCCTCAAATTGAGATCCTTAAAACATATGCGGAGGTCGTCATCAGGAAGGGGTATCTCATCCGAGACGTTTTAGACATTATAAAACGAGCCGCTTGCTTCAAGACCGAAGTTCCCTCGCAGCTGCACCTCTGGTGAACAGATGCGGCATTTAGACTTGAGCGAACCCTTAAACGGAATAAGTCGGACTGAAGCTCCCACTCTTTTAGCTGTGACCCAAGGACCCACACGGGTCTTGAACAATAGTTGCTCACATTTCCATGTTGTGTGACGTCGTTGAGACGCGCTGCAATTTCTTTCATATATTTTATTCATCTTCTCAATATATGGTATTGGCAAATGATTGGCGGAATCTATGAAAATTCGCCTTTCTGCTGGGAAGTATGAGATCTTAAATATCAAACCTACAAAATTGGTACAATAAGCCAACTCCTCCTCTTGGGCAAAGTAAGTAATGAACTGCTTCTCTCGATATCTAAGCCAGGAGCTAAACTTCTTCTTCTTCTTTATTGGCGTTGGCACCGCCTACGCGATTATAGCCGAATCAATACTAGCCCGCTATTCATCTCTTCGTTTGGCGCCAGTTGGAAATACCATGTGAAGCTAGGTCACTCTCAAAGCCAGAGTGTTTTCATCCATTCGGATGACACGATCTAGCCAGCGTAGCCGCTGTCCCTTCATTCGCTGAACTATGTCAATATCATCATATAGCTCGTATAGCTCATCGCTCCATCTTATGCGGTATTCGCATTTTAACATAACATAACATTTTTTTTTGGTGTTTATACTGGACCATAGATAGACGAAATAATCTTCGAGGTAAACACTCCCGTAAAAAGTGAGATTCCACTTTTGAGCCTTGATCCAAGCAAATCAGAAGCGATTTTGGGAAGTTTCAAGTCTCTTACCAAATCAATTAGGATGCCCTGGGAAACCAATTTCGGACTGTTGTCATCTTAACTTCCAAACTTGACTTGCCATCGGGTTCAGGTACAGCACCATCTTCGTCTTAGAAACTCTTTCATGGTAATAGGCTCTGATACTTCGGTTTCGGCTGAATGACTTCGTTTTAAATTATATCCTTTATCGAACAACAAAAGTAACCATCATCGCTTTTATTCTATACCATTTACGAGAACTGTTATCTTACAAGCACATGAAGCCATCCTTACTCCCCAGCGAACTCTGACTCAGAATGCACTCGCAACCGCAAGGACACCATAGTAGATAGAGAAGCTAATTTTTGTGTGATAACAAAGTATGTGTGCAAATATGTAATATTATATTATGTAAAGTTCTCATTCCAACTTTTCATTCACAAAACAGCTGATGTTTTGACAGAAAAATTGACAGGCTTTCAATTCAAAACTGACACCTCATATGAAAAATTAACTGTAAACACCAAAAGTCTTTCATAGAGACAACATATTATACAACCAAACATTTCACGTAGACAGAAAAGGAAGCAGAAGAACACAAAAAATGATAAGAAATGTCTTGCTGCGTTATCGCCGCGCAACTCATTCTGCGGAACTGTTGTGTACATAACACGAACCATATACATATGTGCATAAATATGTACATGAATATATAAAAAAATATACTAAAGTATGAAAGTGATAATAATAAATCAAAATAAGAAGTGATTATCGACGGAAATACTCACATCCATATGTATGTATGGATGTGTGTATATATCAATCTACCTAAAACGCAGATCAAAGGGTGTAATTATCAATATCAAAAAGTTATATTTATACAATACTTGTATATATGTATGGTATACGAGTGCTTACGAGTATATTATAGGGTAAACGTGCTAATTACCGGACGATTAACTTTTTAGTTTAACTTAATGCTCAATTTTCTTTCATACTATCAATTATGTCAAAACAGTTGATACTAATCCAGAATCTTTAAATGGACTGAGAATTACAATTTTTATGAATGTTATTATTATTATTTTTTTTTTTTTCTGTAAAAGTCATATGTGTAAAATTGGCTGAATTTCTCTGGTGAGCGGACAATAAAAACTAGTAAGTGGACATCCATTCAACAGTAATTTTTACTGAAAATTAATATGCTGGATGTTATTTTGATATTCAAAGCAAAATTACTTTTTTCGAAGATAAATGATCGTATGTTTATTTCAATGTAAGGAGGAAAATTTGCCATTAATCATGGAAAACAATATCAGCCAAATTATTATGAAATTTTCCGTCACCAAATCGCAAAATGTCTGCTGTATGCCCTCAATAGCTTCCCGAATTCCATCTTTGAGGTGTTGAATCGACGTTGGCCTTATCTTTCACATAGTCCCAAAGGAAGAAGTCGCAAGGTGTTAAATCAAAAGATCTCGGCGGCCAATTGCGACCACCTCTTAGAGATATAACAGTGTCCGGAAATTTCTCCCTTAAAAGATTGATGTTTTCATTGCTTGTGTGGCACGTAGCGCCGTCTTGTTAAAAATAAACTTTATCCAGATCAATACCATCCAATTACGATAATAAAAAGTCATTATTCATCTCTCGATATCGCAACCCCCGAGACCATAAATCATACCAAACAGTTTTACTTTGGAGATGGAGAGGTTTTTCAACAATAAATCTTGAGATTTCTAAGCCCCAGATGCGAGAGTTTTGCTTATTGAAGTAGACATCAAGGCGGAAATGGGCCTCATCAGTCAAGAAGATTTTTCGATGAAATTCCGGATCATTCTCATGCATTTCAAGAACTCAATCTGCAAAGAGACAACATTTGAACATTGAACATTATAAAATTTAAGACCCAAGTCTTTATGCAAAACACGTTGTAACGACGTTTGTGGATGCGCAATTCCAAAGAACGACGAGGAATGGGCAAACCTGGGTTTTCTTCAAGACTTTGGGTTACGGCAATATTCTCAGTTCTTCTTGAGCGATGTGGACGTCTTTCATTCTTCACGTCACTAACTTGTACCATCAGCTCCAGCATCGCGATGATCGAAAAATGTTTTAGTTTTACGAACCATCTCTGTCGGGTTTTCACCATTTATATAGTGAATTTTATTAAATAATTTAGTTGTTGAAGCGCGCATCGTCCCATTTTTATTACTGGCGTTGTTTTTTTATTCATTGAATTACTATATGTACTTTTGAAAAAAAAAACGGTTAATTTCTGACGAGCTCCAGGTTATCGCTGAGGTTCGCTCGACGGTTACCGAAGTCCTTCACAAAAAATTAAATAAAATTGAAGGTCGTTTTTGATTTACTGCACACGTCCGTCTTCGTACCGGTCCGAAAGGTTCCGGAGTAGGTTCTCACAACTATATTTTCCCCCCTTCTACATAAGAATATATCTGTAAAAGGCGGAAAATAGTACCTCAACACGACCTTCAAGAAGGAGTTATAGATCCTCACCGCCTCTAAAATGTTGAGCGACCCTCGTATTTCTGGCAAATCAGACTAATCAGACCCATTAACAACTGGGCTATTTCAGCAGAACTCAAGGTTAATACTGATAAAACATATTTGGCTGAAAAAAAGGGCTCACGGGCACAGTATTATAGCGTTTCCCATGAAACAAAACACTTCACGTTTTTACAGATAGTTCTAAAACGAACGAAGGAATCCGGTCTTCATTCTGTTTACTGCACCCGACTAGAGATAAGAAAGTCGTATAAGGTGCCAATCTATTGCAGTATCTTCCAAGTCGAAATATTTGCTTTAAAAACGGTGCCAGAGCTATTGCAATGTGCTGCCTTTCAAAGGAAAAGAGTACATATTTATGTGGATAGCCAAGCGCCTTATGGTCTTAATTTCAAATAGCACGAAGTCAGCTGTAGACGCACTATGTAAAGAGGTGAGCTTACATTTACTGGGTGCAAGGCCACACAGGCATTGGCTAAGAAGCGTGCCTATTTAGAACACGACGTAGTAACTAACCTTACAGTTCCTTTCAGGGAAGTGAATCAAAAACAAAGAACAATAACACTTCGTCAGACGAATAGACTTTAGCAACGTGTTAAGGGCTGCAGAATCGCGAAAACTATGTGTAAAACGTATAAAACTAAACCTACAAAGCTTGTGCTAACTGTAAAGAGGCGGGACCCAGGCTGTTTATAGGATTATTAACGGGGCATTGCCTTTTGGTGTCGTAATATAGGTCTGACTGGGGACAACAAGTGCTGTATATGTGTGGGGACAGTGGAGCATGTAATCTGTCCGGCATTCGGCAAACAAAGGCTATGCTTACTTGGTGCAGAACGGCTACAGGATTTTCAATCAGCAATGGCCAAGGGGCCAGAACAACTCCTTCAATTTGCGAAAAGAACAGCAATATTCTTATCACTAGAGACACTATAGGAGTGTAGCAGTGCAGCTTGGTTGAATGTAGTGTGTCTGACCACAATACCTATAGATATATTATCGTGGGACCCAATGGGTCAAGCAGCTCAATCTAAACTAACATATAGAACGTTTCCAAACGGGTTGTGCGAACGCTGGAAGAAATAGTTTTTCCATAATACCTTATAGTTCTACTCTAAAAATCCCTCGCACACTAAAAAAAAATAGCTCCACACTTTTCCGTAGGTATAATTTTTTGTTTATGTAATTGTAACCGTCGAAGCGATTTTCGGCCAAACTTCTCCTCGAATTTGAGGTTTTTCGTCTTAATGTTTTTTCCAATAAGTGGAGTGACCTACAGTTTATACTCAGCTGCCTCCGAACGGCGGAATCTTTATTTCATGTCAGAAATACACTCGGAGGAGTTGACACTCCCTGCCGAAGAGCGACCGCAATTAGATAATGTAACTTTTTTTTAATTAATTTTCTATAACTTTTGGATGTTGGTCGTACCAGGACTTGAACCCTGGCCTTCCAAATGATAGTGTGCAATACTAACCACTCGGCTAACGCAGCCGTAGGTACCGTAGGTGCACCAAGTAAATCCTTTTAAACAAAGGCGGTGAAGAAATTGCTTAAAATTAAAACTTGTTATAAGACCAAAGATTAATTCCGGTTTCGAATGCATTTATTTTGATATAAAATTATTAACTGTATCCTGATCTTTTGTAAAAAATCTTAGTACTATCCGTTCACAGGCACACTTACCCTATATGCATACATACACGTATGTATTCCTTTACGATTTGAGAATATGCCAAAATTAATGAAATCGTGCAATTTTAATTATGATAATCGCGTTTCATATTAGCTCTTTGACACATTTTTTCGATCGATATACATATGTACATGCATTCATACATATATTTTAGTTGTTTTTATGTTTTTTTTCTACGCGTTGGCGGCGTCATAACAAGCAAATATTATAAAAGCACCACATACATACTTACATACATATGTAGTTATGTATTTATGGTATGTGGTAAAAAATCGTAGGTCAGTTAGATATTTATGTATGTATGTATATTCAAATTGTAAAAGCTTTAGATGGTAAATTAAAGTAAACAAGTTCATTATCACAGCAATAACGGGCATGCACTGACGCACATAAAAATATATTGTCTATACATATGTGTAAGTATGTATGTATGGTGGTATTTAAAAACGTGTGGAGCTGCTAACAAATGTTCGCTTGATCAGCATGTTTTTTTATACTTTTGATGTACAGTGTTATTCATTTTGTGGCTTCGAAAATAAATGATAATATTATAAAATGTATTTAAAATAATTTTTTGCTTGAAATTAATTTTTTATTCTAATGTTTGAACCTTGGCATTATACAGACCTATGTGTATGTGAATGACTAAATCATTTAATTGACTGTCTTCCGAATTTTTGGAAACTTCGATCAGTTCATTGAGGCCATTTTGGAACACTTTTGGCACGTATTGGGCGGCAGTTCAGCTATAACTTGGAGAATGTTGGTTTTCAAGTACTCAAGAGTTAAAGGTTTATCCGCATAGCCCAGCGCGGTGTCAAATCGCACAATATCAATGGCCAATTGACATACCCAACACAAGGAATTATGCGTGACAGTCTCGCCGTTGTCGTTCTCAAAAAAGTAAAGTCCAATTACACCTCTAAACCAAAGAGCGTACCAGATAGTAAGAATTTTTTGAGTGTTATGGCCCCTCTTCAATTACTTGCAGATTCTCGAATCGCCAAATGTGAGAATTTTTAGTTATCCCCCGAGTGATAAATGTGCCGCGTAGTTGAGGAAAATTTTGTTTGGAAAATCGCCATCCACTGCTTGTTGTTCAAGCACTCAATCGACATACCTATGTATGGTGTTGTGAAGGATCAGCTGGGGTAAATTGTGAATGATGAGCTGGACTTCTATGGATGTGGGTGCTAAATAGAACCTAATTCTCAGCTCTTGAAAACGTCGAGAAATGGACACATTCTGGTCTTCGACTACACTATCACTTACAGTAAAGATATTTGAGGCGGAACGACCAAAACGATGAAGCGCAGACAATATCATATAATCTGTAATACCAGCAAGTGCAGATTCATTTCAGGATCGGGATCTTGGTATTGCAGAAATTCATATCTTTTCGGATAGCCAGGCTGTATTAACAGTCTCGGAATCGGTCCAGTAAAATAGGTGTCTAGATACAGTAGCACACCGGGTAATGAGATGGCAGACGAGCTTGGAAGGAAGGTCAGTTTCCTTCCACTTTCGCCATGGAAAAGTTTGAGCATGCCGCTCTCCACGCTCAAAGATGGTTACTCAAAATGAGGAAGCCTCTATGCATGTAATATGACCAGGATGATGTGTCCAGAATGGAACAGAATAAGGTCACCCGATCTTATCGAGTTAAAAAGAAAAAAGGTATATAAACCTATAGGTCTTCTTACAGGGCATATTCTATAAGGCAGGCACGCAGAGTTGTTGAGCGTACCATTCAACGACTTCTGCTGAAGTTGCAGACAAGAAAAGGAACCTGAAACTTTAAGGCACTTGCTTTTTGAATGTCCCGCACTGTGGAAGAAGTAAGTTGAAGTCTCTAGGGCGACAACCTTTGAAGACTTGATCTACATATATGTAAATAATTGGCGCTTTGTAACCGCTGGAGCAATTTTTTGGCCAAGCTCCTCCTTGTGGTTTTACGCCTTGATGTTGTTCCAACAAATTCAATCCTGCAGTTTATACTAAGCTGCCTCCGAACGGCTAATTTTTTTTATGAGGTGCTTTTATTTTATGCCAGAAATACACTCGGAGGTGCTGACATTTCCAACCGAGGGACGACGGCAGTTAGAAAATTTAACTTAATTTTTTTGTTTAAATTAATTTTATATAACTTTTGGATGTTAGTTCGATATCACGACAGCAACATACCGGGAGCAAAGATACGACTACTGCTCAGTTTTGCTAACTTCACACGTCGGCTTGATTGAATGGGCTCGTTTGGTGGCCTAAGTGAGCTGATGCCCGGCAACGACAACCAACCAAGAACGAACTTCCGTCGCTTCTCACAATTAAAATCTTTGATCCATTCAATTCACAAAGCAGTGTGGGCAAGATTAGGAAGATTTTGAATGTGTTGTTTGTAGCAATCAAATAAAAGCACCAACAATTTAGCAAAAGTGCGAGTAAAATTCAATTTAGCTAACACCGTTAAAATGTTATCGTCCGAAAAGTAACGTGTGTTTATTTAATAATCATGCATTTGTTTATTGCATTGCAAATTGTAAAATGAGCATTGATTTTGTTAGTATTGTGTAAATTAATCGCGCTTACGCTAACAGCCTGGCAAAGGGAGTAAATATTATACAGCAGAAAGGGGGCTGACATGCTCATTATTTCTAATTAACCGGTTGCATGATGCTGATATAATTATTTGGCAATTTTTGTCTCGTTTTTTTTTTATTTGTGCAGGTATATTCGAAAGTAAATTACCACAAAGTTCCTGTTTAATATTTAATTGAAATCGAGAAATCTTTTAGTCTAGTCATTTTGAATGGCATGAATTACTCATATACATATGGATTGACATTTAATGTATTAAATTTATGTTTACTTGAAATTTTTAAACCTAAAAAAAAAGAAAGGCAGTTGATTTGGAGTGTGTCAAGCATTTTTTTTTTTAAACCTAGCTCAATAAGGCTTATTTTTCGTTGTATGTCAGGGCGTATGATTGACCTCTCAACTTGTAATGAAACTCAATATCGCATATTTTAAACCCAAAGACACAATTTTAATTAACAGTATTTACCATCGCCGTGTTTTGCAAATGATTTTGAAATATTCATATATTTTTTAACAATATTTTTCTTTATGCCATCCAAAATATCTCCTTTCCTCCACGAATACAAAACTATACCAAATAATCGATTCAGTTTTCGTGAAATACATGGTACCATAGAACAAATTTATCGCTTTACCAATGAGATCAGGAAGGCATTTAAATTGAAAGGGTATTGGTCACCATTATTTCTCGACAATGATTTAACCAAACACGCCTTCAAACTAAGTTACTGCCGGTCTTTAGAAGAGCAAGTTGTCACTGACGTAAGCGGTATTTTATTAATTACTAAGACTTTTAAACTTTTTGTTAGACTTAAATTTAAACAGATCCAATAAATAAATTTCTTTGGTGTAATAAAGAACCATGTTTTGGTATTTTTAGAGGATTTTTGAGTATTTCATTACGAAGAGGAAATACACGAGACGTCATTAATTACAATTGTATACAAATATTTCATTGAAATATAATCGAATATTTAATTAAATTCAGTTTTAACATGCAAGATGTAATCAGTTCTTCATTATTTCCTGCTGAGCCAAGTTTCTGTTAAATTTAAGACAGTTATTTACATAATAGTCCTGCTACCGTTTGTGGATCAGCTGTTGAATGTAAGAACGCTCTCGGCTGCATTATTAACAAGACCCTATGCAGTGGCATAAAAAAGGCACAACACCTCTCAAGAAGTTTAAGGCGTCACAGTCAATTGGGAAACTGACGACAACGGTCTTTTGGGTTTCGGAAGAAATTTTATTGATCGACCATAAAAATATAGGTGTTTCTATAACTTGAGAATACTACGCTTCACTATGTGAGTGAATTAAAAAAAAAAACATTAAAGAGAAAAGTCGGGGAAAATTGACGAAGGGTGCACTGCTTTTGCAAGACAAAAGAGCCGCTTTGCGTTGGCCACCCAGTATAAGTTGAGTTTCGATATTCAGAATAGCCCACTCTACAGCCCAGACCTGGACTCGAGTGATTATTAATTGTTTCCAAAAAAAAAAAGAAGAAAAATAAAAAGAGTTGAGAGTTTCGGGGAATTTTGAAGATAAAAATATCAAAATTTTTATGATGGAATAAATAAATTAATTGATAAAATAAATTTATTGCAAAGGAATAATAATTCTTATTTTTTATCTCCAACCCGTATCCCTCATTCCGTGACATAAAAACCCTCCTTCCTATATGGTGGATCAAAACTTCCCAACCAAGCTCCGTCAATTTTTCCAATATCCAATTCTATCATACACTCAGCATTACCTTGTAGAGGGTCACCCGCCTTTGACAATGACTGTTTCCGTTTTATATTCCCGTTTTTCATCGCCCGCAATGAGTTGCTTCGATTTTGCCGTATTTCAGAAGCATTTCAGAAAATCAATCATTTTTTCTGCGTTATCCAAAGACTGTCAAGTAAGTGTTGCCTAATGCCTCAGCTATCTCTGCTTGCATATCGATGTTGCTTCATCATTTTCAGGATTCTATCGGATTTCTGAGTGGCTGGCCGAACAGGACGAGTTGCAAAACCAAAATTTCTGGAACAAAAGAGAACCGAACACTGTCCGGCTGGTTGGTTCTTTGTAATGCCAGATTGACGTTCAATTTATTGCGATCTAAAGTAGTCGTCATATAGGACGTCAACAAAGTCGCTATGTTCAAAAGAGCTTTATTATCAAATTTACAAGCCTTTTCTAGTTCTTTGAATAGCGAAGTTCCAAGATATCTAAGACGAGTTCTGGCTAAGGCCGAACAGAAACAGAGGAGGTGTTATAATATCTCATTCGTACCTTCATTCCTACATTTCCCAAATGTGTCACTGCTACCAATGCCCATTTTGCTTATATGGGATGCCAATAGCCTGTTGGCCGTCATGAGACCAACAATTGTCTTTACGTTAATGTGTAAGCAAAAAATGGGGGTTTCCTTTACTACTCTGGCACATGATGGCACATGGTGATTTTGCATGTCGCTAATGCGTTCCATCTCACTTTGATGCGACAACATCAAGACGCAAATGCACAAATTGGAGGAAGGAGGAGCTCGGTCGAAAATCGCTTCAGCGGTCACAAAGCGAAAATTATGTGATCTAGTTTCTCCCCTATCCCCCTATATATTGAACTGCGCCCGAATGTTTTGGCGGAGAATTCACCTAAGGCCATCAATTTTATGTCAGATTTCGCTACAATGCTCTTCACTGCAATGCCGATTGGTGGTAGGTCAGGTAACCATTTCAAATGCTTCCGTTGGAGTGGTCCTTAGCGTCTCTGATATGCATCAGACCGTTCCAAAGGGTTTCTACTCAAGATCTTGTGGTCAGTGGTAGACCAATATTGGCTTAATTATCGTTGTACATTCTCACCATAAATCACAAAAAATTTTGACACGATTTCGCAACTTTTTGATTGACAATGAGATTTATTAAAATTAGCATGACACAATCAACTTTTATGAATATTTATTAAATATTGTATTTGATTAAAATGACGTCAAGAAAAACAATGTTTATTAAAAACCAAATCATTAATTGTTATTACTTAATTGAAATATGAGGAAAATCCCAGCTATTTTAAGACTTACTCAAGTATTTACAAAACGATTATAAATGTTTCTAAACCAAATACATAATTTATTTAATAAATTAAGTATAAAACAAATACAAACTTGCATGCCATACATTTTTTCACACTTCACTAGTTTAATGAAAAGTACCAGAATCTATAATTTTTCCCCTATCTATATGTATGTATGTATGTATAAATTCTAAGAACGTGAGAAACGTGAGATCGAATGTAAAATTAATTAAATTTGTAGCACTTAAACACTATAGGTAAAGAAAACGATTAGGTACTTAAAAAACCGGCGTAAGTGCAAAACAAACAAATAATGCATGTCAACAAATGTACATATATTTACATACGTACAGCTGTTTGTTTGAAAATTCTATTAATTATTATTATTATTAGGCCTATTTATCTGCATACATAAGTATATTTTTTCGATTTCATTAACGATAAGGTCACTACAAAGTCATTGTCAAAAGCGTATAACAACAGTACTTGATTGCATATACATACATACATACATACGTATATACATTTGCGTGTTGAAAACATATGTAATGAATTTACGTTTAATTGAAATTTTTTTTAAGGATGCTCTTAAATCGGTAGAAATATAAGTTGTATATATAATTAATATTTTTTGTAATTCTCTAATTGGGGTAACACTGCCAAATATAAAGAAAAATTCAAGAGGGTTCAAGAACAGTTATAAAGCAAGAGTCCGTTTTCTAGCAAGTTGAGCAGCTACATACGTGTATGTTCGCAGCCTACCCAGATGACATGTCAGTCATGGTAAGCGGCTCTCTGGCACACAAAACAATTAATATCTCGGTTAACTCGGGGCGACCTAGCATCAACACTTATAAGACGAGCCTAGTTCTATTCACAGGCAAAGACTTAGGCTCAAGAATTTAGGCTCATTATAAACATAAGGGTTGGCTTTATGTTTTAAAAATGATTTCGGGCAAGTGACTACGGCGGTTGGCTCGAATAAATCACAGGCTAGAGACTCAATTTTCGACCGTTTTTTGCAGCAATTGTGGCGATATGTTAGCAATAATGCGCCAATGTTTCCAAGGCATCAATCGTCTCGAGCTTAACTGCGTAGACAAGCGACTTCACAAAACTCCACAAAAATAGTCTAGTGTTAATTTGCACGATCGTAGAGGTCACTTCACAAGCTCACATCGCAAGATAAAACGCTCACGAAAAGTTTCCTTTAATAAAATGATTGTTTCGGTGATTGTAAGGCATTTAGCGCAATCTTGTTGGAACCAAAGCATCACCATCCACCAATTCAGACACGAAGAACAATTCAGAAAACCAAACAGTGACCTTGTGAGGGTGTAACGGCGTCTCAACAATGTCTTGCAATTTTGTTTATTAACGTACGTTCAAGCAAAAATGAGCTTCATCGCTAAACCAAAATTTTCTTTTGAAAATCATGATCGGTTGCCATCACCTAACGTGCGACACACTTGATGGTCGTTCGGCTTCAATTCTTTCATTCAGTTAGATTTTGTAAGCCCGCAAACCATGATCCATCCGCAAAATCTTTCATAAAGCGGATGGACATAGCTCCAATTGTAATAGATTTGCATGATTTCCAAACGTTGTTCCGGAGTCGGTCTTTTCGTTACAGAATGGCAAACTAAACTGGGTATAAAGCTGTCGAAAAGACCAACTCCAAAGAAAAGTATTACCTCATTGAGAACTACACGTTTAAACAAATGATCTTTAAAATTCCAAATTGGATCAAACCAAAGTTTGGAGAAACTACTTTATAAATGAAGCTAAGAACTAAGTCTTATAGATAGGGAATGGTATTGGAGATAAAATTGTCATGGAAGCGAAAACGCAAGTCAGGCAGCTGAAAATGTGAATAGTGCTTATGGTACTGATACTGTAACAGTCAATCAGGCACAATTTTGGTTTCGTCGATTTTGTTCCGGCAATATTGATGTGAAAGATGCTCCACGGTGCGGAAGACCAATTGCCGAAAATGTCGATAAAATAATGGAAATCATCGATGGACCCCATGGACCATCACGAATAACTGCTGAATCGTAACAAAATAGAAGCATTTTTGAAACGGATAGTGTCCAGTGATGAAAAGTAGATCACTTACAGTAACGTCGGACGAAAACGGTCGAGTTAGAAAGACAGTGAGCCGGTCTCCAAGCCAGGATTGATGGCTAGGAAGGTTTTGTTGCATGTTTGGTGGGATTGGCACGGGATCATCCACTTTGAGCTGCTCTTCTACGGCCAAAGTTCGTACCTGCACAGTCAGCAATCGGACCGTCTGAAGGAAGCCCAGAAGCGCTCAACTTTGACTAACAGGAGGAAAATTGTATTTCATCGAAACAACGCCAAACCACACACAACGATAGTGACTTGTCAAAAGTTCCGAGAGCTTGGTTGGGTGGTTCTGTCCCTCTCTATGGCGAGGGAAGAATTGACCTCTAGAGAAGCCTGTTAAAATCGATCTAATTTTTTTGCAAATGGGAACAAGGGTTTCTATGAGAGACATTATCTTCATATTGGCAAAAAGCTATCGAGCAAACCGGTGCACATCTATATATGTACATATATAAAAGGTTTTAAAAAAGGAATGACTGATCAACCCACAGCGTAAACCACTGATCTTAGAGACCTGAAATTTGGTGGTCTTATTAGAACCATCTTAGAATTCCATGCGGACAAAGTCGGGGGCAACCTCTAGCCTAACATAAACCGGATAACTCTAACTGTGGATGACTTGTTACTTGACCTGATATATTATATATATACTTTGAACTTCAATGTATATTTGTACTGTAGCTATCTCCTCTATTCCAATTTATCGTCCATACTCGTACACACTTCACATTGCAACTCAAGATTACGGCTACTACATTTTCTCAACTGAGCTAATATTAGCTATTCTAATTGAGTCAATCGTCGGGCAGCACTTTTAACTAATCATAAACAACAACAGACAACAGGAGCATTTTAAATTCAACATTTCATAAATTACTAGCAACACACATGCATACTCGTATATGTATTTTTCTTACAAATACGAATAATCTTTTAGCAAAATACTTCCCTCTGTTTGAGTGAAAAAGTACTCAACTCAAAATGTAGTGATTTTCCGCTACGAAATTTTTTTACAAACAAATTGTTATTATTTTTAACTGAAAAAGTGGTATGTACATAATGTAGGTATGTATTTAATTATTTTACATATAATAATTTCATATCCCCATCTAGGAGGGAATCAACAAAAGTTCGGTCAGTTGGTGTCTATTAATTTGTTTTTGTTCAATCTAAAAATACCACATCCTTTACAATTACTTTGTTAGTCTTCCTTTCAAATTTTAGAACGATCGGCTCAAATAGAAACGAGAAATCGCAAAATAGCTGAGGATAGTTTAGACGAAATTCCACCATCAACGCAAACAAATAGTCGACATGTGATTCTCTTCGGCCAATACCAATATTCAGTGAATGCCAAATTGCATATGGAACGATTGCACCGTCTTTATTGACTATTTTTAAGTGGTTCCGAAGATCCCAGAGCGGGCTTTTTTCCGTAGAGGTCAAGCCCCTAGAAGGTCGACCAAAATCTTCCACTGACGACGTCACTGTAGCTCTGGTGAAGTCCAAAATTGACGGAGACCCACGATTGACACAAGAAATGATAGCTAATGAATTGGACTTGAATGACATGGTTGTATCGTGAATATTAAGTAATCATCTCGGACACACGAAGAAATCTGCTCAATGGGTACCACGAATTTTAAATGAGGCCCAAAAAGAGACTCGAGTGCATTTTGCTCAATTTTTCCTAAACAAATTCGAAAATGGCCAGTTTAGCAACTGTAGTAAAGTCGTTACTAGTGACGAATCTTGGTTCTATATGTGCGATCCAGAAACCAAACAGCAGTCCATAGTATGGAGCCCAACAGGAGCAAACCCACCAAAAAAATCTAAGCAACAAAAGTAGCAAAGGCAATGATGTCAGTTTCCACGGTGTGTCCCAAAAATAACCGAACTTTATATTTAAATCATACAACATAGAGCGCCATCTATTGACAATTTGCAACATTAAAAAGATACATTCATTTCCATCAATAAAACCAAAAGTGTGCTAATGGTTCCAAAAAAAAAAAATGGAACAAAGAGCAAATATAAAATTTTGTGTCAAACTTGAAAAAAAATTGAAATTAAAGTTTAAAAAATTAAAAAAAATTTAAAAAAATGAAGCAGCCGTAACCGAGGTACTGAAGAACATTTCTATAAATGACATAAAAAAATCTATGCATGCGCTGGTTGATCGTTCCAAACGTTGTGTTGAGTCAAATGGAACCTATTTTGAATAAATAATAACTTTCAAAGATAATATAATGTGTATTTTACTATTTTATATCCAAAAAGTTCGGTTATTTTTGGGACACACCATGTACTTCACCCGTTCCAAAATCGCAGCTGCTATTCCACTGGAAAAGGGTCAGACGGTAACTGCAAAATGGTCCATCGAAGAGTGTTTACCAAAGGTTTTCAAAAATTTGTTGAAAAACAGGGCGAAAGAGGATTTGCCGCATGACAACGCGCCATTCCACACTACTAAAATAACGAATAATTTTATTGCGATCTCTGGAGTAGAAGAAATACGTCCAGCACCATATTCTTCGGAAAGAGCAACTTGTGATTGGGAAATTAATGCGGTTAATGCTGAACTTAAAAAGTTTTGAAGGCTGTTTTCCGAAGTGGATCTATAGACTTAAAAAATGCATAGAAATCAATGGCGATTATATAGATAAAATAAAAAAGGAAAAATATTACGAATAAATACAAATATATTTTTTTTGTTTTTTTTTTTTTCTGGTCAACTTAACGAACTTTTGTTCTTCCCCACGTATGTATGTTATGAAAATATGAAAGCTATAGTATTTTATTAAAAATAAAAAGAAGTCAACGTCTTGTGTATAAAATACAACAATGCGAAAACCAGTTAGTGGCTCTTTTTGGGCAACCTTCAATTATTTAAGAGTTGTGCGAATGACTAATAAATATATATGTAAATACATTTATATCGCTATTTGAGATTATTTATTTTTGTTCTTCCATCTTCATTCATGTTTCATTTATCTTTCTTCTCTCTTTCCACAGACCCCCTGTTGCAATAAATTCTATAAATGCCGTTTCTGTCATGATGAAAATGAATCGCACCACTTTGATCGTAAAACATTAACCGAATTAATATGTTCCGAATGTAATACGCGACAGAAGGTACAGGAGCAATGTGAGGCATGCGGCACACGATTCGGAAAGGTATGTTACACTATGTCTTTTACTCTTATGTAAGGCTTGTTCAGCTAACGGTTGTATGTAACGGCATTTGTCGAATTTCTCCGTCTTTTCTCTTTAATGGCATATTTTATTGCAGTTGCTTGGATATTGAAGAGTAATATTCTCCAGTTAAAGAAAGACCTTTATCTCTACAAAAGATCAATAATATTCCTTCCGCGTCCAAAAATACTATTGCTATGAGTTTCCAAGCTTACTCCGGCGCCTTAAACTTCTTGGTAGACGCTGTGCCGTTTTACACCATTGCAAAGAGTCTTCTTGCGACTCAGGTTCATAATTTTGAATCCAAGTTCCGTCTCCTATAACAATTCGACTCAATATACCATGCTTCTCTACATTACAGAGGTCCGAAAATGCACGTGAACACTTATCGCGCTTTTGTTTTTGCTTAAGCGGTAGGATTCTCGGCACCCATCATGCGCTGGCTTTAGTCATGCCAAGATGATCGCGCGGAATTTGAAAATGGTTTTATCGGATGATACAACCATTTTTACGAGTTGTTTCTTGCTTAGATGAGCATCCTCGAGGACAAATTTCTCAAATTCTTTGATAAGTTCTGGGTGGTCACCTCGATGCTCATTGTTCGGGCTCAGGTTTTTCACAGAAAAAGTCACCAAACCAATGACATCTCATTCATTAAGGTCGAAAGTAATTTTACTTGCTTGGTAAGGCACTATAAGGACACTATGTTATATAATTGGCGCTTTGTAACCTCGTCCAATTTGTTGTTTTTGTGTATTGATGTTTTTCCAACAAATGGCGGGACGATTCCGAACGGCTGATGGCCGAGGGGCGACCGCAATTAAAAAATTCAACTTAATTTTTTATTTGGATATTGATCATACCAGATTTTAAACCGGGCTTTCAATGGTAATACGCTATGCTAACCATTTGGCTACCGCGGTCGCCAATCCCACTATGTCACATATTTCAATATTTCACTTTTCATTCCTGATTATGTTGTTTGGTTGATGATAGCTCCAAGGCTAATTGTTCACGTTACGGTCCTAATGAGCCTAAACACCCTCCTATAACGCTTTCACTCTGCGAACATAAAAACGCTTCCTCATATGTAATCAAACTTCGTAGAAAGACGACACAAATCGATTTAGCAAAGTCTGTCTGTCCGTCACGATAATTGAAGTAAGAATTAAGATATCTCGATGAAACTTGGTTAACTCATTCCTTGGGGAAGAGGTACGTACGCCATAGCAAATGCAAACGGATCAAGTTCACACCCACCTCCCATATACTCGTAAGGGAAAAATACGAAAATCGCGAATATTCGATAACTCATTGTGCATTTTTGTTAGGGACAATCGCATTAAATGAAAAAGTTATAATGGGTGGAACAAAATATCGTATGGGGGTGGATCGGCGAATGTGGAGGCATTTATCTCATATAACGAACCTTTTAATTCCAGTCCAGACTTAACATCGAACATTTAAGGCATTAATCAACAGAATTCAAGCAAACTTGGTAGATATGACATTTTTTTGGAAACTAAAGTTCTAACAAAAATTACTGAATTATCTGCCATATAAGAGACTTTTTATTTCCGACCGATCTGCGGAGTTAAAATATTAGCCCAGCATCTAATTTAAAGGAGGCCGCGATCGCCGAGAAGTTACCAGTGCCTACTGCTATTCGCAAGGCCAGGGTTCTAAATTATGGAAAATGAATTTAAATAAAAAATTTAGTTATTTTTTCTAATTGCGATTGCACATCGGCTGGGAATGTCAGCTTCTCCGAGTGTATTTCTGACATAAAATAAAGACTCCTCATAAAAAACCCATCAGCCGTTCGGATGCTGTTTAGTATAAACTGTAGACTCCTCCATTTTTTGGAAATACATCAAGACGCACAACACAAATTGGAGGGGGATCTCGGCCTAAGCTCACTTCAGCTAAATAAATGACGGTTAAAAAGTTTACGAGGTGTCAGAAAGGTAGTCCTCAGACCTTTTTAGCTCGGTGCATTACGCTCATTGCTTTCCTTCTAAGGAAATGATCTCCTCGAAACGAGAGACTTGATCCAAATAGTCTTTTCAGCAATAATTAATTAGAGTGAAGTTAATACGACTTCTGATCTCGCGATTAGCGCACTTAGGCCTATATGCCGATTGAGATACCGCTGAATGGTTCCTATCAAATTATCAAATCCGCGAACCATATTGAATGCCTTATAAAGATTACGTTATTGCCTATACAGGTCGCAGCTATCCCAGCGAAATGTTAGGGCTGGATGATGACAGAGGTAGGGCTCAAGATACACTTCCGCTTCTTCGTCCCTGCAGCTTCGGCAAAATTCATTGGAATATAACCTATTCTTTTGTCGCTAAGTCCCTATTAGCACTAGACATAGCTGTCGTGGACTAACCTACTTCGTTTGCTGAGTTTATTGGCTCGGCTCTTTCGTTGATAACACCAGAAAACCGTTATACCGAAATATTATCGGAACTTTCTCAACAAGCAATTAAGTTTACTTGATAACCGAATAGTAAGGATTTTCATAAGTATTATTTGAAATATTTACGGGTAGGGTATATACGTAATAGATTGATTGAGCGCTGAGGGTGTAGATAAATAGCACCAGTTTCAATCGTCAGTTCGGATACTTGAGCCTGTGCAGCAATCAGTCAACGGCCGGCTTCGCAGAACGGCCATACGGTAATATCGAAAAATCATGAGCACATGAGATCAGTGAAACCCCTTCCGGTGGAGGTGAGAGTTTTGAAAAACATATAAAAGTTAAAAGGAAGTGGGGAAAGGACACCACTCTGTGGAACCCCTTGCTTAATTCTTCTGAGTTTCGATGTTTGACCACGAAATTCTACCGATGATTGTCCACTGCTCAGGTAGCCCATGGCCCACCGCTTCAACACCAGCGGTAATGAGAAGTCCTCTATGTCCAATAGTTGAACTGAATGATTGACGGTGTCAAAAGCTTTTGACAACAGATCCTGTTACAGTTTATGTTGTGGTATGTACAATACTTTACGAAAGCCATGCTGATATGCTGCTGGACTCAGATGGTGCGTGAAAGTCGGAAGCAGCAATGCCTCAAGAGTGTTTGCTACTAGGGAGAGAAGAGATATCGGCCGATGACTCTCCTTTCTTTGACTGATTTCCCCGATTTGTCCCATTTTCCACATGGCTGGTATTTTTAAATTGGACATAGACAAGTTGAGAACCTTGGTGAGTAAGTCTACTCCCACTGGTCCTAGTTGTTTTATCGTCAGATTTGGAGGCTTTCGTTTTTCCTGATGACCCCCTGAATCTCTTCCCTGCAGAAATTAAGCATTACGCTGGCGTTTGGCAGCTTGGGCAGACGGCAGATCACTTTTCGCTTCATTTTGCCAAACCGATCGGGTCCGACGAGGCGCCTTTACAGAATGAAATTTTCAACGATTTGACTGTGAGATTGCAGCATATTAAGAGCTCCTCCCACTTATTCCACTCATGAATGTTGATTAATTTTTTGTGTTCAAAATTTAATAAATTGAGTAAATTTTATGTGCATCTTTTTCTTACACTTCTTTCCAGTACACCTGTCTCATCTGTAACCTGTTCGACGATACTGATAAGAAGCAATATCATTGCCATGGCTGTGGTATTTGTCGAATTGGTGGCGCTGAGAATTTCTTCCATTGCGAAGTGTGTGACATGTGTCTACCCATAAGATTGAAGATCGACGGACATCGCGTAAGTGGTTCGCATAATTATTTTATTATTATTTTAATAATACTAAGTAAATAAAATAATAAAATATATAGATGCGTTTGCAAATATACATATATTCTTGATTTCCACAGCTCATTGAATTTTTTTTTTCTTTTTATTTCTTATATTCTCTTTGATAGTGTGTTGAAAATATCTCACGTTCACATTGTCCCGTCTGTTTGGGCGATATACACACATCACGTATACCATGTCATATACCCGATTGCGGTCATCTACTACATAAAACATGTTTTGATCAATTACTCAATTCTGGCCACTATACATGCCCGATTTGTCAGACATCGCTAATTGATATGACAGCGTTATGGGAGTATCTGGATGCGCAAGCGGTGTCATTGCCGGTGCCAAAGAAATATGAGAATCAGCGTATACATATTTTCTGCAATGACTGTCACAAGGTGGGTGGTAAACTGTAAAATGAAGTTTTATTAAAAAATATATATATGTATATGTATGTGTAAATGTAAAGAAAAAATTCACCTTTCTTACCTAACTCTTTATCATCTTTATCTGCAGACCTCAAAAACCAAATTTAACTTTATTGGCTTGAAATGTATGCAATGTGGTGCATATAATACAACTCAAGATGTTAAACGGCGCATGTCGTTAGTTGCTGGTAAATAAATAAACCGTCCTACTATAGGTATAACTGTAACAAATTTAAATCCATACTGATTTTTTTCCAGATGAACCCTCATCAGCATGACGACTATGCGGTGCATATATTTTTGCATGTAAAATTCGTGTAGAAAATTTCTTCTTTTCTGATTGTTTCATCATTTTCATAACACTGGAACTCTTGCCATTTGAGATTGTATACGGCTGAAGTATTCAGGCTGCCACTGCTGAGAAATGCTGGTAAACAACAAATATCATAAGGCCCTACTTCACAGCGTTATCTAGAATTGGAGCTGCATTTTGGTGCTAATATGTATATTAATACATTTTTATATGTGTGTACATACTTATTTTGGGTATATATGTATGTATAAGTATACAAGCTCTTGTGTTTAGCTTGGATGCTTTAGCTGTTTTTATGTTAACTATTGCGGTAACTGAAGAATTGAATTTTGTTTGTATGTATTGTACGTAGACTACTCGTAAGTAAAATTCGAGCTGGCATCGAATGCATGAAATCGAATTGAAAACAAATGTATATCGTATTGTTATATTAAATGACATTATTATCTTTATAAAATACAATAAATTCACATTTCACATGGTTTTATTATTATTATTATTTTAATTTTTTTTTTAGTTTGTAACTCATTTTGTTTAGTCAACGAATTTTATATTATATACATACATATATAAAACTGTATTTATATAATTTTGCTCATTATAATAGTAGTTTAGTTTTATTTGACAAATATGAATACATATATATTTAGTTTTTATTATCACACAAGCAATTATATAAATATATGTATATGAATCTAAGAGAGTAGTAGAAAGTCAAAATTTTCTCTATCTTTGGCTTGTATTTGTATATTTTCAATTATTTAGTAAAAAAAAAACTGAGAAAAAGCACAAATTAAGAAATAAAATTTTGTTCACTCAACCAAAAAAAAAAATTAAAAATATTTATGCATTTTAATTTCAAGCAAATACCAATTAAACTGGGTAAGCAATGGATGGATTCACTTATGCAACTAAAAACAATTTCATATAAGAACTTAAAACTAAAATAATCAAATAGAACAAAAAAAAACTAAAAAAAAAATTGTGTATAAATTCAAAATTTACAAATTTAATTTAATGTAATTATTTACGTTTTTCCTCAATTTCATTAACCTTTAAAGCACATGTACATATAAATACATATATGTATATTTCATTCAAAAATCAGCAGATTTTACAAAATATAAAATTTAGCATTATAAAATTTATTTTAAAAATCATTAGTAATTAAAGCTGATTTAAATGAAGGTCGCAAAGATTGCTAAAATGAACACAATAATAGTAAAAAAAATGTTAATACAATATTTAGAGTTTTTTGAGTTATGCTGTAATATAATTAGAAATTTAAAAAATATTTATTTTGCGCTATACATATGTATACGATTGTTTATTGTGCAATAGTAGATAAATACGTATGTACGTAAAAATTTATTTTTTCTTTTTTCATAGCAAAGTGATACACATTTTAGTTAGAAATACTAAAAATTAACATTTTTTGCTTTAATTTTTTAATAATAACAAATAATTGTTATTTTAATTTCTTCGGAAATTATATAAATTAGCAAAATTTCGTTCAAAATCAAGCTTAAATTTAGTAATGTAACGTGTTTTTAGCACTACTATTCAAATCTAATATTTGTTCAAAAGCTATTTTTGCAATCATTTCAAATCGATATTTTGTGTTTCTTTGTTTGAACGATATTTAGTGATTTTTTTATGATAATAAACGCAGAAACTATATAGATATTTCAAATGTATATTATGTTAAAGTTTAACTATTAGATTTGTGTTCAAATTTTGTAGCCATAAATTGAAAGGTATGCCACGAAAAGGCAATATCTAAATCTGCTTGGGTAGTTGGGACGGTATGTGTGCTTTTGAAGCGACGAAAAATATAATTTCATATATTTCCAATTATTCATTACGTTAATAATCTCCAAAAGTCGTTTTTATGATTAACATTTATTTCTTTAAAGGCTTTCAGAACACTTCGACAACCTAATTATCCAAAAGTAACGTTTCGATCGAAAAAAATTGAAATCACTAAATATCGATAATTTCATATGAAAATTCATAAGAAATATGCTATAATTATTTTTAAAAGTCCCTGTTCTACCAAAGCAATAATGTGCTGAATAGTTTCTGAAATATTTAAAAACAAAAAATAAATAAAATAGTAAATTAAAATATATTGGTAAAAGTATTTATCCTGTAGTAGTTTAAAAAATACATCTTTTAGTTTCTTTACAATAAGCTACAGAAACGTTAGCCTCACTAATTTTTTTTCATTACAATAAGCTACAGAAACGTTTGCCTCACTAATTTTTTTTCTAAATACGGAAATTTGTCTATATAATCATATGTATATATTTTATATAAAATTACATATGTATGTAACTAATTTGGCGTTAATATCCATGCAAAATACAATACATGCATATTGTAACATATGTATGTAAATATACTCGCACATACATATCTATTAATATACTCATATAGTATATCCTATTAGTTGCTTTAAATATTTGGAAAAAAATAAATGAATTTAATTTCCCTTAATCAACTTTTTTCAAGTGCTCCTTCTCTGCATTAGTAGTTTCTATATCTTTTTCTTTTTGCTCCCGTCGTTTGTTACTTTTCATTATTACACCCAAAATCATAAAGATACACCACGACAAATAACCAATATGATATACTGAATTGTAATATTTCCAAATATTAGTGAACGATGCTAAAAGGAAGGAAATACCAAGATAACTGAATGCAAAGAATTTTGCTATCCAAAAGATGACATCAATAATTTGACGTTGCAAACCAATAGCATCCTTGCGCACCAACTTATGCCATATATCCTCCAATGCAACATAAAATGGTGCACCCATAATACAGGAATAATGGCCGGGACGAAAACCATGCCAAAAGGCGGAGCAGAGTAAAGTCACGATAGTTCTGAAATCAAAGAATATTATATTTTATAAATATATATGTACCATATATAGTATGTTATCTATGTACCTGTACTTCTTGCTTGGGAATAGCCTGTAAACATTCATAGCTAACCAATACTGTATACATATATTCCAGTGTCTCATTCCTTCACGGAATGTCCAGCATGTTTCTACGCTACGCACTCGAACATTTACAATTGTCGTAAAGTTGTAAGTACGTTTTTCAGCATCACGCCTTAAATGCGTATATTGCTTGCGTGGGCCTTCACCATTTGCGACATCCGCCTCATCTGGATATGCACCAAAACCGGCCATTGTACAAACACATTCACTCAATGTAAGGCCGGTGTAAATACGCATGCGGAAGGTGAAAAATGTCGGTCATACATACATTAGACGATATATAAATGAACGCTCTTGATAAAATTCATCTGTTAAAGCATACTAAAATGTGGGTATAATCATAAATATGATGAGTTTAATTATATAACCAAATAATTTAGCGTACCTCAAGTGGCCATAAATAATTTGTTACCAAATATAGTACACAGTAAAGACAAGCGTACTTGAGTTTTTCTAATGTCGCGTTAATGTGTGGTGCATAGTCTTTAAATGGCATCTCGAAGTAATCGAGGTATGTGCGATAGCGGTAATATGGACCTGATTGTAATGCAAATAAGCGTAAATATAAATGTATGTGATTTAAAAACACTACTTACAACGGTTTGGCATTTTTACCTGTCAATACCCCTATGTAATTAAAGCAATAATGGAAGATCTCAACAAATCCTATGTTTTGCAGCTCTACGTCATAATCGGTTATTTCTACAAGCGGCTCAGCCGTTTTTGTACCTTCATTGTTTTTTCGTTCGGCAATTTCCCTTTCACGTCTCTGCAACTTTTTCCAAGCATCGGTTTTTTCAAAAGCCACACCAGACACCTATAATAATACATATAAAAACAATCTAATAAATACCAAGTACATTGTAAAGATATGTATATTTAATGATAAACACATATGTACATAACTTTATATGTATATACCCAGTACTAAAATATACCTTTAAAGTAAGTATCATCTGTATCATATTGGTGTGTCCAGGATAATTTGGCAAACCAAAAATATGTGCCAAACGGAAGAATATTAAATAACCAAACATTATACAAAATGTAATCAAATGCCCATTTCTAAATACAATAGAAAAAATCGGTAAATTGATTAGGTAAAGTTCAAGTTCAATGTCGAGGTCAAGGTTCATAACCACCTTGGATGCATGTGGATTACTGCTAACGACCCAATCGTTGTCGATATAATACAATGCAAGGCATGAATGCCCGAAGCTATAAACACCACCAATAAACCCAAACCGGTGCTAATAAACTTTCGTTTGGTTTCATCATTTATCTTCTTGACGTAATGCCCGGCACCGATGCAGCCAAGTAGGCAAATAACATAAATCACGTCATCTAAACTCATTATTTTAGAAGTTTTTTTTTATAAATTTATATACTTTATTGTGCTGCTAGGGCCACAAAAAAAATCGTTTTGAAATTTTAAATAAACATAAACATGGAAAATAACAGTTTTCTCCGTAACAAGGAAATGCAATTGCTCTTATCAGAAAATAATGCACTATGTCAGTGATGGCCGTAATTAATTGAACCGTGCTACCAAATACCTACATGTGTTATCGATTTATTGTATAAAGTATTGTAATGGCAATTATATATTAAAACTTTTAAAATTTAGAAAAACTTTTTATGAAATAAGAGACAAAAAAATAGTTTTAAGATTTCTTACATAGAAATTGATAGGTTTAAAAAGCTAAAAATTTTCTGACCTTCATTTAAATAATCTCAACAGAATTACTAGTTTATCAGAGGAGTTAAAATCAGATAATTATGTTACGTTACTCATGGATCTATGTACATACATATGTTTGTACATTTATAAAGGGCTTTGCACTGAATGACTGACGGATCAACCCTAATCAAGCCAAACCACTGATCTTAGATACCTGAAACTTGGGGATATGTTCTGCATATGAAGTATGGACCCAATAAGAAAAGATTTTTCAGGGAGTGATAACTTGCCTAAATTAATATGGGGAATACTTTTTCTTCCGGGAAGTCGCCCTGGGGCTGATTCGATGGTTCGGTTTTACTTAATGTATGGATGGCTCTTTGCCAAGATCAATATATGAATGATATCTTGAATATAAATAGCTCCTTGCCTAGACTAATATGTTGGAAAATTTTCATTCCTCATATGTCTTAAAATACTAGTTTATAAGTTCCAATAAATGAAACAACGTAAGAATCAAATAAAAATTTTATTGGAACTATCTTAAAACCCTATGCTTATGAAGTCGCGAGCAATCCTAGTCAAAAATATAGTAGTGACCTTCATGTAATGTTTGTAACAGATAAATATAAGCAGATTATCGCTTTATCTGTTTAGATGAAGACCCCTAATATTTTATATAGCACTCTTTTCTAAAGAACTCGACTACTTTTTTTCTGAAGTGTGTCAGATGACCACCTACATGAAATGATATTCTACGCAAAGAGTTACTGTGTAAAGAATAGCCGTAATTGCCAAGGCTAGAGTTATTATTCCGAAACTCGGGTTAAGACCGCCACATAGTCATATTATACAATAGTTCTACTGGGACCCCTTCTACCCTTTTTGTATCCGAACGTAGCCTTTCCTGTGATCCCTCCCAGTTGTTGTTATCTTAGCGGTTCGAAGGCTACATCAGGAAGTCCAGGAAAAGAGCTGTTTTGCCAGCAGTGTTTCTATATCTTTCCCCAGGTGCCAGTTTGAGGATTTTGTTTCTGCTCTAGAGTTTTGTGGCAATTGTAGTCGTACGTAGAGTGACAGAGCGCAGGCTGTCGAATGTGACTCTCAATAACTTCGGAAGTTTTATGAAGTGGGTAGCTGAGGGTTTAGCTGGCTGTAGAGGTAATTGTCTTGCAGTGAAGAAATCGGAAAGGTCGTGGAGATAGCAATTCACTTTCGAACATAAGTCATCAATATCTTGGCCAAACGCCAGTATCGAGCTGTCATCGGCATATGAGATCTGTGGAAACCCCTCCGTTGGAGAAGGGAATCCCTTTCTGCGCTTTGCTCTCACCTTCTCCACCCGTTAAGAAAACTTAACATAATTTTCTATACATATATATTTATTTAATTTATTTCTACATGCTTTTCTTACGAGTATTTTTTCAAGTGTATGTTGACTTATTGAATTATAGATTGGGCGCACTGAAAATTGGTCACGTGAACACCAATTGTCAGACGTGTAACCTTTATTTATCGCTCACTCCAATGGCAATATACAACGCAGATCTCAGGTGTGAAGCGTACAGCTGCATACACACTTGACCCGAATGCTTTGACAGTTGAATGTATGGGGTTGCAGTGGCGTTTCCTAAAATTTAATTGAGATCTACAATTCCTGCAAATGCACTCTCTTTGGATCAACTTTATTGATAAGTTATTTTAATTTTTCAATTAAACTATTTGGAGCGGACTAAAGCTACGAGCCCTCTGTATATAGAAGTGTTCTACTTGTTATTTATTTGCAATATATCTTAACCCTTCGCTTGTTTCAGACTTTTTATATACTACTTTTTTCCTACACTACAATACAACACCATTCGGAGATGCCGACAGCGCACAATTCACAGCAATAGATTCGGATTCGTTTCATGTTCATCCACAGTTCGTTCATTCATTTTAGAAATTTGATTGCGTTGGACGTGTGTTTACTCGCGGTGGTGTTTGAATTGGAAAGTTTGAAAGCATAGCATTTTTGTCGAAAATACTTAGTTGAATACAGAAACATATAGGCACCATGGGAAGTAAGTAAACAAGTGTACAATAAAAGTGATTAATAAGTGTTCCATTTAAAGTATAGCCGTACAAAAATCGTGAATTCATGGAAAGAAATTGTAAAGTTTGTGGAAGGTGCGGTGCTTTCGCTTTTCTTTTTTTTTTTCCTCCTCTTGGATCTCAATACGTTTACAGCGGAGTGAAAGGAATAAATATTGCTATACATTTGCTTACGTATACAAATTCGGGTGTTTGCGAAATGTCTTCGTAAAATTAATGTTGAAGCGGCATTGTACTAACAAAAGAAATTAACATAAAACTTTGTAGCTTTTTAAGTACAAAGGAAAATGAATTGTTTTCTAAATTTTTGATTCTCTAATTTGCAGTAAAATTCCTTGAAGTTATTAAACCATTTTGTAGCATACTCCCGGAAATTGCAAAGCCGGAAAGGAAGGTAAGTAATGAATAAATCTCCCTTGTCATTTTATTAAATTATTCGATTGAAATTAGCAATTTTAAAGTAAAGTTTCTTAAATGAAAAGTTAAATCTTCGTAAAAATTAGTTCAATATTTTGAAAGTTGATATCACCTGCTAATGATTGCAATAGGCCACGCAAGCATTTGTTATTATTAAACGACTACAATTATAGTTTCAAAATATACAAAAGTATAATCATTTAAGTCTCAATCAATTTTTATTTTTCAGTAGTATCTTACAATAAAGAAAATTAATTAATTAAGTTAAAAACTTATATTTAATGCACTCTTTTAATTAGCACACATTAAAATGCATTTGACGGCCTAATTTCATTTTTTAGGGGAAAACTAGTTTTTTTCTTTCTGCTGCTATCGTTTGACTTTTTTTTCGTAAACGAAGCTATTTTGCTGCCACAAGTGTCAGATTTTGACAGTTGGTGCGCTACGTGTAGCAGCAGATTTGTTTGCCATTCGGCTGTGCCGAGTTAACGTCGTTTTAACATCGGCAACGATTTCTCCAGTGAAATTCACGTTTGCCGACGTAGTAAAAAAGAAACATTTACTTACACATACACATGTGTATGTACAAAAACCAAAATTCATTATCAAATCTTGCTGTGGTTGGCTGGCAGGGAGATGACCTTATCAAGTTCCTATTGCTTACGTACCTACCTAGTTTTAATAAATCTAGGTTAATCTTAAATTTTTAACAGCCACAGTTAGTTAATAGGTAGATAGATTTGATTATTTACAAACTTCTGATATAATTAAAAGTAATTGATTGGATTTTAACTAATTACTACATATCGATGCTATTTTCAGATTCAATTCAGAGAGAAGGTGCTATGGACAGCTATAACACTATTCATCTTCTTGGTATGTTGCCAAATCCCGCTTTTCGGTATTATGAGCTCAGACTCAGCTGATCCATTCTACTGGATTCGTGTGATCTTGGCCTCTAACCGCGGTACACTTATGGAACTTGGTATTTCGCCAATTGTGACGTCCGGTTTGATTATGCAGCTGCTGGCAGGTGCTAAAATCATTGAAGTCGGTGACACACCAAAGGATCGTGCATTGTTTAATGGTGCCCAAAAACTTTTTGGTATGGTAATCACAATCGGTCAAGCTATTGTGTATGTCATGACTGGCATGTATGGCGATCCATCAGAAATTGGCGCCGGTGTATGTTTGTTAATCATCATTCAATTGTTTGCTGCTGGTTTAATTGTGTTGTTGCTTGATGAGTTGCTGCAGAAAGGTTATGGCTTAGGCTCGGGTATTTCCCTCTTCATTGCTACTAACATCTGCGAGACCATTGTGTGGAAAGCTTTCTCACCCACAACTGTAACAACTGGTCGTGGTACAGAATTCGAAGGTGCCGTAATTGCCTTATTCCATTTGATGGCTACGCGTAACGATAAAGTACGTGCTCTTCGTGAAGCATTCTATCGTCAGAATTTGCCAAATTTGATGAATTTGTTGGCAACCATCCTGGTATTCGCAGTTGTCATATACTTCCAAGGTTTCCGTGTGGATTTGCCCATCAAATCTGCCCGTTACCGTGGCCAGTACAGCAGCTATCCCATCAAACTTTTCTACACCTCGAACATACCTATCATTCTGCAATCAGCTTTGGTATCTAACTTGTATGTCATCTCACAAATGCTGGCCGTTAAATTCCAAGGAAACGTTTTCATTAACTTGCTCGGTGTTTGGGCTGATGTTGGTGGTGGCGGCCCAGCACGCTCCTATCCAATTGGCGGTCTTTGCTACTATCTATCACCACCAGAGAGTGTAGGACACATTTTAACTGATCCAATACACGCTATACTGTACATTGTATTCATGTTGGGCTCATGCGCTTTCTTCTCGAAAACATGGATCGACGTATCTGGCAGCTCAGCCAAGGATGTAAGTAGAATAAATTTTGAGAATTTTTTTTATTTTATTGATAAGCAATTTATAACGCTGATATTTTATTAGGTTGCCAAACAATTGAAGGAACAACACATGGTTATGCGCGGTCATCGTGAAAACTCGATGATCCACGAATTGAATCGATACATCCCAACAGCGGCTGCTTTTGGTGGTCTCTGCATAGGTGCGTTATCTGTAATGGCTGACTTTTTGGGAGCCATTGGTTCAGGTACCGGTATCTTGTTGGCTGTAACCATCATCTACCAATACTTCGAGATCTTCGTGAAAGAACAATCCGAAATGGGTGGCATGGGCACCTTACTGTTTTAAGTTGTTGGTGCTTTGTACATTAATTAAATGAGATATTGTTTATGAGACGTAACTCACTCACTCAAAGTAATGTTTGCTTTGAGCCCAACGACTACCGCTACATACATAGTTTATATGTACTGTTACTTGTTCTAAACATTTGATCTACGAAATTGTATGTAAGATTAAAGCCTGTACGGACAGTTGAACCAAACGAATTCAACATACTCCATGTCCTCAACTCGCCACCCAAATCGCACACATCAAACATTTCCACATTAAAAACAAATGACTTAAGTCTTTCATCTTATGTATAATTTTTTTTTTTAACTAACAAGTAGCGTCCAATTTTATGGTCGACTTTAAGATGTTTCTTTAAAAAATATGTAAATGTGTTATATTTTTTATATTCGCGAAATCGCAACGAAACCATTACTGTGTGTAAGCGGTGACATGGTAGCAACAACAAGAACAGTAACAGAAAACTTCATTCAAACAAAAAAACATAATAGACTTTCCTTATGTTAAATTTAATATTATTTCAATTGTTATATTAATTGTGTTTGCGATATAGCAATAGCTGAAATGTTTACACTTACGACTCATCATGTGGTAGCGGTTGTCTAGCTATGAACTGTCAGGGCAAGCAATTAATGTAATGATATGCAATAATATTAAGATCTACATAATAGTTAATTTATACAGAAAAAATGGAGTTAAAATAAAAGCTAGACATTTAATATTAAGTTGTAATAAAATGAAGAAAAACAAAAGTTTTAAAATTTAATAAAAAATCGTAAAATCTAAAAAAGTGTCTTTATTAAAGTAGCGGGAATACTACGTTGGCAGTTGGTCAGATTTGGACCAGATAGAAAGTTATGGTTGACTTAAGCCATAATCAAAATTAAGTAAGGTTTCTGTCTATTCTATGAGACTAGTCTTTATTGAATTGTGATGTTGCAGTTACCTATTTTTCTTCGCGGATTATGTTTGGCGAAAATGATAGCCGAATGGTTAGCATTGCGTATGGACTTTTTTAAAGCCAGGGTTCGAGTCTTGGTCCGAAAAAGATCAATATATTATAGAAAGTTCATTTACATAAAAAATTAAAAATTCGGAGACGGTGTAGAGTAAACTAGGTTCCACCATTTGTTAAGAAACCATTAAGACGCTCACGAATGGGAAAAGGTACCACCCAGCCGATATTCAGCGGTTCAATGCACCAATATATGTTTGATTCCCTTTTGTTGCTCCCCCCAAATCAATTGAACATTACCCCATGAAAAAGTTAATTTACGGGATTAAATACAGAAATATTAATGATTTTCAGCCCCACATCTATACAGGCGATCATCGGCATTCTGAAATAAGTTTAAAACTCTCAGAATGAGATGTAAACCACAGAAGAATTATGTTCAGAACACGTACGTAATAATTAGAGCTGTCGTGGGACCCATGCATTATGTCTAAAATATTCGCCAAATATTGTAAAAAGCAGCCTTAAATGATTTTATTGTGTCACATGACTTAATACTGTTTGAGTAAATATATATTTAATTATAAAACTTTTGTTTTTAATTAAGAATATCTGAATAAATAAAATTCTACTAGCTCTAAGAATTTTAAATTGTCTAAAAATCGTTTGATGCAACTCTGCTATAAGTGCCAAATATTTGATCAAAACAAAAAAAATGACATTTCATTTATAAATCGCGTGTAGTCTATATTATAGTTTTTATATTACTTTTCCCTTAAATTATAAACAAATACTAATTTTGTAGTAAAATGTCCAACTTTGAGCTGCTTAGCGAGCAAGGATTACGTCTAGATGGCCGTAGGCCGCATGAGCTTCGTTGTATTAAATGTAAACTTGGTGTATTTGAGCAGCCTGATGGCAGTGCATATTTAGAGCAGGGCAATACAAAAGTTCTTGCCGCGGTGTATGGTCCACATCAAGCACAAAGCAATAAACTTGATCTTAATGAAGTAGTTATTAATTGCCAATATAGTATGGCGACGTTTTCAACTGCGGAACGTAAAAATAGACCACGCGGTGACCGTAAATCACAAGAAATCACTCTATACCTACGACAAGCTTTACGTGCGGCCATTAAAACGGAACTTTATCCACGTTCACAGATTGATGTTTATGTAGAAGTGTTACAAGCAGATGGTGCTAATTATGCAGTTGCCCTTAATGCCGCCACATTAGCACTAGTAGATGCCGGTATATGTCTTAAAGAATATGTTGTGGCATGTACTGCTTCGTTAAGTAAAAATAATATTCCCCTCACCGATGTATCACATGTTGAAGAAATGTCCGGTGGACCGACATTAACAGTGGCATCTCTACCAACATCAAATAAAATTGCATTCATGGAAATGTCACAGCGTTTTCATCTCGATAACTTACCGGCTGTTATGGAGCAGGCGTTGAATGGCTGTCGTGAAATACAGGCCATTATGGAGAAAGAAGTGCGTAAACATCTCATGCAGATGGGTTCAGCTGGGGACTGGAGTAATATTGCTAAATAATTTTTAAGTAATTTGAGCATAATAAAACACTGTCATACGTTTGGATTTTATGAATTTCTATTTATTCATTAACCTTCTTCATAGAGTCTTTTTCTGTTACACCATGTAAAGCCTCAAAACCATTAATTAAATCTATTAATTTTGTTTTTCTATACTCATTAGCTACGCGTTGTATTAATCTTTCTAAATCTTCACCACCATCGAGAAATTCTTTCAAATTATGTACTGTGCCATTGGTTATACGATGATCTGTAATACGATCTTGTACAAAATTATAAGTACGTATTTTTTCATTTCTATTCAAATTTCCTTGTTGTGATTTTCGAGTACGTTTCTCATTTGCTTCCTTGCTTTCCAATTCGCGCTGCACTAATTTTGCATGTAGACGTTGTAATGCACGTTCACGATTTTTCAATTGTGAACGCTCGGCCTGGCACTCCACCGCCAGACCCGTAGGCAAGTGCACAACACGTACTGCTGAATCTGTGGTGTTGACATGTTGGCCGCCTGCACCACTTGCACGTTTCGTTTCTATTTTTAAATCTTTTTCAGAAATATTGACTTCAATGTCATCAGGTCGGGGAATTACCGTTATCGAGGCTGTACTAGTATGAATACGTCCTGATTTCTCTGTGGCCGGCACACGTTGTACCCTATGTACACCAGCTTCATATTGCAACTGATTAAAAGCTTCTCTATTCTCTACAATGACGTTAGCATGCCGCAAACCACCAATATCAGTCTCTCCATCATCAATAATTTCAAATGTCCAACCATTATAATCGAAATAGCTCGTATACATATCAAAAAGTTCACGCGCAAACAGCATAGCTTCCTGCCCACCGGCACCTGCATTCACTTCAAATATTAGTGAGTTAAATGTTTGTTCTTCAGTTAAAAGAAGCATTTGATTGAATAATGCTTCTTCAGTTTGTCGTAAAAGGTCACCATACACCTGAAAATATAATGTAGAAAAAATAAAAATAAATCATATTATAGTTTGATTTATGATTTTCTTATCTACTTCATTTTCTTCTATCAACAATTGTCGCATTTCTTCATCCTTTTCATTATCAATGTCTTCTTTACTAGCAAACTTCGATTTAAGCACACGATATTGTTCGAGAGCAGAAACAACGCCATCTAAACGATTGAGGCGTGGTAATGTATGCGTAGTAGGACTACTCCGTAAGTTGTAGAATTCCAGACGTATACTTTCTAGAAATTTTTGTGTTTTCTCATTGGCAATGTTAAATGTATCTTTATTTGCTCGGTGAGATGTAAACGAAAATAGCCGGTTCTGGTTGGATTGTTGTATTGGAAGTAGTAAACATTTTATTTTATGCACTGTACCGCGTGCTAATATTTTATTTAACATCATTATATAATCGTAATTAAAATAAATTAAATTTTTTATATTTTATAAACTAAATGCGTATGCAACGGTTAATCTTATTTACAATAATAAAAAACAGCTGATTTAAGAAATTCAGCCTTTTACTAATTATCTTTTAAAGATAAATGCCAAAACATCAGTTACACCTTCGTTACCTTGCGTCTCCACAGGCAATCGGCAATTGCCTACCAACTTTGGTTTCGACAGATAATTGAAAACAATTTTGATTGCTTAACATACAACTCTGTTGTTGTTGTATCAGCAAAAATATTCCTCAAAGTAATTTTTGGAGAAGGTTGCGTGAGCGACAGTCCTTGGCCGGATAAAATATCCGGGTCGTTCCGGTATAAAGACCCGACTGTCGCGGGAACTATTGGATTTTAGTTGCCTCTTACGACAGGCATGCCTTACCGCTGGTAAATTCTTGAACCCCTAACCCGCAGGGGGGCAGGTAACATACAACTCTCAAGACAGCCGGTTGTTCTACGCACCCGAGTTGACCCGGATTTTATCCGGCCAGGGCTGTCACCCTTTCGGCGATCTAACCCCGTTTAGGTCAACAGCTAACATTTAATTGCTTAACTTATTCATGTGTAAAATGGCATCAATCAAGCATGTTCGCTACATTACAGGTACTAAACATTTAGAAATGCTAAATGGATTAGCTGAAGATAATTGAAAATGAAAAATGGAACAATTTTCATTCATTTTCTATTTTAATTTTCATCTAATATTAAAACATCAAAAATATTGCCATCAGTAAGCTTTCGGTGAAATGAAATTAAAGCCTGCAGGCTATAGATGCCAAGCAATAAGCTGTGACAAATATTGCGCACAATTGACACTTGCCGGTCTCAACGGGCAATTTTTTTTGTGATCTCAGTGATAGCTTGTGAAGGCATTAATGTATTACATACAGATAAATTAAAAAAAACTCGAATAGAATGAATCAAGTTAAAGAATCAAAGAATTAATGTTTCAGTTTCTTCTGAGTTCTGTCTTCAAAACAATTTATATTAAAAATGAATTTTAAAAGTTATTAGTTTAATTTTTTTCATACCTAAAAAGTTGATTTTTGTACAGTTCGTCACCACTGTGACGTTACGTATTTTAATTACCATTATATGATTTCTGTTTTTTTTTTTATAAAACCTTCAAGAGTAAAAATACGGCAGCCTGGTATTATATTTGACATTCACAGTGACATCTGCTTGACATTTGCAAAGATATAAACTTAAATGGCTGCCGTTTAGCAAGGGGAAAAATTATTTATAGAAATTGAAAATAATACGAGAAAAGTGAAAATAATAAACAATTGGTTTATTTACAGTAAATGTGATTTAAAAGTTTCAAAAATGTCCAACGCAGCAGCAGGTAAGCAAAAAGTAGAATTAATTTCTTATAATGCGTTAAAACGTCAGATGGCTTTAAATTTCCAAGTTTTGCTGTTTTGTTTTATTGCAATAGAAAAATAGTGTATATTAAAATATGTTCTTTATGTCCAGCGCAATGGGTGAAATTCTTTAATGCTTCCGGTATACCATCACCAGCCGCAGCCAGCTACGCACATATATTTGTGGAAAATCGCATACAAAATGACATGTTAATGGATCTCAATAAAGAATATTTACGTGAAATGGGGATAACACCAATGGGCGATATTATCGCTATATTGAGGTAGGTTCTCTTCTAACTTCGTTTAGATATACATAATTAATGATTTATATTAATTTTAATAAAAACTAGACATGCCAAAACAGTCAGTGATCAAACCGCACGAGAAAAAGTACTTACAAATTCGGAAATATGTGTACCAATTGCGGCTGTGCCAGCAAATCCACATCTATCACAAGATCATCCCACGACAACCACTAAGGTCCGACTAAAGTGTAAGTATTCGATTTTATATGTTTTACCGTTATACCTATATTAACAATACTAATGTTTTTGAAAAAGTATAAAGCAATAAGATTTTCAAATTCACTATAGCGGTACCAGTAATATCAAGTACTTCGGGAGGTAGCAGTAGTAGCAGCCGTGTATTTATGAAGTCTTTCGATGAAAAAGAAGGGCCGCTACCAAAACAAGCCAGACGCGTTTTACCCGAACATGAGGGCAAGTATAAAATTAAGCTGCCTTCTGGCAACACAAAACGTAGCAAAGAAATACTTGCCAAGCAAGAAAAATGTAAGTACATCTATGGGCTTAATATAAAAACATCTAAAATTATGTTTTATTTTAATTTATTACATTTACAAAAATTCCATTAATATTTTTTTAGTGTATTCACAACGTGAAGGAACGCAACGTTCTCAAGTATTTGAACGCCTGGCTAAAAACTCTGCTTCCACGATCGATTTGGCTAACGAAGAATCAGATGAAGGGGAAATCAGCAGCGACGGCAACAATAGTAACAATGTAAAAGGGACTACCATACGTAATGTACAAATGAGGGTAACCGGCATTGATGGCAGTACTCATAAAAACCTTGGTGGCTCATCAATATTCTCACGATTGGGTGGAAAAACACTGGAAAATGCTGATAATGATATAATCATAGCCAAACAAATTAAGCCAATATTGAAGAATGCACCTAAAACAGGGGTATGAAAAATGAACACAAAGTTTTGAAGTCTAAATTAGTTTCACAAGTTATTGTCTCGTTTTAGAATCACTCTGCAATTGTTAAATCAAAGTCTATCGCTTCGAGTGTAAACCCAGTACGTATACATCCACAAAAGCAAAAGGTTCTATTAGTTAAGAAAGTTCCATTGAAAACTAACGACAGTGATGATGATGATGATTCAATCAATAGCGTTAATGACATGGATATGGATGATATTGTCACCAGTTCCAATACTGTAAGCAGCAGTGAAAAAATTGTTAAATTCGCATCTACAGCAGAGGTGCGTGAAATAGCGCCGGAGCCACGTTTTAAACAATCGCCCAAAGAAAGAAATTACAAATCAAGCGGCGGTGGTACGTACCACGGAAATGCAACAGGCGGTGTTAAATCGAGACTGGGCTTAAGTAAGTAATAATATTTAAGGTTGTTAAAGTAGCTCAATAGAAATACTAAAATGAAATTTTTAAATATGTTTAAAAATATAATTATAAATATATAAATTTTTTTCCTATCGTTTTCCTTAGATAATATCTTACATACTACAAAGAAAACTTACAACTTGAAGGCCGCTACCAATACGAATTCAAAATCTCGCATTAGTCCCGTCAAAGTAAAGTCATTACGTTTAAAGTCCGATGAGATTATGATGCGCCAGGAGTTACCGGTACATCGTCGGTTGGGTGGTGGTAGTAATATAAGCAACACTTCAACGTCTGCAAAGTCCATGGCAGCACTTTCGAAACGTGTTGGCAAAGTGAATATTTCAAAGAATTCATCTACAATACAAAGAAAGCCGAAACAAAAAAATTCGACTTCAGTTTTCGATCGGCTAGGCTTCAATAGTTAAGTCACTTCCCTTTATAATTTGAAAACATACATAACCTAGATTTATATGAAATATTTGCCGCTTTGCGCGAGGAGAGATTTACTGAGTTTTCATTGCACTAACAAAAAAAAAAACAATAATACAAACAAAATAAACATAAAATCGAATACTTCAGACGACATACGAGTATTTAATGTTTTAAGTTTGAACGAATAATTAAACTGCCACAATGCAGCTGGTAGAACTTGTGCACCTATTCTATTTTTGGCCAAAGATTAATGTGGATCTATTGTTGTTGTAACCGCAAAAATAATCCCCAAAGTAGTTTTTGAGGAATATTGCGGGAGTGACAGTCCGGGTTGTTCCGGTATAAAGACCCTAACGTCGCGGGAACTATTGGATTTTACTCGCCTCTTACGACAGGCAGCGGGTAACTTCTTGAACCCCTAACCCGCAGGAAGAGTTATTTACCGGTTCGCTAACCCCTCTTAGAAGCAGGCTAGATCAGTCGTAAGTCATCGAGGTCATCTAACGGGAGGTCCAGAAAACGTGCTGTTTCGACGGGTACGGACCAGAGGGAAAAGGGGGTTAGATGTTTTGGTTTTAAGGGGCATGTAAAGATGTAGTTAGTGTTGTGCGAAGACTCACTGCATGCAGGACAAACGTTGGGTATGCCGGGGCAAGTCTGGATAGGTAGGAGTTTAATGTAGTAATTTCACTCTCGCAGCGGAGTTGACCCGGATTTTATTCGGCCAAAGATCTTTAACCTATTCGGTGGCCTAACCACCGTTGGGCCAGCAGGTAACATTCGTCTATGTGGATTTGCGTGTCTGTCTGAACTGTTAGCCTTCTTAGTCAGACTTAGATTCAATGCTAATCTAGTATTAGTTTCGAATCTGTAACAGGCTAAACCCTTTCTCGTCTCTGCATGGAATCTCTTTCTTGATACCGACCAAAATCAAAGACCGAATTGGGCGCCGGGGACGAACGAGACGCAGATGAAGAAGTTACAGGCTTGTCAGAATACTGCTCACAGGACCGCGACAGGAAACCTCCTGATGTCGCCGGAGCATCTCTTGCACAGCGAAGCATCTATGCTACGACAGCTGGACAGGACGGCGTACAGACAAGCACTGAACGCCATTCACCAGGAGTCAGTCAACACTTTGAAAGACTCCCTTCCTGTGAATGGCGTGCTCGGAGAAGAAGCAACACACGGCACATCTTAGGTCTGGATACTGTAGCAGGTTGAACTCCTACTAATCCGGACTCGAACCCAACATACCCAACTTATGCTCTGCATGTGGAGAGTCTCCGCATGACACTAACCACCTTTTCACATGCCCGCTTAAGGCCACACAACTAACCCCTCTCTCCCTCTGGTCCGATCCCGTCGAAACAGCACGTTTCCTGGACCTCCCGTTAGATTACCTCGGTGACTTAGACTGATTAACCTGTCCCTAAGCGGGGTTAAAGTAGCCCCTACAACGACAACGACAACGACAACAACAACAACAACAACAACAACAACAACAACAACAACAACAACAACAACAACAACATCAACATCAACATCATCATCATCAACAACAACAACAACAACAACAACAACAACAACAACAACAACAACAACAACAACAACAACAACAACAACAACAACAACAACAACAACAACAACGATAACTAGAGGCTAAGAAGCTCACCAATTAAGGGCAGTAATATGAAGACTTTTGAGGCATTCCCTGCCATTCACTTACGATTTTAGTCCAACACTACAGTAAGGCTTGAGTAAAGTGCACTGCACTCGGGTTTAAAATTATCAAGAGGTTCTGTACCTCCTGATCTGATATGAATGGTTGAATATTTCGTCTTTTCCAATTTTTCACTGTCATCGCTGTCATCGCTGTAACCGTTTTCATTTATAAGCAACAACGAACTGCTGCACAGGGATTATCCCCGTACCAAATGCTGACTCCATTCTGTAATATTAGGTCGTTCGGTTTTTTATTGATTTTTCAAAATATGATAACTTTGTGTACATTTGTCCGATTTAAGTCAAATATGCGCCGTTTTGTTAGTAAACTCGTTGAAAAAGAGATGCCAACTTCATTATACCCCCCTAGTAGAAGGCTGCGTCCCTATTGGCAAAAAACTCGGAGAGCCAATTTTCATAGGCCTCTCTTGAGGCCACTTCTCACCATAAAGCGCGTTCGCCATGGACAGGAAAAGATGGTAATCACTTGGTGCCAGGTCCGGACTATAAGGTGGGTGCATTAGGACCTCCCATCCAAGCTCCTGGAGATTCTGGGGCGTCACCAAAGACGTGTGTGGCCTGATGGAATACAATTGGGCCTCTGTTGATCAAAGATGGCCTCTTCTGGATGTGTGCTGCCTTCAAGCGGTCCAGTTGTTGGCAGTAGAGGGGGGGAATTGAGCGTTTGGCATTAGGGGAGCAGCTCGTAGTAGATGATTCCTTGCCAATCCCACCAAGCACATAGCAAAACCTTCCTGACCGTCAATCCCGGCTTGGCCACCGTTTCCGCCGGCTCACCGCATTTCGACAACGACCGATTTCACTTGACGTTGTCGTATGTGATCCACTTTTCATCGCCAGTCACCAAACGCTTCAGAAATGGGTGCATTTTGTTGGTATTCAGCAGCGATTCGCAGATGGAAATTCGGTCCATCATGTTTTTTGCGTTAGATCCAAGGTTATGCAAATGGTTCCAAACGGTTTTCCGGCCTATCTTTAGTTCCTCAGCAATTAAATAAGTGCTCACGTGACGGTCTGTTTCCACTATTTCCATGATTTTATCGCAATTTTCGACGACAGTCCTCCCGACGCGTGGTGCATCTTTGACATCGAAATTACCGGATCGGAACCTAGCAAACCACTTTTGTGCTACACGTTCGTTTATAGTATCGGGCTCATAAACTAAATGAATTTTTTCAGCCGCTTTGGCTGCTTTTTCGCCTTGATCGAAGAAAAATTGTAAAATGTAGCGAATTTTCTCTTTGCTGGTGTCCATCTTTGACGAGCGCTCACAACGTACTGAGTCAATTAATCGAAAAAATGTCAAAGACAAACTTTTAGCGCAAATAAACACGTTTTCAGCGCCGTATAGTATGACATGATGCGATACGTAATACTAGTACTATGGACGATAACGCCAGCTCTTAGATAAAAACCGAACGAAGTTTTTACTTGACCTAATATTTGTTTTAATATGGAGCCCACTAAAGAACATTTGCACCATATTTCACTTTATTATTTCATTAAAGGATAAAATGCAGTGCAGGTTGCTAAAAAATTGCATAATTTGATTGGTGATAAGGCCTTAAAAGAAACACAGTATCGAAGTTGGTTTTGGCAAATTCCGTTCGAGAGATTTTTGACTCAAAGATAAGTTACGTTCTACGTTCAGGTCGGCCAAGTGAAGTTAATGATGACGATATCAAAGCTTTAATCTGAATTGGATCGTTATGTAACTGAGCGTGAGATTGTAGATAAGTTAAGTATACCAAAATTTGGGTACCACATGAACTGAAAGAAATTCATTTAACAAGCCGCTTTAACGCTTGTGATAAGCATCTTAAACGCAATGAAATCCGTTTTAGAAGCAAATCATAACTGGAGATGAAAAATGGATTGTTTACAATAACGTCAATCAAAAACGATCATGATCCAAGCACGACGAAGCGCCACAAACAACCTCAAAGGCTGATATTCACCAAAAGAAGATTATGCTGTCAGTTTGGTGGGATTGGAAGGGTGTAGTATATTTTGAGCTGTTTCCAAGGAACCAAACGATTAATTCGTATGTCTACTGTGAACAATTGGACAAATTGAATACATCCAACATCGAGAAGCGGCGAATTAGCCTATCGTAAAGGTGTCATATTTCACCAGTACAATGCTAGACCACAAACATCTTTGGTCATACGCCAAAAACTGAGATAGCTTGGCTGGGAACTGTTGATGCATCCACCATATAACCCTTACCTTGCACCGTCAGACTACCATTTGTTTCGATCTTTGCAGAACTCATTAAATAATAAAACTTTCGAAAATTACAAGGCTATAAAAACGCACTTGGTTCAGTTTTTTGCAGATAAAGGTAGAAGGTCTATGAACGTGGAATAATGATGTTGCCGGGAAGATGGCGAAAGGTCATCCAACAAAATTGAAATTTAAAAAAAGTATTTACTTTCTTTTAAAAAATGCAAAGGTTCCAATCCAAAACGTTAAGAGTAATAACGTCCGCACCATGGTACATGCGTAATGAAAACATCCATAACGATTTATATTTAGAGGTATATTTTGAGATTGAAATCACAGCACCAACATACTTAACAAAACTGCGAACCCCTTGGTTAACACCTTGCTCTACGCAACAAGCCAAAACCACCTGCGGAGAAGAGACAAACCAGCCTTCTAAAGAGCAACATTAAGTCAGCAGGCCACTTCTACTAATGGTTTTAGTTTAGTGTAAGATATTATTACTCATTGTTAGACTATCGTTGTGGAAGCAGAACCAATAAATAAATACTAATATTAATAAAAATTGATTCAACTCGGTCAGATTCTCATAAAGTCTATAGTTAAAATGAATTATTTGTGTTTTCTTTTTATGTTCAGATGGAATCATCGCTTTATTATTTAAACATGCGAAATGAGGTAAATTCATAAATTAAAGACGTAATCACAACATATACATACATATGTACACTTACTTATAGATAACAGGAAATATAATTTTAAAAATTAAAAAAAAATTTTGTTTAATGTTTTAAACATTAACATTTTTTTTTCTACTTTTTTGAGCAGATTTTGTAGATAAAAAAGATTTGAACAAAACGCCACATTAAATGTTCCTCATTTGGACTCCATTACGCATGACATGACATGAAATTACATAATTTTGATTAATTTTTGATTGCAATGTTGTTTTGAGACCTCAGGAATATTTTGAAACGGATTTTTACGTATTTTAAAATATTATTTTTTTTTGGAATTTTTGATGACGCATTTGACGATGCAAATAAACTATTGTAGAATTAATTATAGGGTAACTCCAGTTAACTTCGAGCTGAAGGAAATTGATATATTCTGTGCTGATATTTTGAGTTTTATTTAAATAATTCACGTTCAACCAATAGTGGTGCTGTGGCGTAAGCGTCTGGTTGATATAAATATTTTTTTTTTTATTAATAATAAAATCTTTTTAATAATTGACTAATTTGTGAGCTTCGTTGAAGTTTGTGACAATCAGCATTTCCACCATTGACATCTTCTTATGACGTATCATAATAATCACCACTATAATCAGAACTATAAGAAGTACCTGTAGGAGTTTCCAAAGAATTGTCACTGCTCTTACTATCGCCATAACCATCATCTTCATCTTCATCATCAGCACAGCTACTATCGCCATCAGAGCTTCGAGGGTCGCTACTAATGTCGCTCTCATCATCAATACCGCTCTGTATTCTGTCATCATCACTGCTTCTAGCGACACTGCTGTCATCGTGGTCATCATCATCATAAACACTACCTTCATTGTCACCATCATAATGAGCATCATCAAAGGATTTCTCATCATCACTATCAGAGTCAATGAAAAGTTTTCTTCTACTATCGTTAGCGCCCATAACAGAATCATCATCATCAGCTTCATATACGTCTGAATTAAGATCATCTTCGCTGTTATCAGTTTCGATAGTTTTGTTTATGTCGACTACATCGATTGTTGGTTCAGGTATTGACTCTGCGTGCGTTTGCTTTGAATTCGCATCATAAGAATCATATCCGTCTGAATGAAGATCATCTTCGCTGCTATCATTTTCGATAGTTTTGTTTATGTCGACTACATCGATTGGTGGTTCAGGTATTGACTCTGCGTGCGTTTGCTTTGAATTCGCATCATAAGAATCATATCCGTCTGAATGAAGATCATCTTCGCTGCTATCATTTTCGATAGTTTTGTTTATGTCGACTACATCGATTGATTGTTCAGGTTTTGACACTGAGTGCGTTTGGTTTGAACTCGCGTCATCAGCATCATATACGTTTAAATCAAGATCATCTTCGCTGCTATCATTTTCGATAGTTTTGTTTATGTCGACTACATCGATTGATTGTTCAGGTTTTGACACTGAGTGCGTTTGGTTTGAACTCGCGTCATCAGCATCATATACGTTTAAATCAAGATCATCTTCGCTTTTATCACTTTTGTTTGATTTTTTTACGTCTACTACATCGAACGGTTGATGGGGTTTTGACTCTGCGTGCGTTTGCTTTGATCCGTCGACTACATCGATCGGTTGATCAGGTTTTGATCCTGTGTGCATTTCCTTTGAATTCGCTGTATCTATTGATCCCGTGGCAACTTTATTATCACTAGTGAGCGGCGTTAACTTCTTCGATTGAGCAGGGCTTTTTTGTATGGAGGATAATAAAAAACCTAAGCGATCTAAAGGTATGCTAACCATATAACTTTGCTCAATCTGATCCGCATCATTTTGTTTGGGAAGTTTTGGCGAATTCGCCAAATTAATGTCTTCGTTTCTATCATCCACTGTTAAGTGTTCTACAGGTATGCTAACCATATAACTTGGCTCAGGCTGCTCACGACTTTCAGTATCGTTTTGTTGGGGAAGTTCTAACGAACTTGCCATATTTATGTTTCCGATTTCATCATACTTTGATAAACGATCTAACGGTATGCTAACCATATAACTTTGCTCAGGCTGCTCGGTATCGTTTTGTTCGGAAAGTTCTGACGAACTTGCCATATTTATGTCTTCGGTTCTATTATCCATTGCTAAGCGGTCTGAAGGAGGTGTGCTTACCATATAACTTTGCTCAGGCTGCTCGGTATCGTTTTGTTCGGAAAGTCCTGACGAACTTGCCATATTTATGTCTTCGGTTCTATTATCCATTGCTAAGCGGTCTGAAGGTGTGCTTGCCATATAACTTTGCTCAGGCTGCTCAGGATGCTCAGAATGCTCAGACTGCTCAGGATGTTCAGACTGCTCAGTATCGTTTTGTTGGCAAAGTTCTGACGAACTGGCCAAATGAATGTCTTCGTTTCTATCATCCATTGTTAAGTGTTCTACAGGTATGCATACCGTAAATCTTTGTTCAGGCCTCTCAGTGTCGTTTTGTTGGGGAAGTTCTGACGAATTTGCCATATTTATGTTTCCGATTTCATTATACTTTGTTAAACGATCTAAAGGTATGCTAACCATATATCTTTGCTCAGGCTGCCCAGTTTCAGTTTGTTGAGAAAGTTCTGACGTACTTGCTATATTTATGTCTTCGATTCCATCATCCGTCTCTTTTCTTTCCACTTCTGGTTTAGTTTTTCCTGTTTTCAAATTTACCCCTTCAATATCTTCCATTTCGGTACAGAATTTTTCGTATACTCCTTCTTTTACATCACTTTTCGTCGAGTGTATGATTTTGTTTTTATTTTTATGTTTTTTATATAATAATATGTTAATGTTTGGTTGACTTTCCTGCTTTCTATTTTGGTGGTTTAGAAAATGAAAAAAAAAAATTATGTATGTAATATGACTAATATTTTTATTCGAGTGACTTACCTTTTAAAATTTCAAATTTCGCACCACTTAGTTGTGAATTCGTATATAACCTCGCTGGATGTTCTTCTGTACTTATATATTATCGTATCAAATATCTAAAAGTACAAGTATAAGGACATTATTAATTTATGACATTTAAAAATGGGGTTTTATATTTATATATAGATGGCGTCGAAGTCCCAGCAATTGCCGATGGATCTATGTTTCAGTAGTAAGACCAAAGCACGCCAAGAGAGGCTCTAAATGTAATACTCGATATCTTGGTGTTATATCAGTCGGCAGCAATTGCTGCACATCGTCTAAGAGAGTCAAATCAATGGACCACTCAGCCATGGTGGCACTCAAAAATATTGGATAAATATGAATGAAATTGTTACTAGGCAAGGTACGAGCAAGCAAATTCTCCTCGATAAAGAACACATTGGTATATCTGTTACCGCTTGCGAACTGCTTCTCAAGGAATTTACAAATGAACAAGCAAACAACCCTGGCATGGGATAAGAAGAGATCACATTAAAAGTACTCCATAAAAAGAGCGGACATGTCTAAAGTAATAGATGGTCTCTCTTTGATAGGACGACACGCGGAGACGCTTGGGGCTCCTTATAGAAGATGTTGCCCGTCTCTTTCTCACATGTGTGTCCCATTCGTTTTTTGTCTCGCTTAACTTCCTGAATGCTTGATATTTTCAAACTAGGCGTCGTATCACTTTGGGCCGACGCCGCTCATAATGTTTCCTTTACTTAATTAATGTGCTCTCAATTATCAATTTATCTATTAGAGGCAAAATTATTCCAACATCGAACATGGTAACGGGTTATGCGAGATTATATCTTCAAATCAATTAATTAATTGTTTAGCTAGAGAAGTAGGAAAGGGGAGGGCCAAAACGATTGCCTCTGAGAGAACATTAGCTGGTGAACCACGACCTTGGCTGCACAACAATCGACTGAAAAGGTTATGATCTAGGTGTAATATTCTTCGACTATCTTGATAAGAGAAATACCAACAACAGCATTTGTGGAACCTTTGAAGGTCGAAATTGCAAAGAAGCGATAGCAAGTCAATGATAACAAGGAGAGAACTAACCAACGAACCAACATATTCGACAGATTTGGTCGCAGACGACAAAATATACTCGCGCGTAAGAAATTTCGCTCCAATGATGAGTTTATCGCTGATGAATAAAGCCAACATTTGGGATTTCTTTGTTAAGTTCAGGACTTTTAAGCCTGTGTGTAATTTGTCGAAGTGTAAAAAAATTTAACCAAAATGAACCATAAATATTTACATATATTTTATCAAATAGATTTATACACTTCCCGTAAAAAAAGAATTTCAAGAAAAAAGAAGAGTAGTATTCCTGCCAATCTACAATACATAAATGAAAAGCCACCTACGAGTGTGTACCGAATTTCAAGTAAATTTAATCATAGATATGATTTTTTCGAAAAGGTCGGTCCCTAATTCCTTTCCCGAAAACAAAACTTTACAGGAACCATAGAAACAATCTCACAAATTTTCACTTTAACTTATATAGGGTTATCCATTTCGTGGTGTCACAAGTACAGGGCTGTATTTTGACATCTGTTAAACCAAACATGTTTTGCATTGGTTAAAAGTCAGGCATTTATGGAAATGGATCACTTATCAACAGCACAACGCGTTAAAATTGTTAAAACTACTACAAAAAGGGTGATTCAAATATGGTCTCGTCTCGTGCTTTAAGAGGAGATTATGGTGCACCTATTCGTCCAACTACTCAAGCAATAGGTAAAATTTTAAGAGACTGGATCGGTTACAGATATTGTAAGGCATGTGCATCATCGTTTTGCTCGTTTCAACTCAAATATCGTTACTGTAAGTAAAAGTGTATCCAAATATCCGAATGTGTCTATTTCTCGATGCTCCCAAGAGCTGGGAATTTCTCACGGCTAATTATAGTGTATTTCGCACTTGGACCTACTACACCAGTGGAAGACGATTTATCGAACAAAATTTTATTCACCAACGAGGCACATTTGTCACACTCAAAAAACGAAATTGTCGCATTTGCTGCTCCGAGAATCCTCAAATAATTTCGACAACGTCGAGACTGTCACTGTCAATTCGGAGCGACCGATTTTTTTCGACCTGCAATTCAAGAACACGACTTGATTTCAACAAGATGTTGACATATGCCTCACAAATCGAGCGAATATGGCTTTAATGCGAAAGAAATTTCCCGGCCGAGTAACCTCTCGTCTTGGCGATGTCAATTGACCACCGAGATCGTTGAGATCGTGCGATTTGATACCATTGGACTTTTTTTTGTTAATAAACCTTTTACTCCTGAACACTTGAAACCTAAAATGCGTCAAATTATAGATGTGTTTCCGCCCAATATGTGCCTAAAAGTGATCGAAAATGATCCCGAACCTCGAATGATGTAATGTTCTGCATTTCATGAAAAAAATTATTATTTTAAATGGATTTTATTTACGAAACAGGAAAATAACGATAAATTCATAAATAGCTCTCTATATTCGATTATATTCTAAAAATTTGAATTTTTGGGTATGCAATACGATTAGTACAGGCACTGATTTACAGCTGGTTCAGTAAATACTTTCAATACGTGCATTATAACTGGAAGGAAAGCTCGGCCAGGAATCGTCTCGGAAGGAAATACCACATCAAATAATTATTTTTTTTGATTTTTTCCAAGACACATAAACATTTATACGATATAATCTATATAATACATTAGAATTAAGCTCATAATGTTTGCACATAAATTTTGGTTTTTTATGCTACGAAATTATTTCTTTTAGTTATATAATATATTTGATTTACGCTTTAGTAAATTAAAACAATTTTCTTACTTGCACACACTTAACGGGATATAATTTATTACAAATATATATATATATATACGCCAATAAATAATAGTTTTTAAGAAATATATATATATAGGTACGTGTATTTATATTTTACTTTTTTTAATTTCTTTTTACACTTCTGTAATTGTATTATGCCAGCTGGCGAAGTGCAAGTGCATGTAGAACTCTTCTTCAAGATCAAATTCTTTAACTTTCATATTCACAAAAGGTTTCCTCATTATCTTCCTACTGTTACGCTAATTTCTCTTAATCTCTTTTATGCATAATATTCATTAAATAGATAAATTTGTAGTTGTTTAAAAATCGAACAAAACTTTTTGTATATGTAAATACTTATGTACACGTATATACAATACAAGTAAATGTAGAAATCTACTTTTTGATTTTTTACTTGCTTTAAAATGTTTCTGATTAATATTAATTTAATACTTTAAATATTTTAATTTTTTTGAATTACAAATAATAATCGTATTTTTCATACATCTCAGATGTAAAATAAATTTCATTAAAAAATAAAATTATTTATTATTATGTTTTCATTAATTTAAATATATAGATGCTATATAATTTGTAATTTCATAAACGTTTTCAAATAAATAATAAATTCTCTTTTTTTAAGAAAATTAAATATTTATACATATATAGATATATAAAACAGCCGCAGTGGCCAAGTGCTTAGCATTGCGTACTAACATTCGGATGGCCAGGATTCGAATCCTGGTTCAACCAACCTCCAAAATTATAGAAAATTAATTTTTCTAATTGCGACTTCCCTACGGGGAAGTATAGAAAGTGCCAATCAAGTTCTAAAAAAAATATACTGTTTGCCTGGAGAAATTAATTTTTTTGGAGTGAGGGCTTCCGATTATGTCAACAACTGGATTTAAGGAAACTGAGTTTCGGCGTTTGACTGTCCAAATAAGTTTTTCCTGGATTAGACAAAAATTTGTTAGCCAAAGCCAGAAAATCATCATTAAATTGAACGAAAACTAAGACTTTACACGTATGTTAGACCTGAGGTTTGACTATACATATCTAGAAGTGCCATAGCTTCGATGCTTGACTATAACATACCTAATTACCAAATGTAAATTCGATTTTTCCGAAATAAGTAGAAATATTTTTTCAAATAGGTCGGCCCCTGATACACTTTTTTCATACAAACATTCCCAGGAACCAAAGAATTTAGAATTAGGTATTTGACAAAATATTTGACAAAATCTTAAGAAACAAATATGAAAACAAAAATTTTTATATCTGTTAAGTGGGATAAATTTAACTCTTCCCGAATCAAAACTGTACAGTATGCTTCAATTGGAATCTCATTTACAGCCTTGGCCAAAAGTATTAGGCACCCCACTAAAATACAAGTATTCTCAAATGTGGCTATCAAAGTTATCACTTGTTTTTGTAAATGTCTTACGTGGGTGTTTAACTGTTGATTAAACGAATAAATTGTGTAATATTAAAAGTCATTGCACTCTGGGTAAGCTAAACCTAAAAATTGTAATTTTTAAGAAATTCATAAAATATTTTCGCATTTAAAATTTGAAAGTGAAAGTATAAATTACATTTAGTGAAAAGTTACCAATCTTATAAAAAGAGTTCATATTTACCGAAATGCCTAAGAAAAGTGAAATTAGTTACGATGATAGAGTTAGAATTCAAGTTCTAAGTGAAGAAGGTAAGTCTCAGGTGGAGATTGCCAATTTGGTGGGATGTTCGCGGTGCGCGGTCCAATGTGCTATCAGGCGATTTATGGAGATGAAATCCCACAATAACAAATCAAAAAGTGGAAGAAAGCGTCTAACCAGTAAACGGGAAGACCGAATACTCATACGCGAGTCTCTCAAGGATCGCAAAAAATCTTCTTCGGACCTGTAGCTGCCCTTTCGGATGAAAGCTGCTTGAACAGCTAGAAGAAGACTTCTGGAAGCAGGTTTAAAAGGATGTAAAGCCCGAAAGAAGCCGTGGCTCTCACACAAGAATAGAAAAAATCGTTTTGAATGGGCTCACCGATACCAACATTTCACGGAAGAAGATTGGTCGATTGTTCTGTGGTCTGATGAATCAAACTTCGAGGTAAGCTAAGTTAAGATCGTCTTAAAGTATTCATAGCCATAGCTTCTTACCTTAGAGCAATTTTAAAGACATAATACAAATCTTATGAAAACATTATTTTTTCTTTTCTACAGATATTTGAAACACCTGGTGTGACATTCGTGAGGCGACGGGTTGGGGAAGAATATCATCCATCATTACATAAATGTAATAGAAGCTAATTTTGCCTTAATTAACGAGTGGTATAAGTGCGGATGAACGTGCAAAGCTTGTACGCAGCATGTCTGAGAGAATTGCTGCTGTTATTAAATCGAAGGGTGGATCTACTAAATATTAATGTTATTATCACTAATTCATTGTATTTTCACTGTTTTACTAATAAAATTTCATTACTTCACTTGTTAAAACAAAAAATTCAGTAATTAGTGGGGCGCCAAATACTTTCGGCCAAGGCTGTATATGGTACATCATTCACCTTTCATATGATAGGTAGGTATCATAAGAATAGGTAGGTATCACAAGGTTATCACAGGTGAAAATAGCAAAACAATTTACTTTCTTTTTTTTAATAAGAGATATTATTTTGATATTCAAAGAAATGTTTCCCATAAAAGGTCAATGGTTTTGTTGCTTGTGTGGCACGTAGCGTCGTCTTGTTGAAAGTAAACGTTGCCCAGATCAAGACCATCAATTTCGGTCACAAAAAATCATTAATCATCTTTCGATAGTGCAATCTATTCATCGTAACTGTTGCTCCAGCTTCATTTTTGAAAACTAAACGATCCTATGCTGATTCAAACACTGGATACGTGGCGACCGTAACGAAACCAAAAGCGCAGGCGCCTAAGTTTGTTCGCTACCAGCCGTTGCGGGCAACTATTCAGAAAACACGGTCGCACAGCCTGAAAGTAAAGGGAAATTTGTCAAAACCAATAACTACTCGGACTTTTTCACCATACCAACACCCTCAATATCTACTGCATAACACTTCAATTCCAAAAAAGTCAGCCTCAAAGGGTTGGAAAAATTATGAACCCATGCTACGTGAGTTTGTTCCTTTACAACCGTTACTAGTAATGCCTCAAAAAGCAACGCCATACCGCCCGTATAAGGCAACTACATATGCTTTCGCTACAACCTTTGCAGAAATTGACTGAGGAAACACCACTAAGCGGTCCGTTTATGCCAGAAACTTCGACGCAAAATTGGTCGATCCCAATTAATTCAGCAACAAAAAGTCAGAAAAATAATGGACATTACTATAATACTAACACTTCGCAATTTTTACCGCCTATTTCAGTTGTTCATGGCTCTCCGAAGAGCGAGTTTGTTGCACCAACTTGGCAGACAACGTTCCTGGAAACACCACCATGTAGTCCGATTATAACAGGGAATTTGCTGAAACAAGCCAATAGTCAGACGTTGTACCAACAGCCGAGAAGTTGTGAAAATTACGGACCTCACTATTCTGGTACCACGTTTCCACCACTTTCGCCTTATTTATTTACACAAACCTTTCAGAAGATGTTAGAGCAGGCAGATAAAACTTCTCCGTTGCCGGCAACAACTCAGGGACAGGGAGTAGCGCCATGCCGCCCGATTATGGCAGCTGCACTGAATCCACAAATTCAGCCTGTACTACCGACAACACCACCATGTGGTCCAAATATGACAGAAAATTTGCTGAAACGAAGAACTGCTCAGATGTCTTCACGGCAACACAGATAATGAAACTGGATGTTGAGGCTTCTGATGATGTGACTCGCAGAGCACAACCACACCGCCCGAATGTGGTAGCTCAAAGGTCCGCACGGACTCAGCGATCTAGGTTTGCTAGAAGAACTTTACAGACAACGTCCCAGGAAAACCTGTACTCTAGTTCGAATATAACAGATCATTTACTGATATCAAAAACTGCTGGAAGATATTCCCAAAATCCGAGATTCCAACTTCCAGTGGAAAAGTCGTCAATTAAAGCAAATTTAGACCAAATAAGTTGGAAAAATTATGGACAATATTATGCTAATATCATGGCTCAACCACTTTCACCATACTCATTTGCACAACCTTCTCAGATAATTTTGAAGCAGAGAGCCGAGATGTCTCGGTTTACTTCATTACTACCCTGGCCGGCAATGACTCAGCGGACAACACCTTACCGCCCGGTTATGGACAACTGACACCGTCCGTACCGCCGATGACTCAGGAAACATCGCCATGTAATCCGAGTATGCCAAAAAATTGGCTGAAACCAGGTAAAACAACATAGGCTGTGACTCACAGAACAAAGTCATACCGCCCGAAAATGGCAGCTCAAAGATCTACGCAAACTCAGTAATACCTATGTTACAAAATCTTCAAGAAAAACCTAGGCTGAATATGACAGATCATTCAATGAAATCAAAAACTGCAGGAACGTTTTGCCAAATAATCCAAAAAAAAGAGGCTTTTGTTATAGCAGTTAGCGGCAGGACTCACCGAGCATTATCGTTCCACACAAAAGCACCAGTTCCTATTACTCAGAAGTCCTTGTAGGTAACGCCATACCGCCCGAATATGGCAGCACGCCCAAATATGCATTGCATGGAATGAAACAAGAGACATCAATATGAGAGGAAATTCGGTAAAATTAGCAACAGCTCCGACATCGTCAAAAAACTGCCTTACTTCAAGTGAAAAGTCGTCGTTTCCCAAAAACAAATTCCATCGTCATATCGCCCGAATATGGTAGCACAGACCTCACCGGTAATATTGCAGGAAACGATATGCGCAACGACGCCCTGTCGTCTAAAGATTGTAGGAAATTTTTCAAAACCAGCAGCTGCAAGGAAGCTTTCCAAGACATCTACACAGCATGACAGTGTTTAGAGCATGTAACTACTTAAGAAGCACTACCATATTGTCCGAATATGGTATAAAATTTGTCGCAAGAGCCTAAAACGTATTTCCTAAAGCAGAGAAATGAAGAATATCCGCATCCTTTCCAACACAGTAAGCGATAAAATTATAAAGAATACGCCACGACAGATCAAAGCATTCATGATCTACCATATATATGTATATGCATAAATTCAATTAATAATAATTTCATATGGAAATATTAGATTTCCAACAGTTGATGATTCAAGCAAAAACAGTTCGGAGTTATTCAAAAATATTTATTAGAGAATTTGTTAATCTACTTATTATTATAAAACATAAGAAAACGTGGATGTATATATTTTTACATATGTATGTAAATTAAAGGGTTTTTTTAGACATTTGGTTTTCAAGAAGAAATAACACTCATATAATTTGATGTTATGGCCAAGAATTTAGCTTTATTATAAAGATAAGGGCTTGCCATTATGTCTTAAAAAAGATTTCGGGCAAATGGCCGTCGGGGCTAGCTCGAATAAATCTCAGCCGAGAGGCTCAGCTTTCGGCCACCGGTGCCGAATATTTTCTATCAATGCGTCAATAGTCTTAGTGGTGTTACGAGGGACGACTGATAATCTAGCGACATAAGGTAGTTAGAGATGACACATCATCTTGTTACTGTAAATAACACAACTTTTTTTTTAGGTTCATTAACATTTTCTTCGCCCAAGTTGGAGCACCGCGGTGATTAAATTCCTTGTAAAAAAGGATGCCGAAAGAAATTTTTAAAGCGATGTCGTCGGTTCTTTAGATGGTGAAAAAATAGGTCCGGCTGTTTTAACAAGAAAGAGATACCTGTTAAGATGACCACCGCTAGGGGCGCCCAGTGACGGTCCTGATCGAAGAATATTCAGAAAGTCGAAAAATTGGTACTGGCTGATCGAAGAATTAAATTGTAGCAGATAGCAAAATACTACAGATAAGCAAAGAACGAGCTGGAAAGATTTTGTATGAATCTGGCTCCCAGTGGTTTTTTTCCTTTTTTGAAATTTAAAAAAATTAAAAAAAAATCACAGAAAACTTAATGCGAAAGTACGTATGTATTGTTAAATTTTGTGAAAATTCTACACTCGTTTATATGCCAGGCATGCACACATGTACCTATGTATGTACCAAAAGTATATGCAATGTTCTTTGAAAACCCTTTTTAGTAATATTAATTGTTTAACTTGAAATTACAATATTAATAAGTGCTCTAAAAGAAAGTTTATTTAATTATCATTAAGTCTAAAAAAATTGATTTAAAAAAAATTGGTTTTTTTCGTGAAAATTTTTAGCGCATTTGTCAGCCATACATACTCGTATATGCGTGTGTAGAAATTGCCAATGTTGTAACAAAAGTTCGTTTTTTGTTCGAACATTTAACTTAAATTAGTTAAAATGAAATTTAAAATAAAGTTTATTTAATTATTATTTAGTCTAATCAAAATTATTTTAAAAATATGTACCAAGTATACACGAATAATGTATGCAAATAGCGGTGTTCTTTGTAAAGCTTTTATTGCGATTAATTATATTATATTAATCGGTCTTATATGTTAGCAATAAAAATTCAATAAAATACTTCATAATAATTCTTTTTTTTTATATCTCAGATTCCATTGATATACTTCTTCTTTACTGGGGTAGATTGCTGTCACGATTAACTACAGCGTTGGTTCAGCCAGGTCCTACTCCACATGATATTTCCACCGAAGCAGCTGTCTTAATATTTTAATTACTCTAAAACTTATTTTTAGTTAGTAAAAATTCTAGTACCATTACCTATTAAGTATTACAAATGAATGAATGAATGTGCAATTAATTTTGTTGAGCATATATGTAAAAATAATTTAAATTAACATTTTTCATTTAATTATTTTATAAAAAATCTTTAACTTTTTAAATCAAAAATGTAAATATGTAATTTTTTTTTATTTTTATTTTTAATGAACAAAAATAAACTTAAAATTGCTGTTTATCATTTTAAAGGAAATATAGGTACTGTAAAAGGTCAATAGCCTATGGGTAACAAATCGGGTAACAAAGACATTTGTCTTCAACGACTAATGAGTAACACGGCCGATAACAAAGACATTTGTTTTGAATAACTCACCGCCTATAGCCATGCTAACAAATGATTATGTTTCCAACAACACATGGGTAGCAGATACGATATCAAATACATTTGTTTTTAATAACCAGTTGCTGGCAGATCGACTAACATTCGTGCTTGTTTTGAATAACAGATGTATTACAAATACGGTAACAAAAAGATCCCAAAATTAAAAAAGGCGAATATATGTCGCATACCGATAAATACAATGCGAGTGAGTGAAAAAGAGAATCACACGTGCGTGAAACAAAGCGGGAAAATTTGTTATTTTTTCCATGGCTAGAAGAAAAGTAACAATTCAAATAAAAAATGCACGTATATAAAGTAACAGACGGATTACATGTTAGGCAACAGCTACTCGTCTTGTAGGGAAACTTACTCACAAAAACTCAAAGGCTTTGCATTGTATTTTCTGAAATCTAATGGAAATAAAATTATTTTCAGACGGCTTAGCATATTTTTATAAAAAAATTTACGAATTATTTTTAAAGTGGCAATATAATGCAGTACACTTAGTGACATAGGTATACGTACAATGCTGGATAAATTATTAATTAAGAACAAATGGTCTAACAAACTTTTTGCCCAATTGTTGAGTGACAAGCATATTATCCTGGCTCTATTTCTTTTCACATTTACATTACAATATCTTTGAAATGGACATCATGATTTAGTTCAGGTAACCAAGTTTTCAGTTAAAAGTTCCGTTTTTGGCATCAATGTTGATGCTGCTGAAAAATAAGAAGTAATTTTAATATAAATTAATGAATTTTGGAAAAAAAGAAGATAAATTTGTCGTTGTGTTTTGTGAGCTTAATGCCGAGGCGATGCGATGTGATTACGTCTGCTCTTACAGCCAGATGATCTATTATTTTCCCTGTATAAACGCTCACCTAAAGACTACCGAACTCTCTTATACATATGGAATATGGTCAACTCCTGGTTCAAATACTTTACTTTATGAGTCTTTAAAAAGTTGGATAAATGATATTGCTTCTACGTTCTTAACGAAAGATACATTAACGTCGGAATCCAACTTGAATGTTCTGCAAATGAAAAGAGTTTAATTTTTTATAATTACAAAAAAAAGTAGGAATATTACGAATCCCAACCCGTCGAAGTTTAAGTTGTTTTTACTTAAATATACATAGGTAGTAATATACATACTTATAGGTGCATATAAGTAGAAGTGTTTGGGAAATTGAAGAAGTCATTTTCTTTAAAAATAAGATACACGAATTGAGCGGCCTTATAAAGCACTCGACCGTCATTATAGGGAAATTTTTTTGACATTTAGGATATACCATATTGACACGCTGGAATGAAATGAAGGAACTTATAATTAATTTTAAGTCGCCTCCGAATGACTGATGGATTTTTGGAGAAGCTTTTATTTTATGTCAAAAATTACCCATATTATTACCCAAAACATCGCTTCTGAGCAAATCGGTGTATGGTTTATAGTCGTCCGATTTCAGTACCAATATGTAATTCAACATACTAAAGTATGCAGAATACATAATTTGACGCTCTGAGATGCTTTCTTTGACATATTTATGACCCATAATCTGAATTCTGAAAAAACGTCTTTGTTTACAAATGGAAAAGTTAAAAATAATAGTGATTTTACAGAAATAAAATAAGAAATAATAAACCTAATGGCGCAGATTAAAACTGTTACAAATCAATAAAGCATAATTGTAAAAATAATATTTTCTTATAATACTGATCTGAATCTGAATGTTGAAGGTTTGAATAATAATTTTAAACAATTGTAGTTTGCTTAATCAATAGGCAAAGCTCTTGACCTCCACTTCACTTTGTAGATGATAACAGAGAAGCTTCCATTGCAGCTGAGGTAAGACTTTAGTAATACATATTCTTTCAGCTTGTCTGCATCTTAAAGATGTCAACATGCCCTTAGCAAGCTGGAACCTTCTCTTCCTTATACATAGTTTCAACTTTTGGTGTGATGCCTCGTATTAGAACTTAAGTTTTAAGTACGTGTATGTAAATTTTACCCAAGGTATTGGCGGCCGCGGTAACCGAGTGGTTAGCATTGCGTCCTGCCATTCGGAAGACTCGGGTTCATATCCCGGTGCCACCAACATCCAAAAGTTATGGAAAATTAATTTAAATAAAAAATTAAATTAAATTTTCTAATTGCGGTCGCCCCTCCGAGTGTATTTCGGACATGAAATAAAGCTCCTCGTCAAAAAACCGTCAGCCGTTCGGAGGCGGCTTAGTATAAACTGTAGGTCCCTCCATTTGTTGGAAAAACATCAAGACGCAAAACCACAAATTGGAGGAGGAGCTCGGCCGAAAATCGCTTCAGCGGTTACAAAGCGCCAATTATATATATATATATATATATATATATATATATTGGCTTGCTAGGTAGCTAGAGTGTCAAAATATTCCTTGGTGTTAGTTTCAATTTAAACTAGGCAGCCTTATTAACAATGAGAGCACTCTTTGTGGTCTACAAATTGAATAAAAGATCACTGATCATACCTTTCACAGAGGCGGTGGACCCTTTCACCCAAACTGATTTTATTTTTTTGTCATATTCTCTGTGGTGATTGAGGTTGTTTTATTAGTAAACATATTAGCGGGAGATGATTTGGGCTGTTCTCCTACAAGACGGTTGTTAAAGATACTTGAAATACTCTCCGTTTGACCAATACTTGACTTCCATTCTCAAGTATAGCGTGTTCATTAGTGAGACTTGATTTTCTTTATCGGTCCATGATTGATCTAAGATTGTATCAAGTTCTTCATAATAACATATATTTGATACCTTCGACGATGTCCAACAATAATAAAAGTAGACTTTTATTAGCTTTGAATGTTTTCTGGTATGTTGGAGTATACGGCACTTTAGTTTTGGTTTTCAATAAACCTCTCTTAAATTAGTTCATATATATGTATGTATTTACAAAAAATAACTGATATTGAGCTTGCTTCCAACGTTTCTTGGTACATTGTTATGGGAATAATACTGATGTACAACTGATATGCTTGGAAAAAACAGTTTCCACGGAAAATATTAACCCTAAGAAGCAGGTGATTTAAGAGACTCAGCTTTAATACTTTTGAAAATTAGCTCAGGAAATACCTTTGAAATATTGTACTAACACCAAGAAGTGCAAAGATTTCAGGGTTTTTGAATTCAAATTGTACAAAATTAATTCGAAGAATTAAAAAATAAATTTTATTAACAAAAATTTAAAATATTTTATGCATAAAATATTAAATAATTAATTGTAATATAAAGGACAATTGTATAAAAAAGAAACAAAAATTTTATTAAACATATATATATAAATATTTATATAATTAAAACAGTGAAAATTATTAAACTCCAGAAACGAAAAATGGCTTTGTCTATGCCACGCACCAGCGATAACAACGGTTATATACACAAAAAAATCGGCCGAGTCAGAGGTAGATGTGAAGTGGATGTCGTACCAGATTGGCAGCAGGGGAATTTTGTACCAAAACTCCTAGTTAGTGCCGGTCACTATTTGCCTCACAATTTTATGGCCTGCCCTGAACGCCCCGTAACACCGTTTGCAGCAGATTACACAACTTTCGCCACGAATTTCAATGCGTCAAGTACGCCAAGTATAAGACAACAGTGCCAATGCTCCTATTGTCCGTCCGCCAGTTCAAATTCAAGCGCAGATAGCGACTTTGCAATGCCGTTAAATAGTTCACCAACAGCAATAGAGGCAGCGAATGAAACGGCAATAGGAGAACCAACGCACTATCAACTGAAGCGCCAACTGCCCCCAGCTACACAACTTACTCAAGCCCTTAATGCCAGTGTAATTAAATCTGTATTAAAACCAACAGCTGTCGGCATTTTGGAAATGCCCGCTGCAACAACAAGTAATGCTGCGTCCAGCGCCAACCCAACGGCTACCACTGCTGTACTCACAGGCATCAGCGAGGATAAATTACGTAGCATTTGTACGTATCACACCGAAAACAACCAGCCACCTGCGTGTATTTAGAAAAACTAATTACTGTTGAGTTTGCTTGTACCGTTTCTTTATTTATTGTCTTTTCTTGACTTTCCATGCTTTATGTTATGAGAATATTACTATGGGAATAATACTGGTGCACAACTGATATGCTTGGAAGAAACAGTTGCCACAGAAAATATTAATCCTAAGAAGCAGTAGATTTAAAGAGATTCAAACTTTAATAATTAGTTCAAAAAATTCCTTTGAAGTACCAACACCAAGAAGTGCAAAGGTTTCAAATTTTTTGAATTCAAATTGTACAAAATTATTTCGAATAATTAAAAAATATATTTTATTAACAAAAAATTAAAATATTTTATATATACAATATTAAATAATTAATTGTAATATAAAGTACAATTTTATAAAAAAGAAATAACGATTTTATTAAAAATATATATATATAAATATTTATATAATTAAAAAAGTGAAAATTATTAAACTCCAGAATCGAAAAATGGATTTGTCTATGCCATTCCCCAGCAATAACAACGTTTATATACACAAGAATTTTAGCCAAGTTAGGGGTATACGTGAAGTGGATGCCGTACCACATTGGCAACAGGAGAATTTTGTACCAAAACTCCTAGTTAGTCCCGCTCACTATTTGCCATACAATTTTATAGGCTGCACTCAACGACCTGTGACACCCTTCTCTGCAGATTACGCAACTTTTGCCACGAATTACAATGCGTCAAGTACGCCAAGTAAAAAGCGACAGTGTCAATGCTCCGATTGTCCGTTCGCCATAACAAATACAAGCGTAGATAGCGACTTTGCAATGCCATTAAACAGTTCACCAACAGCAATAGCAGCAACCGCAGCCACAGCGAATGCAACGGCAATAGGAGAACCACCGCACTATCAACTGAAGTGCCAACTGCCCCCAGCTTTACGACTTACTCAAGCGCCGTTGGAGCAATCGTACCTTACTGACTTGCCATCGGGTGATGCTGGTGGGCTAGCAGCAGAGAAAATTTTCCATACGCCTGTGAAGCGTAAGCATAGCTATAAAAATCGTAAAGCCATTAGGAGCCCGACAACAACCAGCCACCTGCGTGCCATCACCCATGAAAATAGCGCCACCAAGAACATCAATGAACCGATGACAAGTAGCGACATACTTGAAATTAATACCAGTGTAATTAAATCTGTGTTAAAACAAACACCTGTCGACACTTTGGAATTGCTGCGTCCAGCGCCAATCCAATGGCTACTGCTGCCGTACTCACAGGCATCAGCGAGGATAAATTACGTAGCATTTTTACGTATCACACCAATATGGTACGTAAATTTCCACAGAAGGAGCGTACGCCCAAAGATCAGAAGCATCGCAACAAGAATACGATCGCCTGCCGCATGAGTCGTCGTGTCAAGAAACTGGAACAGATTGCGGTTGAGCAGCAGTGTAAGCAATTTGAATTGCGCCAGTGGCGCATGCGCGAGGAGATATTGCGTACCACCTGCTTTCTGGAGCAATTGGAAGGGCCGAATCTGCAGGGGAAGATGATGAGATCGAAGCGGGTGTTTGTAAAATATTAAACAATTTTAGTTGTAATTTATTTTCAGTAAAGATTGAATATGTTTTTGTTAATTGTTTGTTTATTGTACAGACATTTTTTGTAAATAAAAAAAGGCAAGTACCTGCCTTAAAATAAAAGCAGTAGTAATTTTTGACTGTACAGCGCTCTGCAGGCAATGGCTATGTTTACTTGGCACAGAAAGGCTACAGCACTTTCAATCAGCAATGGACAAGGAAGAAAATCTGCTACTTCAATTTAAGAAAAGAACAGCAAAATTATTCACACTATAAACTCAATAAAGAAGGTAGCAGGTCTGCTTGGTTCGGCAACACGATCGACGTAATGTGGTCTATTTGATACCCGATGCTGATCCATAGGTTCAACCTGACCTGACCTAACATGAAATTTAGTTCATCTTTCTTCTTTACTGACGTATACACCGCTAACGCGATTATAGCCGTGTATGGTTGTGAACTCGCCATTCATTTCTTCTTCTTCTGGTAGCCAAGTCCTTCTCTGCCTGGTGTTTCCAACAGAGTGGAGGTCTTCCTCTTCCTCTGCTTCCACCAGCGGGTACTGCATCGAATACTTTCAAAGCTGGGGTGCTTTCATCCATTCGGACGACATGACTTAGCCAGCGTAGCCGCTGTCTCTTCATTCGCTGAACTATGTCAATGTCATCATATAGCTCGTACAGTTCATCGTTCCACGTTTGCAGTATTTGCCGTTGTCAATGCGCAAAGGACCATAAATCGTTCGCAAAACTTTTCACTCGAAGACTCCTAGAGCCAACTCATCAGATGTTGACATCGTTCACACTTCTGCGCCATATAGGAGGACCGGTATAATGAGTGACTTGTAGAGTTTGGTTTTGGTTCACCGGAGGACGTTACTTTTCAATTGCCTACTTAGTCCAAAAGAGCGGCGGTTGTCAAGAGTTACTCTGCGTTGCGTTTCCAGGCCGACATTGTTGTTGTGTTAATGCTGGTCCCTAGATAGACGAAATTATCTACGACCTCGAAGTTATGACTGTCAACAGTGACGTGGGAGCCGAGTCGCGAAACCGATGACTGTTTGTTTAATGACAGCAGATATTTCGTCTTGCCCTCATTCACTACCAGACCCATTCGTTTCGTTTCTTTATCAAGTCTGGAGAAAGTAGAACTCACAGCGCGGTTGCTGAGGCCAATAATGTCGATATCATCGGCGTACGCCAGCAGCTGTACACTATTAAAGAAGATTGTACCATCTAATAAGTTGAAAAAATCAGACGATAAGGAATCAGCCTGTCTGATCGAACGGCTCAGAGAGGTCCTTCCCGATCCTGACGGAGCTTTTAGTGTTGCTTAAGGTCAGTTTACACAGCCGTATAAGTTTTGCGGAGAAACCAAATTCAGACATAGCGGCGTAAAGGCAGCTCCTATTCGTGCTGTCGAAGGCGGCTTTAAAATCGACGAAGAGGTGGTGGGTGTCGATTCTCTTTTCACGGGTCTTTTCCAAGATTTGGCGCATGGCGAATATCTGGTCAATGGTTCACTAACCATGTCTAAAGCCTCACTGATAAGGTCCAATCAGTTTGTTGACGGTGGGCTTTAGTCTTTCACAAAATATGCTTGATAGGACCTTACATATATGCGATATTAAGAAGGCTTATTCCACGGTACTTGGCGCAGACTGTGGAATCGCCCATTTTGTTGATTGGGCAGAGCATATTTAAGTTCCAATTTTGGAGAATGTTGCGGGAATGACAGTCATTGGCCGAATAAAAAATCCGGGTCGTTCCGGTATAAAGACCCGACTGTCGCCGGAACTATTGGATTTTAGTCGCCTCTAACGACAGGTATGCCTTACCGCGGGTAAATTCTTGAACCCCTAACGCGCAGGGGTTTTTAAGTTCGAATCGTCGGGCATGCTTTCATCCGACCATATTTTGCAAAGAAGCTGATGCATGAACCTGGTCAGTTCTTCACCGCCGTATTTGAATAGCTCGGTCGGCAATCCATCGGTCCCCGCTGCTTTGTTGTTTTCTAGGCGAGCGATTGCTATTCGGACTTCTTCATAGTCGGGTAACGGAACAACTTTTCCATCGTCATCAATTGGAGTTTCGGGTTCACCATCTCCGGGTGTTTCGTCTTCACTGCCATTCAGCAGGTTGGAGAAGTGTTCCCTCTATAAATTCAGTATACTCTGGGCATCTGTCACTAGCTCACCTCCCTGGGTCCTACAAGAGTTTGCTCCAGTCTTGAAACCTTCCGTGAGTTGCCGTATATTTTCGTAGAATTCTCGAGCGTTACCCTTGTCGGCCAGCTTCTCAAGTTCTTCATACTCACCCATCTATGCCTCTTTCTTTTTTTGTCTGCAAACGGGTCTTGCTTCCCTCTTCAGTTATCGCTATCTATCCCACCCCGCACGTGTTGTGGCCGATCGTAAGGTTGCGAGGTAGACAGTCTGTTTTATCTTCATCGCGACACGGCAGTCCTCATCGTACCAGCTGTTTTTGCGACATTCCAGCTGCATGCCCTCAAATCGTGATCCTTAATTCGTTTGCGGAGGTCGTCATCGGAAAGGGGGTATCTCATCCGAGGCGTTATAATTATTTTCATTGGAGCTGATTTCTGAGTGGCGGGTCGCAAACCCAGCGCAAAACCTCGCTAGGCGAGTAAGTTTAAATTTGTTTACACAATTATATAGCGACCGATGCCCGCTCGCAGCCGCATATTGAGGACATACAGTGATGGAAAATTTCATTAAAAGGATACGGTCATATGTGTGTAGCCGTGACGACAATTTGGCTGATGTTGTTTTTCATTGTTCATGGCATACGAGGGGAGGCCTAAAGTACTTAAGAAACAAATGTATAGTTTTATGTTTTTTATTTTTCAATATAGTCTCCCTCAAGTGAAATATACTTTTCACGTCGTGAATACAATTGAAAAAAATATTATTTAGATTTCACTTCAAAATGATTTTCTATAGTCGCTTTCATCTGACTGTCGTCTAGAAATCTTCGTTCCCGAAACTCCTTTTTTAAATGAAAAAAAAATTAAATTAGAATAAGAAGTCCGGACTGTAGGGTCAGTTTCTGTAAATACGGTAGCTTTTAAGGCATCTCTCACAACCCGAGCGGTGTTGAAGAAGCATTCCCTCGCTATCCCAGAAAATGGTAGCCGTAATTTTCGACGCCGTCTTTTCCACTTTGAATTTATTTGGTGGCCTTTCCCCGTTTTTTATCCACTGCATCGACTCCTGTTTGGATTCGAGATCATACTGACGAATCCAAGATTCATCAACTGTCTTGGCATAACTCCAAAAAATCTTTACAGCTCTCCAATCGTCGCTTTTTGTCGAGCGGCGTGAGCATTCACGTTACCCAACGCGCGTTAATTGTTTTCCTATTTAATTGTTCAGGCAAAACCTCTCCAAGTCATTATTTGCTAATCTGTAATCCATCTGCTATCTGCCGCAATTTAACCCTTCGATCAGCCAGCACTGATTTTTCAACTTTCTGAACATTTTCTTCGGTCACGACTAACACTGGGCGCCCCGGGCGGGGGTCATCTTCACACGGCCTCTCTTCCTTGTTAAAACATCCCAGCCCATTTTTTCACCATCGTATAGTATTAAGAGGCAGAGTCCTGAAGAACCGATGACATCGCTTTAACAATTTCTTTCGCCGTACCCCCTTTTTTACAGGGAATTCAATTTAACTCCAAAAAATGCAATTTTTTTGAATATGAAAATATTATCTATTATTGGAAAATCCTGTATTTGTTTTTATTCATTATTTGTTATAGATATTTGACTAAATTTAGTTAACATATTTATTGTTACAATTACTGTATGACTTAAAAAACTAGATAAATTAAAGTACTAAAATAAATAAATTAATTACAATGAATTAATGACGTTAAGTTAAATACCTTTTTACACGTAAATAGATAACATTAATCTAGCTAAAGTCTTTCGGGAATATAATCAGAATTATGTGGACATTTAAACATAAAGATAATATATTTTTTAATTATGTAGTCGCAAGTAAAATTTCGTTTAAATTTTAAAAATTATTGATATCTAATAAAAGTCAATAAAATAATTTACAATAATTTTTTCTAATTACTTAAAAATTTGATCTAAGTCCACAACAAAAACGTAGATAAATAAATATTATACACATACTCGTATAAATAAATAAATGATATTATACTAAAATAGTGTGCGCGTGTGTGCTTTCGAGTGAATATTAGTTTTCCTGAGTGTTACTTTCGGTGAGGTCCTCATACTCCTTTGCTCCTTGCTGCCATTGATCCATTGTGAGGATAGGACGTGTTTCCGGTGGAGTAGCTAATATAATACTTCGAATAAGAGGTGAGAGTTCCATGCCATAGAACAAGGTACTCCACGTACGTTGCACCTTATTAGGGACTATTAATAGACAAGACATGCCATTAGTTGGTATCAACGGTGGTGGTGATCCTGTAGATTGATTTTCAGGCTGTTGTGTAGTTTGCTTTTTAGCCCGTTTTGTAGGCCGCTTTGTAGTCTGTTTTGTAGATTCTAGTGTAGATTGTATTGTAGAGTATCTAGTAGATTGTCTAGCCGAGCGTCTCCTTTGCGGCTCTACCAAGGAGCTGGTATTGTTATTATCTGCAGTTTTGGAGCATCGAGGTGGTGAGTGTTGTCCATGAGTGGTTTCTGTGCGAACTACTGCTGAAGAGTTTCGATCTAATTGTGAACTTTCTTCTGATTTATTAGGTCGCTTAGACGTGTGCGGTGTTGGTGTTGGTGTTGGTTCCCGATTATCAGTTATTTGAATATTTTCCTGAGGATTTTTATTCTCGATATCTGAATCTGTGGAATCAGTTTTGGTAATTCGCATTCCAGCTAACTCACTTGACCGCTCTGATATTTGTCGGAATTGTGGTTGATGTACTGATTCAGCATTATTTGCCTCAACAGTTATGGAGCTTTGTAATAATGGTAGAGAAGTTAAGTGTTGCCCATTTGTGTTCTCCGAAGTGTCTGAATCAGATGATTCAATATCTGTCCAGGAATTTTCATTTTCAATTTCCATCTGTTCTGTCGAAATTGTGCCAGAAATTGTCTTTTTACCTGTTACACTTAGTTGATTTGAAGCTGGAGATAGAGAGTTTTTATCATACCCTGCACCAGTAGTTTCTGATAGAGCCGATGTGGACGCAGATTGATCTAATGGTGAGGACACCGCTGATTCATCTTCGACTTCCATTTTCTCTATCGGATTTGTCTCAGAAACTGGCTTTGCAGATGGCACGCTTCGCTTTGAAGGCTGGCTCGTATGAAACAGAGGTAAGGAGTTGGTATCATATCCGCCAGCAGGCGTAGAGATTTGGGATGATAGCGAAGCGGTGAAATGATGCTCATTTGTGATCTGTGAAGATGGTAAGACGATCGCCGCAGCCGCAGTTGGCTCTAATTGAAAAGTTTCGGCTGTTATATTAGGCCTTTCAGATGTGTGGGACTGTATGAAAGATTTGGTATTTTCACCTTCAACAGCTGAAGAGCTTTCAGATAGTGGTGGTGGTGGAGTAGTGAAGTGTTCTTCACTTGTGTTCTGTGAAGTTTCTGAGCAAAACGATGTGGCCGGAGATTTCTGTAATGGGGACCACACTGCTGATTCAGGTGTTTCAATATCTATCCAGATATTTTCATCATCGTCTGTCTCAGAAACTGGCCTTGTAGCTGGTAAACTTAACTGGATTGAAGCTTGGTTCATATGAACTGAACTGGAGTTGGTATCACTCCTTTCACCAGTCGGGGAGTATTGGGATGTTGGTGGAGTGGAAAGTTGACCAGTGGCATAAGAAGATTGTGAGGCAGATGTGTGCGGTCGTGTGAAAGAGTTGGAATTGACTTGTGGTGCAGTGGTTAAATGATGTTCATTCGTGGCCAGTGAAGTTTCTGTAAGAACCGATGTGCCCACCGTCCGTTGATTTAAAGGTGAGGCTACGGCTGGTTGCGAACTTGTTTGAGACTGTGCAACAGTGCAGTTATGATATCCATCAGTAGTTGTGAAGCTTTGGGACGTTGTTGGAGTAGTGACGTATTGTCCAGCCGTTGCAGATGTTGACATACCGACCGAAACACAAGACTGCATATGCTGTGGTGGTGTTTGTTGTGCTTGGTTAACAGAAATTTCAAAACGTTGCTGAAAACTTAACGGATTTCTATTCATGATGTTTCCGTTCTTCGGCAAAGCTCTATCGTTTTCATGTGCAGCCGGAGTATCGGTGCATCTTGTGGTTTCCGAAGTTTTTACGGGAATCGAAACGGCCTCAAGTGCCGAACTCATGGTTGGTACGATCTTTTTCTTTGGGGTGTACGGCCGCGGTAAAGAATTGGTGTATCCACTATGAGTTGTGGTCCGTTGAGATGGTAGAGAACTGGGAAGATTTTGACCTTCTGTGACCAGGTCACACGGAACCGACGATGCCGAGGCTGCTGACGTTGCCGCCGTTTCGCGTAATGTTTCGCTGGTTGGCTTAGAAGTGTGCGCTGAAGGTGGTTGTGGTGTATTGCTGGTATTTGGAATATTTTGATTTGATGCAGATTTGTTTTCCCTATTTCCGTTTTCTACCGTTGCTTGCTCTGTGGGTGCTCTTTGTTGAGACCCTGATGGCTCTATTATCAACTCATTTTGATCTTGTTGTTGTTGTTGTTCATTTACGTGATGCTCCACAGGTGGTGGTACTGCAGCTACTTCGTTTTCTTGATGAACCCATGGACGAAAAAAGGGATCTGACATTTTCTTCTACAAATTTTTGTTCTTTTTTCACACGACACGTCTTTATGAGTTAGTCTACGTACATATCTACGTTTTTATTTGCTTTTCGATTCTGTTTTTGTTTTAAGGGAATAATACTGTAATACCGTAATAAATGATTTGGAAGATTTGATCCCCACTTCCAACAAGTTCTAAAAAATATTAACCCTTCATCTTCTGCTTTAATACATTAAAAAATGGGTATAAACTTTGAAAACCCTTCATAATTCATTTTAAAAATCTCATTTGAGATGTTCAAGGGTTTCTTTTCTCCATAATAGTGAGAAATGTATGTATTCGAGGAAAAAGATTTTGAAATTTTATGAGAGCTATTTGAATAGTTTATTGTTTCATACGTAAGAAGTTTACATTTAGAGAATTTTGAGTATCAGTTTGAATGTCAAATCTAAGATTTCAGATTTCGGTCATATAATTAGCGCTTTGTAACCGTTAAAGTGATTTTCGGCAGAGCTTCTCTAATTTGTGGTGCGTGTTTTGATGTTTTTCCAACAAATGGACCAGCTGAGCTGGTCGAATCTGAACTCGAACCCAGAACTTCCGAATGGCAGTACGCAATGCTAACTATTCGACTTTTGCGGTCACTCCATTTGGCTATCACTGCGGTTACAGATTTTATTTAGATTGGAACCTGTAGACAGAGCTGTAACGAGAGTTTTTGGCGCCCGAAGCAAAGGGGAAATTAAATGAACATCCTCTCATTTTTTAATATCAGTAACCTCCAACTCCTCACCTCAGTTATATATGAACCCAGCTTCAAACCAGTTAGGTATACCAGATATTGAGGCAGCCCAGACGGCAATGAGTAATACCGATAACGATGAGATCCGGCCCGAAACAGCCGTGACCTTGCTAATAAATCAAACTGCACCTACATCGGTTTGCTTACAAACTTCACAGAATACAAATGAACAAAACTTCACTTTTCAGCTGTTGAAGGGCAAAATACCAAATCTTTCATGCAGCCGCATACATTTGAAACACCTAATATAACACCAGAAACGGTTGCCCCACAATCTCTGCAGACCACAAATGGGCATTATTTCCTTCACTTTACTTCGCCAGTTGCGAAGCCAGTTTCCGAAATAGTTCCAACGGAAAAAATGGAAATCAAAGATGAAGATATCCGGCTAAATATTCAATCGTCCGAATCAGCGGTGTTCTCATCAATAGGGCAATCTGCGTCCACATCGGCTCTATCAGAAGCTACTGGTGTGAGATATGATACCAACCCCCTACCCAAATTGCATACAAATCAAGCTTCAAGGCAACTAAGTGTACCAGGTACAAAGACTGTTTCTGAGGCAATTCGGACTGAAGAAAAGGACTGGAGAAGGAGAAATTTTTGGCATCCATAAAGTTTCAATAAAACCATCCTCATTTTCAAATAACAAATTGTCCAGTTCGTTAATATTTCTTGAACCATTGTGGATGTCAAGTAATTTTTAACGAGTTTTAGTGTAGTCAAGCTGAGTTCACAGTTGGCTAATAGTATTATCGGAGTTTTCGAAAAAAATCTTGAATGCAATTTAATTGTTCGGGTATGATTCTTTAAAACTGAGATGATGAAGCAACAGGTCGGGTAAAATAAAGTTTCTAAAGTCCTATATGCCTTCGAATAAATCATTGAGTCATTCACCGATCTCTTTAAAATATCCGCATCGGTGATTCCCTAAATTGTTTTGCTTCCGTCGAAAAAGCCAATAGCCGGAAGGAGTATGGTTCCTCATCTTCTAATGCTTTGGGGTAACCCTGACGTTTTCTGTCTTCAACTCTAACACCATCACTTTTGAAGCGTCAAAACCACGCTCTGCATAACCTAATGGCCGATGTAGATTCACCATAAACTTTCATAAGCTTTCGATGATCTTCAGCTGCACTTTTTTTCCAATTTAAATAGAAAATTGAAAAAAAACTTAATAAAGTAAACCATCAAATACCGTGACGGCAGTTTGATGCTTTGGTGATCCGAAACATACGGCGAAAATTAGTCTAGAATGGCTCCAGAGCCAAAGTTGTAAAACTTTTAAATTGAACAAAACACCGATCTTAACCCGATATAAAATTTGTGGGCTTACGTTAAGAGCAGCTGGCTAAGTACCAAAATCCGCCTTCCAACATGGACGAACGGTGGAACCGGGTACAGATGGAGTGGAGAAATATACGCCACTCAATTATAGAAAACTTGGTTGAAAGTATGTCTAGTCGTATAAAAAGCGTAATAAAAAATAAAGGCCTATGAATAAAGTACTAAATCCTGTAGAGAATTTAGGTCTAAGTATATCGAATATTTTCGTTCACGAATAAAATAAAGCTTCTATGTTTTCTATATAAGGTGTTTAATAAGGATATTTAAGAACTTCTTCTTATTCTTTATTTGCGTAAGTACCGCTTACGCGATTATATCCGAAACAACAACAGCGCGCCATTCATTTCCTCACTCCATTCTTTGGCGCCATTTGGAAATACAAAGTGAATCCACTGTCTCTTCATTCGCTGAACTACATATGTATGTACATATATAAATATCACAGTATAACTCGTACAGCTAATCGTTCCATCGACTGAGATATTTGCGATTGCCAATAGGCAAAGGAACATACCTATATAAATAGTTCGCGAAACATTTCTCTCGAAGATTTGCCAAGGTATACTCATCGGATGTCGAGCGTGGAATCGTCCAGGCTTCTGAATCATTTAGAAGAAAAGAGAGAATGAGAGATCTGGAGTCGATCTATTTGAAGAAAATTTAGATCAAAGTAGATATGTCTACTTTCCGAACATTTCATCATTCTTTGCTTATCGCCTCATTTTTAGTATTTATTATGATATTACATATAAATTTAACAAAATGCAGAAAGCCTTAACTACATCTCTGTTCGTGTCCTCTGGTTATACGAGTATATGTACTCGTATATAGTTACATAAACAATTTTTAAAATATTTTTCTTTTTAACTTTTACTTTTTTATTGTCATGAATTTGGTTTATCTTTTTAAATCTATCTTCATAAATCCATCCAATGGTGAGGTTGCGGCTGATTGCGCACTTTGGTTTATATTGAGCCAGTTTCGTTCTTCCATTGTTTTGTCTGTTCGCGGTTGTGGGAAAAAGTAATTGGGATATCCTCCAGCCGTTGTGTAGCCTTGGGACGATGTTGAAGTAGGGCAGTATTGTCCAGCTGTTGATAACGGGTAGGATGGCATTGCATATGGTGACATACCGACTGGAGTATAAGGCTGCATGTACTGTGGAGGTGGCTGCTTGTACTCTGGTCGTGGTGGCATGTACTGTGCTGGTGGCTGCATGTACTGTGGTGGTGGCTGCATGCACTGTGGAGGTGGCTGCATGTACTGTGGTGGTGACTGCTTGTACTGCGGTGGTGGCTGCATGTACTGTGGCGGTGGCTGCATGTACTGTTGTTGCTGAGAATTAAACGTATTTCTATTCATGATGTTCTGGTTCTGTAAGCGACGCTTTAATCGCTTCTTTGTAACTTTCGATTCGAATTGTTTCAAAGAGTTTGTATCAAGTTTTTCCTCAGATCTAGTTTGTACAAGTGCAGCCGGAGTATAGGAGGATTTTGTGGTTTCCGAAGTTTGTACGGGAGCCGAAGCGGCCTCCAGTGGTGAACTTATGGTTGGTACAATATTTCTCTTTGGAGTGTATGGCCCCAGTAAAGAATTGGTGTATCCACTATGAGATAGTAGTGGGCTGGTAAGATGTAGCGTTTCTGTACCCCATGATAACGGAACCGACGACGATATCGTTTCGTGTAATATTTTGCTGGAGGCCTGAGAAGTGTACGCTGGAGTTGGTTGTGGTGTATTGATGGTATTTTCATTATTTTCTTTCGATGGAAATTTGTTTTCCCTGTTTCGATTTTCTTCCGTTGCTTGCTCTGTAGGTGCTCTTTGTTGAGATCCTGATGATTCTATTTTCAACTCATTTTCATCTTTTTGTTGCTGCTCAGTTACGTGGCGCTCTACAAGTGGTGGTTCTGCGGCTTCTTCTTTATCAACCCATGGACGAAATAAGGGATCGGACATTTTCCTCTACAAATTTTTGTTCTTTTATTACACCACACGTCCTTATGAGTTAGTCTACGTACATATTTACGTTCTAATTTGCTCATTGATTCTGTTTTTGTTTTAAGGGAATAATACCGTAATATCGTAATAAATAAATTGAAAGTTTTGATTCTCATTTCCAATAAGTTCTAAAAACATTAACCCTTCATCTCCTGCTTTAATGCAACAGAAAAAAAAGTTGTACATTTTGTACAATAAAACCTTTATTACATTTTGAGAATCATATTCCAGAATTCATATTACGGTTAGGGATATAATTGGCGCCTTGTAACCGCTGAAGCGATTTTTAGCTGAGCTTCTTTTCCGATTTGTGGAGTGCGTCATGACGTTTTTATTTTTCCAAAAAATGGAAGAATCTACAGTTTATACAAAGGCTTTCAAATGTCTTATGGATTTTTATGAGAGTTTCTATTTTATGTTAGAATTACCCACGGAAGGCTAGGCACTACCTGCCTTTTGTTCACAAATGCATTTTAAAGTTTTCCAATTTACGTTTGAAGAAAAAATTAATAGAAGTAGAACCGCAAAAAAGCTCAGTGTTCTTATAATGTTAAATAATATACTCCGAAACATACTGACTTTACTGGCGTAGACATCGCTTACGCGATTTTAGCCGAATTTATAACATCGCGCCATTCATTCCATTTCCCGCTGTTTAGCGACAATTGGGAACACCAAAGCCAGGTCCCTCTCTAGCTTTCCAACGGAGTGGAGTTCTTCCACTTCCTCTGCCCCCAGCGGCGAGTACTGTATCGAAAACTTTCAGAGATGGAGTATTCTTATCCATCCGGACCACATGACCTAGCCAGCGTAGCCGCTGTTTCTTGATTCGCTGAACTATATCAATGTCGCCATATATCTCATACAGCTCATCATTCCATCGGCTGCGGTATTTGCCGTTAACAACTTGTAGAGGACAATAATTCTTACGCAAAATCTTTCTCTCGAAAATTCCTAACGTCCACTCATTAGATGTTGGCATCGTCCATTCTCCCGCACCATATAGCAAGACGGGAACGATAAGAGACTTGTAGAGTTTTCGTTAGCCGAGTGAGGACTTTACTTTTCAATTGCCTACTGAGTCCAAAGTGATTCTGCGTTGATCTTCCAGGCTGACATTGTTGTTTGTGTTAATACTGGTTCCAAGATAGACGAAATTATCCACAACTTCAAAGTTATGACTGTCAACAGTGACGTGGGAGGCGAGTCGCGAACGCGACGACTGTTTGTGTGATGACTTCTCCTTGTTCACTACCAGATCCATAACCTTTGCTTTCTTATCCAGTCTGGAGAAAGCATAACACCCGACGCGGTTCTTGAGGCCAATGATGTCAATATATCGGCATACGCCAGCAGTTGTACACTCTATTGTAAAAAATTGTGTCCCGTCTACTTAGATCGGCAGATCTTATTATTTTCTTTATTATCAAATTTAAGAAATCGCACAATAAAGAGTCACCCTGTTTGAAACCTCGGATCGGAGAGATCCTACCAAATTCTGACTGCTGACTGTTTTACGCTGTAGTTTCTATATTATTGACTATACTTTCTTCACATATCTCATTTAAAAATGTTTAAGGAATCGAATGGTATAAAATATTAAGATTTCTTACAAATCTACATATTCAAAAGAAAATGCAAATATTACACATTTTTCAACTGATTGAGGTTATTTTCTCATTGTACCTACATACAAAATACTATACTTTTCAAAGTCCATGACATGTGAAACTTTTTTTATGGTAACTTAAATTTTGCGGATTCTTTAATAAAGAAGAACATGTTTCCTTGAAAACTTTGCGAAAATGAGCACAAATTTATTTATTTTTTTCTAGTAAATTTTATCGAATAACTTCTTCTATTTTATATTTATTTTATATTTATGTATTTTATTTTAATAACGCAGAGGTATATTTATACTGTATGGATCATTTGCTACTTATATATTAAACATATTTTTAACCGTCTTTTAGAGTTATAAATCCGCCAGAAAATATGGAAGAGCGCTAGGTTTAACATTCCATAATGATTAAATTAAATTAGTAATTATTCTGAAAACCAACGAAATCAGAAGGCTTTATTATATATCCTTCTCAAAATCGCTTTTTTAGATATCAAACTTGACTTGAACTAAAAAAGTTCCTCATAAAAAATATCGGCCGTGCGAGGGCGGCTTAGAATATACTATAAGTCTCTCCATCTGTCGGCGAAACATCAAGACGCACATATTGGAGGAACTCGGCCCCAAATACTTATACATATTTGCAATTAGTTCAAGGATTACGAAAAAAAATTTAGAAGTTTATGCCAACAAATTTTCATATAAAAATGTTTAAATTTAGCAAATTTTGGTCTGAAGACGTAAATTCAAATTGAATTATTGCAATATAATGCTAGACACTGCAGATAAGTTTGACATCATTTGCCTATGAATCTTAAGTGTTTCGTTGATCTGCGATGAGTAAGAAAAGTTATGATCTAATGAAAATTGTTACTTTTTCCAAAAAAGTCCATTTTTTTTGTAAGAAATTCGAACGTTTATATTTTCTAAACTAAAAAATTCTTGAAAAATATATTAACAAGGGATTAATTGCAATGATGTGTGGGTATCACGTGTAAAAAATTTGACAAATGTAAAATGTTTTTTTAATTTTTACTTTTTTTTTGTGTCTTCTATTTGGTTTAAATCATAAATCCATGCGTCTGTGGCCCGTTGCATTAAATGTGCGTATCCGGCTGATTGCACACTTTGGTTTATATTGAGCCAGTTTCGTTCTTCCATTGTTATGACTGTCCCCGGTTGTGAGAAAAAGTAATTGGGATATCCTCCAACCGTTGTGAAGCCTTGGAACGATGTTGGAGGATGCTTTTCGGTGACAAATGGCGAAGGAACCGCTAATGCGGACGATATCGTGGATGTCGACGATACCAACGATGTCGACGATGCCGACAATGCCGACGATGCCCACAATGCCGACGATGCCGACAATGGCGACGATGCCCACAATGCCAACGATGCCGACGATGCTGACGCTGCTGGGGATGTCACCGATGTCAACGATGTCGACGGTGTTGTACTGAATTCCGTTTGTTGTAATGTCAATTCAATTGCATCCGAAGTGTGCACTGTAAGTGATTGTGGTCTATTGAAGGTGTTTTGGTTCGGTACAAATTCTTTTTCGCTGTTTTCATTTTCTTCTGTTGCCTGTTCTGGAGGTGAGCTTTGTTGAAATACTGATGTTTCTATTTTCAACTCATTTTCATCTTTTTGTTGCTGCTTATTTATGTCGTGTTGTTGTTCTGCAGTTTCTTCGCTTTTTTTATCAACCCATGGACGCCAATAGAGATCTGTCATTTTGTTTTACAATATTTGTTCTTTTCCACACGTCAGGTCTTTAAAAGTTAGTCTGCGAATGTACATATCTATATTTTTGTTTGTTCGTTGATACTGTTTTTGTCATACGGGAATAATACCGATATACCGTAATAAATGAATTGGAAGTTCTGATTCCCACTTCCAACAAGTTCTAAAAAATATTAACCCTTTATCTCCTGCTTTAATGCATTACAAAATAGTTATAAACTTTGGAAATTCATTTTAAAAATCTCATTTAAAATATTAGAAGTAAGGAGTGGTGATTTCCAAATTCTTTTATGTTGGATCCATGAGAATATCACCAGTTTCCATGTCTTAGCGTTTGTGAATGCCTTTGGCAGACAAGATTAGTCCTCGTTCAGAAATTATTTTGATAACTTTAGTTGAAGGAATACAATTTTTGTGAGGTTCATGCTTTTCAGGCGTTCTTTTCACCATAATAGTGAGATACGTATGTATGGAGTCTAGAATGATTTACATTAAATTGGAAATGGACCAGGGACCGATTTATTTGAATTATTGTACGAAGGCACTTTTTTGTCGAACTATTTACATATAGTACTTTTCTTTCCCGGAAGTAGACCTGGGAGCCGGTGGAAGTTTGAAAAATCACTTTTCTGGTTCATTATTTTTTTGAAATTATAAAGATGTTTCTTTTTGTTGCGAGAAGTGGACCTGGAATCGTTCTATTTAAAAATAATTTAAATCAGAGTAGATATGTCTACTTTCAGGACCTCTCATCATTCTTTGTCTATTGCCTTCCCTACAATACATATTCTGATATTATATATAAATTTAACAAAATACAGAAACCCTTAACTATATAGGACCGAGTCCACTGGTTAGGTATATGCACACATAGGTATATACATAGTTATATAAAATTTGTTTAAAATTTTTTTCTTGAATTATTAATTTGATAAAATTAATGTTTTATTAATTTACTTGAATCGCTTAAGTTTTTTGTACAAACAACCTTTATGAAGTGTTAATAAAAATATCAAAAGATACAAATTACATGTTTGTTTTCATTCCTTAATTAGCAGTAAAAATATATATATTTTCTTGAAAAGATCGGTACTGTTATTGTAAAAAATCAAGTTAATCGAATATGTAGTTCGGTCGCTGGTTCATTTTCCGGAGAGAAGTGTAGTCATCCTGCTAATCTAAACAAAAACTCACAAATTTCAAAAATTTCCACCGCCAAATTTGAAGTAAATTCCCAGGAACCGCAGAAAAACTTATACATTTTCAGTATAATAATAATTATAAAACAATCAAAAAATCTTTGTATACATATATAAAATACTATGCTAAAAAAAAGGTTTAGTAAATTTTTTTAAAATTTTAAAAACGAATTTACAAATGCTAAACTAAAATTTATAAGAATAAGAATATGCCAATATTGAATGCCAAGTACAAATATTTTTTTTATTTATCATTACTTACACGTAAGTTCCGCTTTTAATAAATCCATATCTTTACACAGGTAGGAGCCTGATCTCTCCCAAAAAATATTATTTTTTAAGTAGCCTATTGCCTAATTAATACAAAGCTTTTGGTTCGATTTATTTGGAAATAATTTCTTTCCAGGAAGTGGAGGGACCTAAAATTTATCCTTAGCTGCCTCCGAACGGCAGATGATTTTTTTATGATAATAATTCAATTCGCTTATCCGTTTATCAGCGGAAATTACAAGATTCAATGCTAAGTATGCGCTTGGCGATTTAAATTTAAATATTTATATTTGGCTATAGCGATAGCAAAGATATATTTTATATGATAATGTCGCCTTAGTTTTTTGGACTTCAAATTTTTAAAAGCATTTATATGTGGCAAAAATGCAAATTCGAATATCAGATTAAAGTGAGAGACTGATAACTATAGTATGTTCCAAAGTGTGTGTATCGAATGTGCGTTTTCCAGAACATTCAAAACAGAATCTACTAGAATATACATAAAAGCAAACTGCGGCTAAATAAGAGCGAAGCGCACACTGCTGGGATGTACAGTTGAGTATAATACTCGGTAGTGATAACATCGGTGTTTAGTGAAGCAGAGTAAACTGTGAATTTAATTTAACAAATCAGTGATCGTACTCGAAGAAGTTGGGCAATCATCGAGGCTTATTTAGTTTAATCGTTACAATATTCTACAATTTTAATCACCCTACAATGTTGCTGAAAGAATACATATTTTATGTTACGATACATGTATATTAATACGATATATTCTACACGGTCGAAGATGTCGATATCATAATGGAAATCAGGTGTAACCGTCATGCGAGCACTGTCTCGATTGCACAAAAAACTGTTTGGGACCACGTGAAAAAGGCTGGATACACAAAAAAGATCGATGCATGGGTGTTATATGAGTTCACGAGGAAAACCTCATGGACCGAATTTCCATTTGTGAATCGTAACGAAAGCGGTGTGTGACTGGTGATGATAAAAGTATTACTTATAGCAATGTTAAACGGAAACGGTCGTGGTGGAAGAGCAGTGAGCAGGTACCAACGGATCACTATCTTGTCCCAACGAAGATCCGCACGCACATCCGTGTATCAAAGAACGTCCGTCAGCAAGCACAAGGAAGGTTCGACGTCGAAAAGCTGCAATCACAACAAACAGCCGAACGGTTTTCACTCGGCTTGCACACCTGGTTTTTGAGAGCACTCACCAGTAACACAGTATAAGGAAACTGTGGAACGGCATCTCAAATTCCCTACGTACCGCCTCTGTGGAAACAATTGGTTTTCGGCAGTCCCAGAAAAAGAGCTGGTACTATGAGGAATGGCGAACAAAACAGACTGCCTACCTCGCAACCTTGTGATCAAGCACCACAAGTGCGTGGTGGGAAAGACACCGAGAGCTGAAGAGGAAAGCAACACGCGTTTGCAGGAAAAAAATAAAGAGGTCGAAATGCGTGAGTATGTAAAGCTTGAGAAGCTGGCCGACAAGGGTAATGCGGAAAAATTACACGAAAAGATACGGCAACTTACGAATGGTTTCAAGACCGGAGCAAACTCTTGTAGGGCCTAGGGGGGTGATCTAGTGACGGATGCCCAGTGCATATTAAATTTATGGAGGAAACACTTCTCCAGCCTGCTGAGATGGCGAACCCGAAATCACAATCGATGACGATAGAAAAGAAGTTTCATTACTCGACTATGTCGAGGTTCGAATAGCGATTGCTCGTTCAAAGAACAAGCGTTGAAGCGCTGGTCAGAAAAGGCGATCCCGCAGTCTGTTAAAATTACCGTGCATATAAGGTCGCTTGGAGCGTATTTTGTAAAATACTAAATCCAACCGTCACCAAAGTCATTGGCCCTAATCAGTGCGAGCTTGGCATTTTCAACTGGCGTCAAACAGCGAAAACAAGGTATGAAAACAAGGTATGATTCGACTATAATCGCGTAAGCGGTGCCAACGCCAATAAAGAAGAAGAAGACCGTTAGCAAACGGACCATCTGAAGGAAGCAATCTCTAAGAAGGAGAAAATTGTGTTTCATCCGAACAACGTCAGACAACACACAAAATCGACAGCAGCCCCGAGAGCTAGGGTGGAAGTTTCTTATACATACATCTTATATTTCCTGACTATGGCAAATGATTTGGCTCAAGATAAGCCTGTGAAAATCGATTGCGCTAATTGTATATCTATAGAGGCAAGGGTTTCTATGGGAAAGGTGTTAAGAAGAAGATGGATCATTTGCCATCTATACGTATACATATATAATTGGCGTTTTGCAATTGCTGAAGCGATTTTTGGCCGAGCTCCGCCTCCAATTTGTGGTATACGGCTTGATGCTTTTCTAACAAATGGTGAACGGGGGGAAGTACAGTTTATTATAAACCGCCTCCGAACGGCTGATGGATTTTTGTGAGGAACTTTTCTTTCATGCCACAAAAACACTCGGAATAATTGACACTCTAATTTTCTATAATCGTGGATGTTGGTCGAAACAGAACTCGAACCCGAGCCTTCAGAATGGTTGTATGCAATGCTAATCACTCGGCTATTGCGGCCGGCAGAAAATAATAATCCAATCGGCTCTTATCGATACCATGTGTGCATTGATATCATTTATATATATACATACAGTGTATGTGTGAGTGGTAGGCATTAAATTGAAGTTTACGCTCGGTCAATTGAAGTTTCGCGGAAAAGATAGTGTCAATATAAATTACATACAAATATGTGACGCCAAAAGACCTGCAATTTAATTGTACAAAACTAAGCGAACTCAAAAAAAAGTAAACTCTTATAAGACAGCGTTATCAGTAGCCTAGTAGATGTAGAGTAAATAAAGATTAACTAAAAGACAATACATTTAATCAATGCATTCCTCAACTATTTCTGCCACCCAAATAAATGTGAATTCGTGTTGCTTGCATTAAAGCGATAGTCAATTGAACATTTATGAACACTTATCTATATACGAGTACATAAATATGTATGTATGTATGTATGTATGTATATGACATTGAATGGTCACACATAAGTAAAAAGGCAATCACCGAGGAATTTGAGACTAAATCTGTAAAATACAATGGAAGATAGTTGACCATCTGATAAGTAAAAACCTATCAGTAAAAAAACCACCCGTCTATACTACCAATTGACTTCCAAAGCGCATTTGGCAACATAGGAGTCCATGTTGTTCTAAACAAACTCCTAGAATGGAAAATAGGTGAAAAGATGTACAGCTATGTAAAAAGTTTTTTAACAAATAGGAAACTTCGAGTTAGACTGTCAAATGGAATCCCACAGGGCTCCCATTGTCTGTAGTTCTCTTTTTAATAGCTTTTTAAGACATTGTTGTAGTCTTAAAAAACAAGGAAATGTAGATTTCTGCCTTTATGCAGACGATCTATATAAAAAAGAGAAATGTAAGCATTTTCATGCCTGTAGAAAACTCAAGTGCAGCAGCGTAAGTATTAAATTTAATGACACAACAATTGAAAATGCCGACACAAAAGAAATACATTTAACAAATATTGTACATATAATAAGCAAGATCTCGTCTGCAGGCTCAATGTAATAAAATATCTTTCTTCAAACAAAAGTCATATCCACACTAACACACTCATAAACTTTTCTAAACTTACCATTCTCTACGGATTGCAAATTTATGGCAAGAACTTCAAGTCCTCGCTCAGTAAAATTACGAGCCTATATCATGCAGCGATCCGATTAAGCCTGAGAGCTTTTCGAACAACTCCCATTAAAAATCTTTTAGTCGAAGGTGGTTTTCTCCCATTAGAAGAACGTGCTGTCTACCATATATTAGGGCACGTTTAGTTGACATTCTATGTTCTAACAAAGGCTCCATTTTCGAAAAAGAAATAAGGCTGCTTAAATCCTAAAAAAACACCATGAATATGAAATGTGGGCTTATGGAGAGGTTTAAAACAAACACAGAAATTGGTACACAAAAACTATAGGAAACACATTGCTCCACCTTGGCTACTTTCTTCGGAATCAGTTATTAACACACTTTCCATGTACACGTATCATAAATCTCAGTCTCTCGATTTAAACCTAATCACTAATTTTCTATATACAGATGGGTCAAAAAGCAGTAATGAAACATCTTTTGCTGTGGTCCATGAAATGAACTAATATTAAAAGGTATTTTACCAGAACAAGCATCATCCGATGAAGCTGAAGTTCAAGCTGTCCTAAACGCATGCCAATCCGCCACCAAATAAAACTGTAAATTTGTTATCTGTTATTCACCAGTCATCGAAAATTGGACTCAAGGGATGGACCATCTGAGACGTAGCCGCGGCCAAGATTTGAAAGCGACGATATTCAAAAAATAAATGCCAAAGAATGTTCTTTTAAATTATAATAAAAATTCCCCATTGAAATTCGAATATTTTAGGTTTTTTTTTTAAATAATGAACCTTGAAATGGATCACTTTTTATATAGGACTTTTCGAATTGTTTGCTGCCTGTTCTACTTCCCAGATGTTTTTATCGTTTAAACATTCCGAACTGAGTTAAGTTTTATTTTATAGATACTACATACATACATACATACTATATGTATGTTATGTTATTCGTATATACCTACATCACTAATTATTAAATAGTTTAGATAAACGTTTAAATTTATATTTTAGAATTTTATGATTATTTTTGATACATATGTTATATACCTATATTATATCTTGTGTGTTTCATATTTATGTTTTTGCAAAACAACAACTTATTCATTATACGAAGGCTGCTATATATATTTCTGGCCTAGGCAACACTATGTGTTGCCAGGTGCAATCTGACATTTCCATTGGAAAGTTTGACATTTTTTAGCATAACATCATTTAGAACGTTTTGTCATTTAATCGTGAATTGTTTTATTTACAGGGGATTAAAAAATTCATCTCGGCCAAAAAAAAAAGATCGTGCAAGAAAATAATGCGTGGTCAACGGTTTTCGTCGCCAGAAGATGCTGTTGAAGCATTCAAAAACCATGTTTTGGAGGTGTCTCAATCGGAGTGGAAAAAGTGCTTCGAAAATTGGTTTGAGCGCATGAAAAGTGTATAAATCTTGATGGAGAATATTTTGAAAAACAATAAAACCATTTTCGTTGATAAGTATTCGTATTTTCATTATTTGGGCAGAAATATATATAGCAGCAACCAGTTTACATATTTGAACTGATCCACTGCGTCAGCGCAGAATTCTCCTCAGCAGTGCACAGTAGGGTGTCCCGAGGAAAAGTTTTTTAGTGTTTTTAATGCAAGTCTCCTCAAAATTTGCGCATTTTATATGAGTTAAAGGCGTAGTGAGACAAATTGTCCTTTAGTAGGACCATTCAAAGAACTTAACGATCGTCAGTTACCATCCAGTTATATCATTAAAGCTTCAATTGTCATCGCAATGAAGGAACGAATCACCCAATTATTGAAATCTTATTTCGAAAAATACCTTGATTTTAAAAGATATGCCAAGAGTAAACAAAATGATGGTTTTGAAGAAAACCTGAAGTGTTTCTTAAAACTGTCTGAGAAGCTTTTTGCAAATGCTCTTCATTCGAATCTTGCTCGTGTGTAAAATCACACAAATTTCCTGTTATTTCCTGTGGTCTATAAAAATAAGATCCACCAAGCTGTATCGATAGCTCGGAAGAGTGAATCTAAAGATTGGTCGTATATTCATAAGGAAAATTTACTTTGGTGGTCGAAAAAATTGATGGTCGTAGAAGAACACATTTCGATCTTAGCAGAACACGGATCAATTTATTTGGGACATTCTACACCAAGTCATGGTACCGCCAAGAAAATATTTACTTCAATCGCAACTTTATTAAATAGTCAATCTTGGAATTCAGATAACGTGATCTGCGTTGGATGCGATGGGTCTGCTACTAATACCGGTTGGAAAGGTTATTCAATATTTATAGCAGTATTTACAAATACCGTTACAATGGTGGTGTTTGTTTGCTTCATGCCAATGAGTTACCGCTTAGACATTTTTTTTTCGCCTTAGATGATTGTACTTAAGGTCCTAGAGAATATTCGGGGCCTATCGGAAAACAACTGGCAAATTGTGAAAATAAAATCATGTTATTTGATGACAGGGACCACATTCGTCCTTGTCACACACAAGCTGTGGGAAGATGTGTCAAATTGGTGAAAGAAGCCTCAAAAACTGTAATTGACGCTGCACCGTGAGATGCTTTATAATCAGATTGCAATCACGAGCTGAAACGCTAAATTTTGACTCCAAAAATAAGTTCAAAGCATGAAAAATAACCTTTATTGATTTGTTTTTACTTGAGTTCTTGTACTATTTTTTCTTATTTCTTAAAATAAAAAAGTATTTTTATTTGAAGTTTGCATATTTCTTTTTATTTAGGTACAAGCGAGACCTGAAAAAAGTTAAATTATCAAAACTTCAAAGACCGTTAGAGCCCTCAAGATGATTCTTAAATGTTTTTTTTTAGCAGTTTTGTAATCTGTATTTAATTACGCAAATTTTTATACTTCTTGCAATAGAATAGGACAAAAAAAATTTTCTCATACATTGACAGGACTGTACTGCTTTCTTTGCGTTTTTCATTTAAGTACATTTTTACGTTGTTTTTCACATCAACAACGAAAGGACTTGTGTTTACATTATACAAATAACCTAACCTATATTTCATCGAATGTAGTGATGCGTATAATAAATGACCTCAGAATTGTATTTGTTGTTGTTGTTTTTTTTTTTTTTTGAATAAAATTACCATTTACTATTTTTATCAAGGCAGCCAAGTGAAGAACAAATTAAAAGCATTATCCTTAAAATTAAATTTAAATTTCGAATATCGGTTTCGAAAATTAACTTACGGGTATATAAAAAAAATACATTTAAAATCATTTTTTCATGAAATTTATTTTTATTATAAAATTTAAACCTTGGCAGTATATGTAGATGTAATTCAAAGAGGTCCAAGTGTAGAAAAGTTCAGGCATGTAAAGAAAGATTTTGACCTGGGAGTGGCCACAAACGGATCTTTTACGACTTCCGTTTAGAGGCGATCTAAACTGAGAAGGCGAATTCTCCTGCTGTTGTACGTTAGGTTTGGAACCCATTACATTAAAAATTTACTCAAATGAAAAATAAGGCAAAGCCACTATTAGGAATCAAGATTTTAGGGCAGGTATCCAGAATGCTTGGTCCCTTAATTGGGGAGGTGGCGCTACCCATCATATGTTAGTACGACACTAGGAGTTGAACCCGAGCCTTCCGAATGCCAGATTGATATCTCGTAAGAATAAAGCCTGACGTCGAGTACTGGCATTCACTCCGATGATTGATGCCACAATCCGCATCAAAGCAAAATTTTTCAACATGTCGCTGATTTGTGCCCACGCCCCGATGGGACCAAGGATGCCTTTTATGAGCGCCTCGAGTATATTTACGAGGGCTGACCCGCCACCATGTCAAAATTGTGCTTGTATCCAGTGTTTTTTTTAGATGTGTGTACGTTCCGAGGTCTTAACATCGAATCGGTTCACTGTCTTGATGCTGCGAAGATATGCATGGGCCTCTGCGTATCAAAGGACGCCTGTCAACAAACACAAAGAAGGTTCGACGTCGAAAAGCTGCAGAACGTTTTATATTCGGCTTGCATACCTGCTTTCCGAGAGCACTCATCAGCCACTTGATATAAGAGCACCGTGGAATGGCATCTCAAACTCCCTACGTACCGCCGATACGGAAACCATTGGTTTTTGGCAGTGCCAGTAAAGGAGCTAAGGTATACTTACAATCGTTTAAGAATTTATTTAGTACGGATCAATAAAAAATTTCTTATTTTTTGGCCTCCAACTTTGCCCACAAATACAAGAAGTAGATATGCGATTACTTCGGCGCAGCAGGTGGCACTCGTGCTTTTGGCGCGATCTTCAGTTTTGTTACTAATTTCTTCTTTAAATATTCATACAATTTATTTGCTAAATATTTGTTTGCACATCAGATGCCAAGTGTTGTTGCAGTACCACTCGCTGCTGATGTACCGTTATCAGCTTATTTATGGTACATTCAACATTATCCTACTGTGCATTGAGCATATTTTTGGTAGTCATTATCTAACTATCTTCCATTGTATTCTACAGATTTAGTCTCAAACTCTTCGGTGTTTGTCTTTTTACTTATGTGTGACCATTCAACGTCATATACAAACATACATACATACATACATACATACATACATACATACATATGTACTCGCACATAGGTACGTGTTCATAATTGCTCAATTGACTATCGCTTTAATCCAAGCAACATGAATTCACATTTATTTGGGTGGCAGAAATATTTGAGGAATGCATTGATTAAATGTATTGTCTTTTAGTTAATCTTTATTTACTCTACATCTACATCTACTAGGCTACTGATAAGGCTGTCTTATAAGAGTTTACTTTTTTTTGAGTTCGCTTATTTTTGTACAATTAAATTACAGGTCCTTTGGCGTCACATATTTGTATGTAATTTAGATTGACACTATCTTTTCCGCGAAATCTCAATTGACAGAGCGTAAACTTCGATTTAATGCCTACCACTCACACATACAATGTATGTATATATATAAATGCACACATGGTATCGATAAGAGCCGATTGGATTATTATTTTCTAGCGGCCGCATAGCAAGTGATAAGCATTGCATCAGCCATTCTGAAGGTTCGGGTTCGAGTCCTGCTTCGACCAACATCCACGATTAGAATTTGAATCCTTCCGAGGGTATTTGTGGCATGAAAGAAAAGTTCCTCAAAAAATCCATCAGCCGTTCGGAGGCGGTTTATAATAAACTGTAGTTCCTCCCGTTCACCATTGGTTAGAAAAGCATTCAGCAATTGCAAAACGCCAATATACGTATACGCAGATGATCCATCTTCTTCTTAACGCCTTTCCCATAGAAACACGTGCCTCTATTGGTATACAATTAGCGCAATCGATTTTCACAGGCTTATCTTGAGTCAAAGCATTTGCCATAGTCAGGAAATATAAGATGTATGTATAAGAAACTCCCACCCTAGTTCTCGGAGCTCCTGTCAATTTTGTGTGTTGTCTGGCGTTGTTCGGATGAAACACAATTTCCTCCTTCTTAGAGATTGCTTCCTTCAGATGGTCCGTTTGATAACAGTCTTCTTCTTTTTCTTTTTTTTTATGGGCGTTGGCACAGCTTACGCGATTATAGTCGAATCAGTAGTAACGCGCTATTCATACCTTGTTTTCGCTGTTTGGCGCCAGTTGGAAATACCAAGGTCGCTCTCCACCTGTTCCTTCCAACGGAATGGAGGTCTTCCTCTGTTTCTGCTTTCACCCGCGGGTACTGTATCGAATCCTTTCCAAGCTGGAGTGCTTTCATTCATTCGGACGATATGACCTGGCCAGCGTAGCCGCTGTCTCTTGATTCGCTGAACTGTATCAATATCACTATATAACTCGTACAGCTAATCATTCCATAGTTTGTTTTCAAATAGATCGAATCCAGGTTGTTTTATATTATATTATATAATTTTATTTTATTTTGCACTTTGCATTATTTTATTTTTATTTTTCTTTATTTTATTTCATTTATTTTATTTATTTACTAATTTTTTCTTTAGTTTATTTTATTTTAGTTTGATTTATTTCTCTTTATTTTTGTTTTTTGTTTCTCTTTATTTTATTCTATTTAATTTTTTATTTCATTTCATTTATTTTATTTATTTACTAATTTTTTCTTAAGTTTATTTTATTTTACAATAGTTTGTATTATTTAATTTCTTTCTCTTTATTTTATTTTATTTTATTTTATTCTTTATATCATTTTGTTTTATTTTATTTTGTTTTATTTTGAATTTTGCATTATTTTATTGTTATTTTTATTTTTTATTTCCATTGTAAAATTTCGTTCCAAACTCACTCAGTTCTTCATCCTTTACCATATTTTCCACATAGAAATCCAAATCACTGATATCCGGTTCAAAATTGAATTTCTCCACTTGGAGATATTTGTTACCTTCACGCTCTGCTAAATCACCTTTGATCGTCATATTCAGCTTGAGATTAACTAAGCAAATAATATAATTTACTTATTGTTAACTTTTGCTATCTTTTATAAAGATTATTATTTTTTGCAATATTTCACTTACACAAAGTCCCATTGAAATAGCCTTCGGTATTGATTTTCTCATTATTTATATCGAAGTTTGTTTCGTAAATACCCTCATGGTAAATAAATGGGTTGTATGTTTTTAATTTCAATTTTACGTGATTGCCATCTACATGGAAGGTCAGTTCCTCCACTTTGGTTTCTTCAAGTCCAACTATTCGAAAATGGTCCAATAGCAGAACTCCATTACCTAATTCGACGAACATTTTAAATTGATCAATTTCCAGGGGATCCAGCTGCGGTATAGTTAATGCAGCGAAGCCATCTGTTAAACGCGATTCCAATATATCATAGATGGCTTTAATGCAAGCGATAATATTAGGATCACTAACATGGCGTTATATCAGTAGCTAAAAATTTCACACAACAAAAAATAAAATAAATTTAAAAAATCTCAATTAGGTAATTGAAAACTCATATATTATAATGCAAAGAAATATTTTCAAAAAAATTTCAAACTAAGGATCCTCAAGAATTTTAGTGATTCTCTGCAATACGGGTAATTTGCAATGCAACGCGCAGCAGGCACTTAGACAACCGAGTAAAATAAATGCAAAAGAGGTGCGCAACATTTTCAAATTCACAATATGATTTAAAGAAGTGGTTTTCCCCGAAAGACGTTCACAGCGTATTTCTAATATTTCTCTGCTGCTTATTTACTGCCAAAAGCAAGTTCCAGTCTAGGCTTTTAAGTATCTGGGAAACTGCGACCACTTGGAAATGTAGCGTAACAATACTTTTAATACTTTTGAGAACATCTTATATATGCTGCATGTCACCGTTATTAAAATATTTTATCGAGCAACGTTGTTTTTATATCAATTCGTCAACGACGGTGTGAAGCTTTTCAATTAAAATTTTATGGCGGTTCCTTATCCACCGTTAATATACCAATAATTGCTTTAATTAATTGTTTATAATACATAACTTAATTGTGATAGTAAAATTATTTATGATAACAATTAATTAATTAAAATTAAGTTAGGTTGAATGTTGCTGAAACAAAGTTGACAAACTTTTCAAAAAATTTCTACTATAAAATGTTTCTCTGTTTCGCCGAGAAGGGAGCAAAATTATTCCTCACCAGTTTGGTTTTCATGAAAAAGTAAATCATATAATAAATGAGGTGAGGTAACCTTTCGGATTCAGAGACTAAGAAATTACATACCTCTTTTTCCCTTCGACACACCCTCAACCTGGGCACGATGCATTTCCATCAAAGTTTTTTACGTCGAAATGTATACACGTATAATTGGCGCTTTATAACCACTGAAATAGTTTCCTGCCGTTCTCCATCTTCATTTTGTGATGTGTTGTTGTTTTAATGTTTTCTTAACCTAACAGTTTATTCCAGCCCACGCCTCCGCTCGGCTCATGCACATATTTTTATGAGGAACTAAATATTATATCTTATTCACTATTATTAGTGATCGTATAATAAATATTTGTTCGGCGGACTTTGTCTCGCTCCAATTTAACGGCTTCAGCTTAACCCGGAGTGACTGGAAGTTATGGTGTATAAGGAATCGTTTATTACTAAATATTAATAGACATTATCTAGCGTAATTTTCCGCATATTCTTAACACACAAATCTCTGTGTTCGTCGAATCGATTTATTTTAGTGACAATGTTCTAAATTTTGCACTTTTCTTATCAAAATTTATCAGCCGAAAGCTATAGTTGTCCGATCGAGCCGATCTGCAACAAATGATCGTTAAAATGCAACAGTGCATCAGTGTACCAGGTTTGGTTGAAATATCTCAAAAGCTGAGGAACTAGTTTGCGTACAAAAATACGGACAGACGTTCGTGTCTAAATGAACCCAACTCGTCATTTTGACCAAAGCGGTAAAAATTTGTATGGGTATATCTCCTTGTCAATGTACGATTTCCTGTATAACATGGCGGAGTGTAGTTCGCCCACTAGACGGAGTTTAGGTCGATTCCTATAATGACTCGGAAGTATGGAACGCATCCATCTGCCTTCATCAGATGTACCTCACGATGCTAAAGAGCAGCACGCGACTTCTGCAAATAATAGCAACCGAAGGCAACCGAACGCTTAAATTTATGTAAGTAATGGAGTGTAGTCAAGCTGCTGGGTATGCTGTTACACTCGCGAGGTTATAATCAATACCTACTCATGCGTCCACGTCGCGCACCCTGGAGAAGTGAGAAATCCTTTTGCAAGATGTGGTAACCAATCCCTGCGGAGCCTTGGGTCACGACTAATGAGAGAGGAAGCTTCAGTGGAGCCACTCCGACTTATTCGGTTTAAGGGTCCGCTGAAGTCTAATTGCAGCGTCTGTTCACCAGAGGTGCGGCTGCGAGCGGGCGTCGGTCTTGAAGCAAGCGATTCGCTATATAAATGTGTAAAAACTTTAGACTTACTCGCCTAGCGAGGTTGTGCGCTTGGTTTGGGACACGCCATGTAGAAACCAGCTCCAATGAAGAAAATTTAGAAAGTCTCGGATGAGATACCCCGTTTCTGTTGACGACCCCCGCTATCGAGTTAAGGATCACGATTTGAGGTGCCACTGCCAAGCTGTTTGATGTCCTCCTAAGAATAAAGGCTAACATCACTGCCGTCCAAGTAGTGAGATGGACGGGACAAAGTCGAAAGCGAGTAGGTTCTTGTGACATTTACTACAGCGGCCATATAAAGGAGCGCAAATGTGGTGTCGGATTTGCATTGGGAGAGAGACTCGCCGTCGAGTACTGGCATTCACCCCGGTCGATGAACGTCTCGCCACAATCCGCATCAAAGCAACATTTTTCAACATATAGTTGATTTGCGTCCAGGCCCCGACGGAAGGGAAGGACGACTTGGCCAAAGATGCCTTTTATGAGCGCCCAGAGCACACTTATGAGCGCTGCCCCCGACACGATGTGAAAATCGTGCTTAGCCATTTTAATTCCAGGGTGGGCAAGGCCGATATCTTTGGTACGACAGTTGGAAAAATCAGCCCTCACAATGAAACATCCTCTAATGGGTTGAGGCTGATCGACTTCGCCGGGGCCTGAAATATGATTGTCTGTAGTACTAGATTCCAGCACAAAAAAAAAAACATCAAGCTACTTGGCTGTTCCCTGATCGAAAAACACAAAACCAGATCGATCATGTTGTGATAGACGGAAGATCTGTCTCCAGTGTTCTTGACGTGCGTACACTCCGAAAACCCAACATCGACTCGGACCACTAACTTGTACGCATCCGCCTCTGTGTGTCAAAGAACGCCCGTCAACAAAAACATGGAAAGTTCGTAATCACTTTGAAGTTACTGAAGCCATTTACGGACGAGCTCCTCTTCCAATTTGTGCTACACGTCTTGATGTTTTCCAACAAATGGAGGAGCCTACAGTTTATTCTAAGCCGCCTCTAAACGGTCGATGGATATTTATGAGAAGCTTTTTATTTCATGGCAGAAATCCACTCGGTAGACTTGGCATTCCCGGCATATGTTCGGCGAATACTTATTACAATTATATTATGAGTACATATGTATTTATATATAGGCTTAACGCAGAGGTTAAGATAATATTAGGTCAAGTAAAAAGTTCGTTCCGTTTTTATCTAAGAGATGGCGTGGTGCATCTCTGACATCGAAATTGCCGGAACGGAACCTAGCAAACCACGTTTGTGCTACAGGTTCCTTTACAGTATCGGGCCCATAAACTAAATTATTTTTTTCAGCCGCTTTGGCTGCTTTTTCGCCTTGATCGAAGAAAAATTGTAAACTATAGCGAATTTTCTCTTTGCTGGTGTCCATCTTTGACGAGCGCTCACAACGTACTGAGTCAATCAATCGGAAAACTGCCGAAAGACAAACTTTTAGAGCGAATAAACACGTTTTCAGCGCCGTATAGTATGACATGATGCGACACGTAACACGAGTACTATGGACAAACGCCATCTCTTAGATAAAAACCGAACGAAATTTTTACTTGACCTAAGAGAAAAGTACAGCAGAATGTCAATTTTTGAGTTGACTTTGGATGCAGACTAAATTCACAGCCCTATGAGAAATTTTTATATTAGAAACCCTGAAGAGCGTAAAGGTATTGTACATAGGAAGGCGGCCGTAGACTTTACTGTGAGTGATCTGAAAAATTTAGATTTTTTCTATAGAAACCGTTACTCACTCTCCGCTCTGTTCCTTTTCTGATTGCTGACAGACAATCGGTTACGTTGTGTGGATGTAAACAAATCAGAGATGCCCAACAAACATCGCGATCATTTCGTTCCGCCAACAAGAAAAACTTACTCAACACAAAGAAATCGTTTCGGCGCCATGTTAACGTTAGTTTTAAAATAGCTGCTTGCTATAATTTAACAGTACACTTCAATTTTAACATTTAGCATAATTCGTTAAGCATTTAACATTAACGACAGCTTTTCGTTTCGGGTAAAAACGATATAAAATTTATATCGATAACTGCGATAACGTTAATATTTCCAAATGTTTCAATCGAAACGATTAAAATTTTTTGATTAACGTGAAATTTATCGTAACGAATCAGCCTTGAAACAAACAAATGATACCAAATACACACATGATTGTTTCTATGATTCCTTGGAATGTTTGTACGGTGTCGGGAAGTGGACCAAAGAATTACCTATTCGAAAAAATTGTATTTATCGTTCGAATTGCTAGAAATTCGGTGTATTGAGTAAATAAAATTATGATGAAAATCTTGCCCATGTTTTATTTTTCATACATTCAATTAGTATATTCTACATTGAAGCGTTGCAGGGAAAGCTAGTATACATACGAGGGGCGACCTAAGGTACTTAGAGATGACACATCATCTCGTTACTGGTAATACTAATTGCTAGACTCATCTATACTAATATTATAATATATTATAAAGTCGTTTCGTTTGCTGCGCTTTCACGCAAAAACTACTTAACCGATCATCATGAAACTTTGTACACATACTCTTGGAGGTATCAGAATGAACATAGGCTACTTTTTATTTAATAAAAAAAGTTATTTTTTAAATAAAATAAAGAAACTTTTCTGTCCAATAGCCACAATAGAGCATATACATACGCATGCATAAAGTAACGCCCCATATGCACAGAGAGAGAGAGAGAGAGAGTGGGGCTATACATAGGTATAGGCACATATGTAGCTGCATTGAGAGTAGTGTTGTATGTTTGTATGGGAGTATACAGTATACAGCATACATATCTACATGTATGGTGGACATAAAATGTGAGCATACATACGTACATGTATGGTGGTAGCCTGGTCATCTATTTGCTGAGCGCTACGTTAACGCCATTTAGCGGGTAAAAGCTAAAGATATTTTACATCGACTTCAGCAAGTACATACAGATATGACTTTCAATGAACATATTTACAACCAAACGCTAATTCTAATTGAAAACAAGGTTTTCACAATGGTTGGAAAAAATTAGATGATTTTGGGATGCAAAGCCCTCCAAGAGATAATGAGGATGATTTCAACAATGAAATTGCTCGAGAGTTAGATTATGATTTCATAGCACTGCAGCGACAAGTAGAAGAATTAATCCCTTTGTTGCTTCCAGAGCAGGCTCATGTTCTCCATCAAGTTTTACGTAGAATAGAATACGGTAAAGGTGGACTCTTCTTTCTCGATGCACCAGGTGGAACCGGAAAGATGTTTTTGCTCAACTTATTATTAATGTACATCAGAAAAAACAGAAAAATAGCAGTTGCAGTAGCTTCGTCGGGTATTGCCGCGACGCTTTTAAACGGCGGCCGTACGGCACATTCCGTTTTGAAATTACCATTGAACCTTGCACATGAAGATTCGCCCATCTGTAATTTCAGTAAAAATAGTTCTCGAGGTAGGATGCTGCGAGAATGTAAGCTTTTAGTGTGGGATGAATGTACAATGTCTCACAAAAAGGCTATAGAAGCTTTAAACCGGACTCTTCAGGACCTGCGGGATAGTACAGATATAATGGGAGGAATGGTAGTTTTACTGGCTGGTGATTTTCGTCAAACCCTTCCAGTTATTCAGAGGGGAACACCAGCAGATGAAATTCAAGCATGCTTAAAATCATCGAGCTTATGGTCGAGAGTTGAAAAGCTGAGCCTAAAAACAAATATGAGAGTGCATCTTCATAATGACGTGGATTCAGGACTTTATGCTGAAATGTTATTGAAAATTGGTGATGGTCGTTTAGATGTTGATGCTGAAGGTTGCGTATCACTTTCAAGAGAATTTTGTAATTTAGTAGAAAATGATGTGGATCTCATTGCTCATGTTTTTCCCGAATTGCAACAGAATTTGGGTTGTGATCAGTGGCTGTGCGCAAGAGCAATATTAGCACCAAAAAATGAATGTCGGGTGTACCATCACATAAACTTCAGTTGAAACTAAATGTACCAGTAATGCTTATGCGAAATTTAAATGCTCCTCTGCTATGTAATGGAACACGACTTCGGATAACGAAATTGGGACAGAATATACTTGGTGCTACTATTTTAACAGGTGTCAGTAAAGGAAAAAGTGTAGTCATACCAATTATTCCCACTGACCTTCCATTCCAATTTAAAAGAGTTCAGTTTCCCCTCAAACTTAGCTTTGCCGTAACTATAAACAAAGCACAAGGACAGACATTACAGGTAGCACGAGTGCATTTAGAAAAGTCATGCTTTTCTCATGGTCAACTATATGTAGCCTGTTCGCGTGTGTCTAATGCCCGGAATTTACAAATATTTACACCCAATGAAAAAACGTACAATATAGTTTATAGAAATATCCGAGACTAATAATCTGCATTTTATATTTTCAATTGTTACCATTCCAAATTATTTATTTTCTTTATAGTGACATATATATTTTAATATTTGTTGTATTGATTCAATAAAGTATACTTTGAAATTTGAAACTTCATTGCATGTAGTAATTTTTTCAAATAGATAATCTCAGACAAGCAATAAAATATATTCTTTATATTGATCCGTTTGTATTATAATGATCTCTTATTGGATGGATTTAATGCGAGCGAAGCCGCGGGTAAAAGCTAGTTCATAATATAATTTAAAGAAGTGGTTTTCCCCGAAAGAGGTTCACAGCGTATTTCTAATATTTCTCTGCTGCTTATTTACTGCCAAAAGCAAGTTCCAGTCTGGGCTTTTAAAGATATGTCCCCAGAGTTCTTGACGTCGTACACTCCGGGAACCCAACATCGACTCGGACCACTAACTTGTACCCATCCGCCTCTGTGTGTCAAAGAACGCCCGTCAACAAATATAGAATCCGTTACTCACTCTCTGCTCTGTTCTTTTTATGATTGCTGACAGACGATCGGTTACGCTGTGTGGATGTAAACAAATCAGAGATGCTCAACAAATGCATCGCGATCATTTCGTTCCGCCAACAAGAAAAACTTACTCAACACAAAGAAATCGTTTCGGCGCCATGTTAACGTTAATTTTAAAATGGCTTCTTGCTATGATTTAACAGTACACTTCAATTTTAACATTTAGCATAATTCGTTGAGCATTTAACATTAACGACAGTTTTCCGTTTCAGGTAAAAACCAAATAACATTTATATCGACAACAGCGTTGACGTTAATATTTCCAAATGTTTCAACCGAAACGATTGAAATTTTTTGATTAACATGAAATTTATCGTAACGAATCAGCATTGAAACAAACAAATGATACCAAATACACACATGATTGTTTCTATGATTCCTTGGAATGTTTGTACGGTGTCGGGAAGTGGACCAAAGAATTACCTAATCGAAAAAATTGTATTTATCGTTCGAATTGCTTGAAATTCGGTGTATTGAGTAAATAAACATATAATGAAAATCTAGCCCATGTTTTATTTTTCTTACATTCAATTAGTATGTTCTACAGCGAAGCGTTGCAGGTAAAGCTAGTATACAATACATACGAGGGGCGACCTAAGGTACTTAGAGATGACACATCATCTCCTTACTTGTAATACTGATTGCTAGACTCATTGTTATTATAAATAATATAACTTTCTTTTATTAAGTTCACTAACATTTCGTGCCTGGAACAAGCAACAACACTATGTCAACGGATACTGAAAATTTTAGCAATTTGGCGATTTTTGGAGTTGTGCTAAGATGATTTTGATGAAATTTCAAACCGCATTGTAACAGATGTTGAAACTTGGATTCGTCGGTAGGATGCCGAGTCCAAATAGGAGTCGATGCAGTGGCTAAAAAAGGGGTAAAGTCGGCGTCGTCGATTATGGCTTCTATTTTCCGGGATAGCGAAGGAATATTTTTAATTGATTACTTTTCAAAGGGAACTACAATAAACGGCCAGTATTACACTAATTTATTGATTCAGGCGCGTGAGGCAGTAGTACAGAAGAGACGTCTTTAAGACATTGCCTTAAAAGCTACTGGATTTACAGAAATTAAATATCCACCCTACAATCCGTACCTGGCCCCCAGTGACTTTTTCCTTTCTTTCAGACGAGAGTGAGATGAAAGCGGCCGTGGTAGAAAAAAAACGTGAAAAGTGTATTCCACTTAGGGAGATTATTTGTATTGAAAAATCAAAAACGTAAAACTACATATATATTTATATTTCTTTCATTAAGTACTTTAGGCCGCGATCTTATCAGCCGCCCCTAATATGTATGTATACACGTATGTGCAAGTAATTAAGATCTAATTACTGTAATATTCATACTTACTTTCTTCTACCCATTCACACCTTTTTGCGGTGGACCTTGACTATTTAGACAACTGGCTAGATCTGCTCAAAGAACCTCGATCGGCTTTCGGTTGTCTATAATGAAATTCTTTGCCACATTAGGATGATTTTCAATAAATGTAGAAAAAGTGTCCTCTTGTACTTGTGTTTTATGTTTTCTCCTAAAAGTAAGCGTTTACTTTATACATTTTAGAAACCAAAATCTGTATAGCCTACATTTTTCGAAATTTCCCGCTAACAAGTTTCTAATTTGCGTTCATGTAGCCGAGTGATTTCAAAACGGGAAAAATATGGTGATGGTGATATGGTGCGATTTGGTGTTGGAAAAGAAAAACGGAATAGTAAAATTCAACACATGGCATTACGTTTTCGAAAACGATTTGCAGCACATACCTAATATACAAAAACGGATTAGAGTGCAATTAGTTTGCTTATGTCCTTGGGAACTACTTTTAATTTTGCCTCTTTTTATTTACAAAAAATTGTTTGTACAAAAGACTATTCCACAATAAGTTTATAGAAATAGCGATATGAATGTGTTATGCTGTACTGAAATTGAATTTCATCTAAAATTTTATTAAATTAGAAGTTTTAAAATTTAAGCAATAAGTACAAATGCCTTACAAGTAGGAAATTTTGATAAAAAATAAATATAATACATATTAATAAATAAATAAGGTGAAATTAAGTTAAATTATGTTCAAAACATATTAATAAATAAGTCCGCTGAAATGAAGTTTAATATTTTACAAACACCCGCCCTCTCCGCACTTGCTCCTTCATTAACTACCCAATAAGTTGGCGATAGTGAAAGCCGTACACTCAGTCGGTGGCCCTGTATGCATTTTGCCCAACATATCGCCAGCAACATTCACCATACTAGTCTCACCATCAACATTGACCACATTAATTTCGATCTCATCATCTTCCCCCTGCAGATTCAGATTCAGCCCTTCGAATTGCTCCAGCAAGCAGGTGGTACGCAATATCTCCTCGCGCATGCGCCACTGGCGCAATTCAAATTGCTTACACTGCTGCTGGTCCGCAATCTGTTCCAGTTTCTTGACACGACGACTCATGCGGCAGGCGATTGTATTCTTGTCGCGACGCTCCTGATCTTTGGACGTACGCTCCTTCTGCGGAAATTTACGAACCATATTGGTGTGATACGTACAAATGCTACGTAACCTATCCTCGCTGATGCCTGTGAGTACAGCAGCGAACGCAGCATTATTTGTTGCTGCATCGGGCAATTCCAAAGTGCCAACAGCTGTTGGTTTTAACACAGATTTAATTAAACTGGTATTAATTACTACTGCTACTGCTGCTGTTGCTGTTGCGGCTGCTGTTGATGTTGCTGCTGCTGTTGCTGTTGCTGCTGTTGCTGCTGCTGCTACTGCTGCTGTTGGTGTTGCTGTTGGTGAACTATTTAATGCCAACGCAATGCCGCTATCTGCGCGTGAATTCGAACTGGCGGACTGACAATTGGGGCATTGGCACCGTGGCCTTTTACTTGGCGTGCTCGTTGCATTGAAGTTAGTCGCAAAAGTTGTGTACTCTGCTGTAAACGGTGTTACGGGGCGTTCAGAGCAGGCCATAAAATTATATGGCAAATAATGGCCATGCCTCACTAGGAGATTTTGTACAAAATTTTCCTGCTGCCAATCCGGTACGGCAACCACCTCACGTGACCGCTTGACTTGGCCGAATTTTTTGTGTATATATCCGATGTTATCGCTGGTACGTGGCATAGACATATCCATTTTTATACAAAATATTTTATAATAAAATCGTTTTTTTCTTTTGGATGCGATTGTCCTTTATTTTGATAGTAAATAATTTTCACTTTTTTAATTATATATATTTTTTAATAAAATCGTTTTTCTTTTTGATGCAATTTCAATATTTTTCAATTCTGCGAAATAATTTTGATAAATTCGTTGTTATAGTCTTTTTGAGTTACAATTTCAATTTGAAAAACTTTCAACTCTTGCACTTTTTGGTACTAGCACTTCAGAGTAATTTCCGGCAGTGATGACATTTCCGCGAAATCTCACTTTTTATATGCATCAGAATTTGCGATAATAATACTTTTTGGTTGATACAAACAAATATGTATGTATGTGTCTGCACTCCTCACGCATATGTTACACAAACAAATATACACACACATGCATAAAGCAAAATACATTTTTGACTGATAACTGCCGGTAAACAAACAAAAAACAAAAGATTCTTAATAGGTTTATTTACAATTTTCTCACAATCGCCATACTCGCCCTTCAAAGCTACATACAATATATTCCCACATGTTGATGTACATACATACATATTTTTATGCAAAACAACAACATAACCATTGTTAACGAGATGCTAAGGTATTTTTGGCACAAACAAGTTGTTTTTCTATTTTCCTTTTGTTCTAGCGTGAAATAAACCGCTAAGCCTGCGCATAAGACACCTCCTACTATGCCTACGAGTATGCAAATACAATGTGATTTTCTTACGCGGTTTGAATTTAATTACAAGTCTTGTCTTGTTTGGACTTGTTTTTGCATGCCATACTCTCAAATCCCTTCATTTTGGACAAGGTTACAAAAACAAAAATTTTATGATGAAATATTTTCTACCGAATTACTGACCATATGGAAGGATTTTCCGAAACTGTACCTCCAAAGGAGTTCAAAGTGGGAGACAAAGAAAATTTATCGGATGCTGATTTTTCTATTATTTCTGAATAATGGATTATGTTTATATTTTCCCCCTTATTTGTTATTTTGAATAAAAAATAAAGCATTATTTTTGTCATATATAGCTTTAGTGATCTGTATCTGGCGTTCAAAGAGAGCGGTTGGAGTACGCTAGATGGGCGGTATGCGCCAATTACTGTGGGATTTGCGTCCTTAAGATCGCATGTAAGGTCCTATCGAGCATATTGTGGGAAAGACTAAAGCCCACCGTCCACTAGCTGATTGGACCTTATCAGTGTGACTTTAGATTTGGTAATTCCACCACTGACCAGATATTCATCATGCGCCAAACCTTAGCAGCCTTCTACAGCACAATAAGAAGCTGCCCCTACGTCGCTGTGTCTGAATTTGGTATCTCCGTATCCGGCTGTGTAAACTGGTGCTGGACCATTGAGAAGGACCACCCCGAGTTCGATTCCAAATGACGTTTCAGTCAGGGTGACTCTATATCGTGTGATTTCTCAATTTGGTGCTAGAGAATATAATAAAAGCTGCAGAACTGAAAAGAGAAGGTACAATATTTACAAGAGTGTGTAACTATTGGCGTCCACAAAAGTTTACAATGAATGAACTCGAAGCAGGTCTGAGGAATGGCAAAGGTTCAACACCAGGACATGATAAGATTACGAATACTTATAAAATGATATCCAATTCACCTATAGGCATTTAAAATCGAATACTGGCGTTATATAACCAGTCCTACGAAAGGAAGTTTATCCCACAAAACTTTAAAATAGCCACAGTTGTACCCATCCTGAAACCAAACAAACCCGATAAATCTATACAAAACTATAGACCTATATCGTTACTACCGTGCTTAGGAAAATTGAAAAAAAAAAATGATAGCAAATAGACTAACATGGCTATTCGAGCCTTTTAAACTACTTTCGGAGCACCAAGTCGGTTTCAAACAAGGATCTAGCACAACAGATGCCCTTTTATACATTGACCATCTGATAAGTAAAAACCTATCAGTAAAAAACCACCTTTCTATACTACCAATTGACTTCCAAAGCGTTTTTGGCAACATAGTTGTTCTAAACAAACTCCTAGAATGGAAAATAGGTGAAAAGAAAGCTATATAAAAAGCTTTTTAACAAATAAGAAACTTCAAGTAAGACTATATATAGAATAACGTTTATCTCCAGTGATCTGTATCTGGCGTTCAAAGAGAGCGGTTGGAGTACGCTAGATGGACAGTATGCGCCAATTACTGTAGGATTTGCGTCCTTAAGATCGCATGTAAGGTCCTATCGAGCATATTTTGGGAAAGACTAAAGCCCACCGTCTACTAGGTGATTGGACCTTATCAGTGTGACTTTAGATTTGGTTAATCCACCATTGACCAGATATTCATCATGCGCCAAACCTTAGCAGCTTTACAGCACAATAAGAAGCTGCCCCTACGTCGCTATGTCTAACATCAGAAGCTCCTTCAGAATTGAGAAGGACCACCCCGAGTCGTTCGATTCCAAACGAGGTTTCAGTCAGGGTGACTCTATATCATGTGGTTTCTCAATTTGGTGCTGGAGAGTTGCAGAACTGAAAAGAGAAGGTACAATATTTTACAAGAGTGTGTAGCTATGCGTATGCCGATGATATTGATATCATAGGCTGTTTTGTTTCGGGATCATACGCATAGATCCATGATTCGTCACCTGTGAAGATCTTATAAACGTCTTTTGAAGCACCGCGATCGTATTTTTTCAGCATTTCTTTACACCAAGCGGGATCCAACGAGAACAAACCTTTTTTACGGCCAAGTGTTCATGCAATATCGAATGTATGCTGGTGGGAGAAATGCATACGCATCCCTCTATCTGAAGGTATGTTATATGACGGTCTTGCATTATCAGTTCACGTAATTCGCTGTACCAGTTTTTCACAGTACTATAGGATGGTGCTTCATAGCCATACAAAGATTTTAGTTCATCGATGCACTCTTGTCGTGATAATCCACGTCGAAAGTTGTGAAAAATGATCGCACGAAAATGTTCACGAGTTCATTCCATTTTTTGGCCGAGATGAATTTTTTAATTCCCTGTAAATAAAACAATTCACGATTAAATGACAAAACGTTCTGAGTGATGTATTATAATATATATAACATATGTATCAAAAATAATCATAAAAATATAAAATATAAATTTAAACGTTTATCTATACTATTTGATAATTAGTGATGTATATATTAATAACATAACATACATATAGTATGTATGTATGTATGTAGTGTCTATAAAATAAAACTTAATTTCAGTTCGAAAGGTTTAAACGATAAAAAATATCTGGGAAGTAGAACAGGCAGCAAACAATTCGAATATAAAAAGTGATCCATTTCAAGGTTAAATATTAAAAAAAAAAAACCTAAAATATTCGAATTTCAATGGGGAATTTTTATTATAATTCAAAAGAACATTCTTTGGTGGTGGCCGCAGCTACGTCTCAGATGGTCCATCCCTTGAGTCCAATTTTCGATGACTGGTGAATAACAGATAACAAATTTACAGTTTTATTTGGTGGCGGATTGGCATGCGTTTAGGACAGCTTGAACTTCAGCTTCATAGGATGATGCTTGTTCTAGTAAAATACCGTTTAATATTAGTTCATTTCATGGACCACAGCAAAAGATGTTCCATTACTGCTTTTTGACCCATCTGTATATAGAAAATTCCAGTGATTAGTTTTATATCGAGAGAAAGAGACTTATGATATATGGAAAGTGTGTTAATAACTGATTCTGAAGAAAGTAGCCAAGATGGAAAAATGTATAGTATTTGTGTACCAATTTCTGTGTTTGTTTTAACATATTAAACATCTTCACAAGCCCAGATTTCATATTCATTGTGCCCTTTCGGGATTTAAGCAGCCTTTTTTCTTTTTCTAAAATGGAGCTTTTGTTAGAACATAGAATGTTAACTGAACTTGCCCTAATATAGACAGCACGTTCTTCTGATGGGAGAAAACCACCTTCGGCTAAAAGGTTTTTAATAGGAGTTATACGAAAAGTTCTCAGACTTAATCGGATCGCTGCATGATATAGGCCCGTAATTTTCCTGAGTGAGGACTTGGAGGTCTTGCCATAAATTTGCAATCCGTAGAGAATGGTAAGTTAAGAAAAGTTTATGAGTGTGTTAGTGTGGATATGACTTTTGTTTGAAGAAAGATATTTTATTACATTGAGCCTTCAGACGAGATATTGTTAATCATATGTACAAGGTTTGTTAAATGTATTTCTTTTATCAAAAAGTAAACCTAGAATTTTTATAGTGTCGGCATTTTCATTTGTTGTGTCATTAAATTTAATATTTATTCTGCTGCACTTGAGTTTTCTACAGTCATGAAAATGCTTACATTTCTGTAAAGAAAGGTATGGATACTTTTTAGTGTGTGGTCGAAGATAGATTTAATGTCTTCAAAAGCTATTAAAAAGAGAACTACAGACAATGGGGAGCGCTGTGAGATTCCATTTGACAGAGGGAATACTGGAGATAAACGTTATTCTATATATAGTCTTACTTGAAGTTTCTTATTTGTTAAAAAGCTTTTTATATAGCTTTCTTTTCACCTATTTTCCATTCTAGGAGTTTGTTTAGAACAACTATGTTGCCAAAAACGCTTTGGAAGTCAATTGGTAGTATAGAAAGGTGGTTTTTTACTGATAGGTTTTTACTTATCAGATGGTCAATGTATAAAAGGGCATCTGTTGTGCTAGATCCTTGTTTGAAACCGACTTGGTGCTCCGAAAGTAGTTTAAAAGGCTCGAATAGCCATGTTAGTCTATTTGCTATCATTTTTTTTTTTCAATTTTCCTAAGCACGGTAGTAACGATATAGGTCTATAGTTTTGTATAGATTTATCGGGTTTGTTTGGTTTCAGGATGGGTACAACTGTGGCTATTTTAAAGTTTTGTGGGATAAACTTCCTTTCGTAGGACTGGTTATATAACGCCAGTATTCGATTTTAAATGCCTATAGGTGAATTGGATATCATTTTATAAGTATTCGTAATCTTATCATGTCCTGGTGTTGAACCTTTGCCATTCCTCAGACCTGCTTCGAGTTCATTCATTGTAAACTTTTGTGGACGCCAATAGTTACACACTCTTGTAAATATTGTACCTTCTCTTTTCAGTTCTGCAGCTTTTATTATATTCTCTAGCACCAAATTGAGAAATCACACGATATAGAGTCACCCTGACTGAAACGTCATTTGGAATCGAACTCGGGGTGGTCCTTCTCAATGGTCCAGCACCAGTTTACACAGCCGGATACGGAGATACCAAATTCAGACACAGCGACGTAGGGGCAGCTTCTTATTGTGCTGTAGAAGGCTGCTAAGGTTTGGCGCATGATGAATATCTGGTCAGTGGTGGAATTACCAAATCTAAAGTCACACTGATAAGGTCCAATCAGCTAGTGGACGGTGGGCTTTAGTCTTTCCCACAATATGCTCGATAGGACCTTACATGCGATCTTAAGGACGCAAATCCCACAGTAATTGGCGCATACCGCCCATCTAGCGTACTCCAACCGCTCTCTTTGAACGCCAGATACAGATCACTAAAGCTATATATGACAAAAATAATGCTTTATTTTTTATTCAAAATAACAAATAAGGGGGAAAATATAAACATAATCCATTATTCAGAAATAATAGAAAAATCAGCATCCGATAAATTTTCTTTGTCTCCCACTTTGAACTCCTTTGGAGGTACAGTTTCGGAAAATCCTTCCATATGGTCAGTAATTCGGTAGAAAAAATTTCATACATATGTACATATAGAGTAAAATTTTTGTTTTTGCAACCTTGACCAACAATGAAAGGACTTACGAGTATGTCATGCAAAAACAAGTCCAAACAAGACAAGACTTGTAATTAAATTCAAAACGCGTAAGAAAATCACATTGTATTTGCATACTCGTAGGCATAGTAGGAGGTGTCTTATGCGCAGGCTTAGCTGTTCATTTCACGCTAGAACAAAAGGAAAATAGAAAAACAACTTGTTTGTGCCAAAAATATCATACCATCTCGTTAACAATGGATATGTTGTTGTTTTGCATAAAAATATGTATGTATGTACATCAACATGTGGGAATATATTGTATGTAGCTTTGAAGGGCGAGTATGGCGATTGTGAGAAAATTGTAAATAAACCTATTAAGAATCTTTTGATTTTTGTTTGTTTACCGGCAGTTATCAGTCAAAAATGTATTTTGTTTTATGCATGTGTGTGTATATTTGTTTGTGTAACATATGCGTTAGGAGTGCAGACACATACATACATATTTGTTTGTATCAATCAAAAAGTATTATTATCGCAAATTCTGATGCATATAAAAAGTGAGATTTCGCGGAAATGTCATCACTGCCGGAAATTACTCTGAAGTGCTAGTACCAAGAAGTGCAAGAGTTGAAAGTTTTTCAAATTGAAATTGTAACTCAAAAAGACTATAACAACGAATTTATCAAAATTATTTCGCAGAATTGAAAAATATTGAAATTGTATCAAAAAGAAAAACGATTTTATTAAAAAAAAATATATATAATTAAAGAAGTGAAAATTATTTATATTCAATATAAAAGACAATTGCACACAACAATTGCAACACAAAAGAAAAAAGGATTTTATAAAATATATATATATATAAATATTTACATAATTAAAAAGTGAAAAATCTTAACCACCAGAAAAGAAAAATGGATCTGTCAATGCCACGTACCAGTGATAACAACGGATATATACACAAAAAATTCGGCCAAGTCAAGCGGTCACGTGAGGTGGATGCCGTACCAGATTGGCAGCGAGAGAATTTTGTACAAAATCTTCTAGTGAGTCGCGGTCATTATTTGCCATACAATTTTATGGCCTGCTCTGAACGCCCCATGACACCCTTTTCAGTAGAGTACACAACTTTTGCCACTAATTTCAATGCAACGAGCACGCCAAGTAAAAGGCCACGGTGCCAATGCTCCTATTGTCCGTCCGCAATATCAAATTTAAGCGCAGATAGCGGCATTGCGTTGGCATTAAATAGTTCACCACCAGCAGCAACAGCAGCAACAGCAGCAACAGCAGCAACACCAACAGCAGCAGTAGCAGTAGCAATTAATGCCAGTTTAATTAAATCTGTATTAAAACCTACACCTGTCGGCACTTTGGAATTGCCCGCTGCAAGAACTAGTAATGCTGCGTCCAGCGCTAATCCAACGGCTACCGCTGCTGTACTCACAGGCATCAGCGAGGATAGGTTACGTAGCATTTGTACGTATCACACCAATATGGTACGTAAATTTCCGCAGAAGGAGCGTACGCCCAAAGACCAGGAGCGTCGCGACAAGAATACAATCGCCTGCCGCATGAGTCGTCGTGTCAAGAAACTGGAACAGATTGCGGTCGAGCAGCAGTGTGAGCAATTTGAATTGCGCCAGTGGCGCATGCGCGAGGAGATATTGCGTACCACCTGCTTGCTGGAGCATTTCGAAGGGCTGAATCTGCAGTGGGAAGATGATGAGATCGAAATTGATGTGGTCAATGTTGATGGTGAGACTAGTATGGTGAATGTTGCTGGCGATATGTTGGGCAAAATGCATACAGGGCCACCGACTGAGTGTACGGCTTTCACTATCGCCAACTTATTGGGTAGTTAATGAAGGAGCAAGTGCGGAGAGGGCGGGTGTTTGTAAAATATTAAACTTCATTTCAGCGGACTTATTTATTAATATGTTTTGAACATAATTTAACTTAATTTCACCTTATTTATTTATTAATATGTATTATATTTATTTTTTATCAAAATTTCCTACTTGTAAGGCATTTGTACTTATTGCTTAAATTTTAAAACTTCTAATTTAATAAAATTTTAGATGAAATTCAATTTCAGTACAGCATAACACATTCATATCGCTATTTCTATAAGCTTATTGTGGAATAGTCTTTTGTACAAACAATTTTTTGTAAATAAAAAGAGGCAAAATTAAAAGTAGTTCCCAAGACATAAGCAAACTAATTGCACTCTAATCCGTTTTTGTGTATTACGTATGTGCTACAAATCGTTTTCGAAAACGTAATGCCATGTGTTGAATTATACTATTCCGTTTTTCTTTTCCAACACCAAATCGCACCATATCACCATCACCATATTTTTCCCGCTTTGAAATCACTCGGCTACATGAAAGCGAATTAGAAACTTGTTAGCGGAAAAATTTCGAAAAATGTAGGTTATACAGATTTTGGTTTCTAAAATGTATTAAGTAAGCGCTTACTTTTAGGAGAAAACATAAAACACAAGCAGAAGAGGACACTTTTCCAACATTTATTGAAAATCATCCTAATGTGGCAAAGAATTTCATTATAGACAACCGAACGCAGATGGAGGTTCTTTGAGCAGGTCTGGCCAAGTGTCTAAATAGTCAGGGTCCACCGCAAAAAGATGTGAATGGGTAGAAGAAAATAAGTGAATATAATGAAAGAAATATAAATATATATAATTTTACGTTTTTGATATCTCAATATAAATAATCTCCCTAATTGAAATACACTTTTCACGGGGTTTTTCTACCACGGGGACCAGGTACGGATTTTAGGTTGGATAGTCAAATTCTGTAAATCCAGAGCAGTGTGAACGGGTGCGTTGTCTTAAAAACGTCTCTTCTGTACGACTGCCTCACGCGCCTGAATCAATAAATTAGTGTAATACTGGCCGTTTATTGTAGTTCCCTTTGAAAAGTAATCAATTAATAATATTCCCTCGCTATCCCGGAAAATAGAAGCCATAATCGACGACGCCGACTTTTCACCTTTTGTTAGCCACTGCATCGACTCCTATTTGGACTCGGCATCCTACCGTCGAATCCAAGTTTCAACATTTGTTACAATGCGGTTGCAAATTTCATCTAAATCATCTTAGCACAATTCCAAAAATTCTTTACAACTCACCAAACGTCCCAGCGCGGTGCGTCAAATTGCTAAAATTTCCAGTATCCGTTGACATAATGTTGTTGCTTGTTTCAGGTACGAAATGTTAGTGAACTTAATAAAAAAGTTATATTATTTTTAATAACAATGAGTCTAGCAATCAGTATTACAAGTAAGGAGATGATGTGTCATCTCTAAGTACATTAGGTCGCCCCTCGTATGTATACTAGTTTTCCCTGCAACGCTTCGCTGTAGAACATACTAATTGAATGTATGAAAAATAAAACATGGGATAGATTTTCATGATAATTTTTTTTACTCAATACACCGAATTTCAAACAATTCGAACGATAAATACAATTTTTTCGAATAGGTAATTCTTTAGTCCACTTCCCGAAACCGTATAAACATTCCAAGGAATCATAGAAACAATCATGTGTGTATTTGGTATCATTTGTTTGTTTCAAGGCTGATTCGTTACGATAAATTTCACTTTAATCAAAAAATTTCAATTGTTTCGATTGAAAAATTTGGAAATATTAACGTTAACGCAGTTATCGATATAAATTTTATTTCGTTTTTACAAGAAACGAAAAGCTGTCGTTAATGTTAAACGCTTAATGAATTATGCTAAATGTTAAAACTGAAGTACGCTGTTAAATTATATCAAACGGATATTTCAAAATTAACGTTTACATGGCGCCGAAACGATATCTCTTTGTTGAGTAAGTTTTTCTTGTTAGCGAAGCGAAATGATCGCGATGCATTTGTTGAGCATCTCTGATTCGTTTACATCTACACAGCGTAACCGATCGTCTGTCAGCAATCAAAAAAAGAGCAGAGCAGAGAGTGAGTAACGGATTCTATAGAAAAAATCTAAATTTTTCAGATCAATCACGGCTCTACGGATCTACGACCGCCTTCTGCGTTTAAAGATCAATTTCCTTAGATACGCATATTATCTTAACCTCTGCGTTAAGCCTATATAGGTATACATATACTCATGTACACATAATATAATTGCAATAAGTATTCACCGAACATATAGGGAATGCCAAGTCCACCGAGTGTATTTCTGCCATGAAATAAAAAGCCTCTCATAAATATCCATCGATCGTTTAGAGGTGTCTTAGAATAAACTGTAGGCTCCTTCATTTGTTGGAAAAACATCAAGACGTACAGCACAAATTGGAACAGAAGCTCGACTGCAAATGGCTTCAGCAACTTCAAAGTGACAACGAACTTTTCATGTTTTTGTTGACGGGCGTTCTTTGACACACAGAAGCGGATTCGTACAAGTTAGTGGTCCGAGTCGATGTTGGGTTCTCTGAGTGTACGCACGTCAAGAACACTGGAGACATGTCGTTTTTCGATCAGGGAACAGCCAAGTAGCTTGATGTATTTTTTTGTGCTGGAATCTAGTACTACAGACAACCATATTTCTGTCCCCGGCGAAGTCGATCAGCCTCAACCCATTAGGGGATGTTTCGTTGTGAATTTTCCGACAGTCGTACCAAAGATACCATCTTTGCCCACCCTGGAATTAAAATAGCCAAACACGATTTTCACATCGTGTCGAGGGCAGCACTCATAAGTATGCTCTAGGCGTTCATAAAGGCATCTTTGGCCAAATCGTCCTTTTCTTTCATCGGGGCGTGGACGCAAATCAACGATATGTTTAAAAATTTCGCTTTCAACTACAGGGTTGAATGCCAGTACTCGACGGCGGAGTCTCTCTCCCACTACAAATCCGACACCAAATTTGCGCTGCAGTAAATGTCACAAAGGCCTATTCGCTTACGTCTTTGTCCGGTTCATCGCACTTCTTGGACAGCGGTGATGTCAGGCTTTATTCTTACGAGAATATCAATCTGACAGCGGCTTATTATGAACTGTAGGTCTCTCCATTTGTTGGAAAAACATTAAGACGCAAAACCACAAATTGGAAGAAGAGCTCGGCCGAAAACCACTTCAGCGGTAACAAAGTGCCAATTATATATACATATATGTATATATATATCACCCAGCTGGGTAGCGCCACCTCCCCAATTAAGGGACCAAGAATTCAGGGTACCTGCCCTAACATCTATTCCTAAGAGTGGGTTTCTCATCTGAGGATTTGCTTTATTTTTCATTTGGAGTAAATTTTTAATGTAGTGGGTTCCAAACCTAACGTACAACCGCAGGATAATTCGGCTTCTCAGTTTAGACCGCCTCTAAACGGAAGTCGTGGGCTGCTTGAACCAAATGTAAAAGATCCGTTTCTGGCCACTCCCAGGTAAATGGCAGTGAAAATCTTTCCTTACATGCCTGAACTTTTCTACACTTGGACCTCTTTGAATTACATCTCCATATACTGCCAAGGTTTAAATTTTATAATAAAAATTAATTTCATGAAAAAATGATTTTAAATGTATTTTATTTATATAAGTTAATTTTCGAAACCGAAAATCGAAATTTAAATTTAACTGTAAGGATAATGTTTTTAATTTAATTTTCACTTGGTTGCCTTGATAAAAATAGTAAATGGTAATTTTATTAAAAAAAAACAACAAATACAAATTTGAGGTCATTTAGTATACGCATCACTACATTCGATGAAATACAGGTTAGGTTATTTGTATAATGTAAACCCAAGTCCTTTCGATGTTGATGTGAAAAACAACGTAAAAATGTACTTAAATTAAAAACGCAAAGAAAACAGTACAGTCCCGTCAATGTAGAAGTATAAAAATTTGCGTAATTAAATACAGATTACAGAATTGCCAAAAAAATACATTTAAGAATCATCTTGAGGGCTCTACCTGTCTTTGAAGTTTTGAAAATGCTTTCTTGAAGACAACACACTTGTTTTGCGGACCTCGTTGAATCTTCCATTTGCCTCTGTTGTCGTTTTATTAATCTTACAGTTTCTATTTTATCAACACCGCCTGTAATCATTTTCCGGTTTCTTCTTTGATCAGGAAATTTGTGTGATTTTACACACGAGCAAGATTTGAATGAAGAGCATTTGCAAAAAGCTTCTCAGACAGTTTTAAAAAACACTCTTGCTCTTGACATATCTTTTAAAATGAAGGTATTTTTCGAAACAAGAATTCAATAATTGAGTGATTCGTTCCTTCATTGTGATGAGAATTGAAGCTTTAATGATATAACTGGTTCGCAACTGACGATCGTCAAGTTCTTTGAATGATCCTACTAAAGGACAATTTGCCTCACTACGCCTTTGACTCATATAGAATGCAAAAGTTGGTTTTTAAACGATAATTTTGATCGAAACTCGAAATTAATTATGACTAATATATCCTTTTAAGGAGTAATTTTTCAATTCTTTGAAGACTGGTAGAAAACTGAAGATAAATATTTTTTAAAATTTCTGATATTATTATGATAATCTAGAAGAGAATACACAAATTTTGAGGAGTCTTGCTTTAAAACACTAACATACTTTTTCTCAGGACACCCTACTGTGTACGGCTGAGGAGAATTCCGCGCTGGCGCAGCGGTTCATTGCAAATAGGTAAACAACTTGTTGATGCCGAAAATACAATGCAAAGCAGTACATAATGAATAAGTTGTTGTTTTGCAAAAACATAAATATGAAACATACAAGATATAATATATATAACATATGTATCAAAAATAATCATAAAAATCTAAAATTTAAATTTAAACATTTATCTACACTATTTAATACTTATTGATGTATATACTAATAACATAACATACATACCATATAGTATAGTACCTTCTGCTCAAATATAAACGAGACTTTATCCATAACTCGACAAGGACAAGACATATGGCCATACTTTTTTTTGCTTAGGTTGGCAGGACTGTTATATGTTTACATGTCAAATTTGAGCGCAATCTGTCACATAGTTTTTTTTTTACGGCACTATAAACAAGTCAACCTCGAGTGTGTTTTTCGAATTTTACTATGGAAATTTAACGTTGAGCAAAGAGTTTGTTTGAAATTTTGTTATTCCAAAGGAATAGGTGCGACGGACGCAATGAAAATGGTGCAGAAGGCATATGGGGAGTCTTGTCTATCACGTGCACGTATTTTTGATTGGTATAAGTCGTTCAAGGACGGCCGTACATCGCTGGAGAACTTGCCCCATGATCGTCGTCCAGCAACGTCAATAAACGAAGAAAACGTCGAAAAAGTAAAGAAAATTGTGTTGGAAAATCGTCGTGTGACTGAAAGAGAGATAGCTAGTGAGCTCAACATATCAAATGGATCCGCTCATAGCATTATTCACGATGTATTGGGCATGAGACGTGTGTCTGCTCGACTTGCTCCAAAATTGTTGAATTTTCTGCAAAAAGAGGAACGCAAAACTGTCGCCAAGGAAATGCTCACAATGAGTGATACGGACATCCAGCACAACATAACTGGTGACGCGACTTGGGTCTATGAATACGACGTTGAAACAGCCCAGCAATCATCTGAATGGCGCCTTCCAAATGAGCCGAAACCCAAAAAACCACGTCAAAGTCGATCGAAAATCAAAGTTATGCTCACATTGATAGCCAAGGTGTTGTGCACTCGGAATTCCTTCCAGAAGGTCAATCCGTTAATGCTGAATATTATTTATCCGTTTTGAAGCGTTTGCGTTAGAATAATCATCTCAAAAGGAAGGATTTGTGGGACAACAAGTCATGGTTTCTACATCATGATAATGCGCCAGCTCATACGTCTCGTCTTGTACGCGATTATTTGACCAAAAACAACGTAAATATTGTTCCGCAAGCACCGTATTCACCCGACGTGGCACCGTGTGACTTTTTTCTTTTCCCTAAACTCAAATTGCCGCTTCGTGGGAAGCATTTTAAGTCGATTGAAGTCATAAAAGAGAATTCGAAGAAGGAACTGAAAGCCATACCTAAAGCGGCCTACCAGAAATGTTATGAAGATTGGAAAAAAAGGTGGCATATGTGTATCGCCCCTAATGGTGACTATTTTGAAGGGGATAAAAAAAATATTGAAGAATAATTAACCGTTTTTGTTTTATTGAGCCAGTCTCGTTTATATTTGAGCAGAAGGTATGTAGTATCTTTAAAATAAAAGTTAATTTCAGTTCGGAAGGTTTAAACGATAACCAATTCGAAATATCCTATATAAAATTTGATCCATTTCAAGGTTCAATATTTTTTTTTAAAGAAAAAACCCAAAATATTTGAATTTTAATGGGGAATTTTTATTATAATTTAAAAGAACATTCTTTGGACTTTATTTTTTGAACATCGTCGCTTTCAAATGTTGGCCGCGGCTACGTCTCAGATGGTCCATCCGTTGAGTCCAATTTTAGATGACTCGTTCGAGCCATTTGACTGCTAACAGGTTTTTGTATATTTACTGAAGGTATGTTTTCAATTTCTGTTTGTCTTGTTTGTTTATCAGAAGAGTGGCTTATTATTGCGAAAAGGTACAGTTGTGGGCAAGACTTGTGTTGGATGTTGTTATTTATATACTCGACGCGCTTCGCCCATGCTAATCTTCTCTAATGTTTTTATGGTTAGAATTTCTTTAATTTGTTTGTACTTTGGACATGTTTTGTCTATGATGAGATGTGTTCGCCGTAACAATTTGCACATGATAAACAGCTGCACATTGTATCACTATGTGGTGGTAGGTTACAAACGGGGCAAGACGGATTATTTTTACAACATTTTTGTGTATGACCCAGTATTTGGCAGTTCTTGCATCTCATGGGGTTGAGTATATAAGGTTTAACTTTTAATTTGTACCATGCAACATCGATTACACTGGGGAGTTCAAATCTGTCGAAAGTTAAAACAATAAGAACAGTATGAATAAGTTTTTCCTGAACTGGCTTGGTGAACTTGTAGACACCTGTTACCCCTTGCCAGTTTAGTTCTTTAATGAGTTCTTTTTCGTCAACCTCAGCAATATTTTTATCAAAAATAACTCCTTGTACTTAGTTTAAACTAGAATGTAGTTTCACTGATATTGCGCACAAACCACAGAGGTCTTTTGATTTTAAAAATTTTTCAGTAGCGTTAGAATTGTTTGCTAGGATTAAGATGCTTCCATCTCTGAGTTTAGAAATGGAATCTGTTTCCTTAGAAATTTATTCAATTCCTTTTTTGATTGCAAATGGGCTTAATTTAGTGAGACATTTATCTGTATCAGTAGAAGAGATCACCAAGGATTTAGCATTTAGCATTTTTCACTGGTTTTTTTATGGATGACAATTTAGAAAAGTTTTTGGCTTGTAGATCAATCCGTGACCTTTCAGGAGATTTATAATCATCTGTTAGTAAGGAGAATCTATTAGAGGGTTTATCCGCCGACCCGGGAGCCATTTTCACATTCGTTTATTATTCCATTTTATTTGAAGTTCTTGAGATCACAAGACAGCGCTTTCAGCAGTCAATCGCCCGATCGCTTTCATAGCTAGTCGATGTGTGGGTAGTGGCGTCGTCTTCTTGAAACCAAATGTCGTCGAGATCACGAGCTTCTATTTAGGCATCAATTTTGAAGAAATATGGACCGTTGATTCCCCCGACCCACAGACCACACCAAACCGTTGTTTTGTTTTGGCTAAAATGGCAGAGCCCATAGAGCCTAGCGATGTCGCTTGGGAATGTCGAGTGGCTTCAGTTCGTGCACGAGTTGTATTTCGTACGCTTTCAATTTGAGATCTCGGCATTAAATCCTTAAAGTCATTCCATACGTCAGCCCCAGTTGCTGCAAACGTCGCCGAATCGACTCTCCACGGTCTTCGTGTAAACTCTCAGCTACGGCCGCTTTATCTTCTTTCTCTGTGGGCTGGACATGGTCTATTCCGCCGAATATTATTTTATTCTTTACAGAACGTGAAATTTCGTAATAAAGTTGAACGATTTGTAACCGTTGCACAGTGGGCCAGATGATTTTTCTAGGGGGAGAAAAGTCACATTTTTAAATATTTAAATACGTGTACAGTATTTTTTTTGGTTTTTTTTTAACTGACAATATCCGTCTGAGCATATAAGAGTTTGTATAAGAGTTTATGTTTGTTTACATGATCAGCTGTGAGCTTTCAAAGTGAACATATGTTTCAGCGCGTGGTCTGCAAATATTTGGCGTAACGGTATCGTGTGTGTTGATTGACCTTCAATTGAAACAAAGTAAAACAAATTGATTCAACGACTTCTGTTAACTTTAGGAAAAGGTATGTTCTAAATAAAAACAATGTGTTTGTGATCCGTATTTTTATGTTTAGTAAAAAAAAGTGTTCGAAGTTTGTTATTTTACCAGGTATGGCATTATGCTTGATTCTAGCATATTTGGACTATAACTAACCTTGTTCACTTTTGTTCAAGCTGATTTTAGCATTTATGTAACGTGTGAGTCTTTGTGTTGTTAAATTTTTCAGAATTATATCCAACTTCGACCAACTTTAAAGTCTGTTGCACTTTTTAGGTGAAATGCCAGCCCCAAAGCGCGTGCTTTATTCCACTTGGCTTAGCGAAAATGATTCCGCAAAGAGAGCTCTCGTTTTAAAAGAATTGGTATTTGGTACAATTTTAAAGAACCGCCAGCTTTCTGAAATGGAATCTGAAAGAATTACTAAGAATAACTAGTTTTTTGAGCCGAATTTCAGAAAAATGGAAATCATGTTATTACAACGGAACTTATTTCGAGAAAAAAAAACCAGAAATGGCTTGATGAGCCACTGTTAATATACAATGTACCATCAAATTCAGATCTGGGTCGGCCCATGAAGGATTTTGGTGACCTGTGCCACAATGTTCAAACCAGAAAAGTGTCTAATCTTGTGAAGGAAACCACATGTGTTGAATTAATGGTGGCAGCGAGCTCCAGCCTATACAAATCGGGATTGCGAAGCGCATCATCAGTTGTTTGTGCATTGAATACAGACAATACTGCTGGAAAAAAAATTAAAAGGTCACTGGACACACATGTGAAGTTACGTAGACCTTACTACTTTTAATATGAGATTTTAAGGAAAATAAAAAAAACAACTTTTTATTTTCCAATCCCTTTATTTATTATACTGTTCTACACAGAATAAAATTAAAGACATACTATAAATTACAAAATCAGTATTACTTATGCTATTAAAATGCCTACTTTGCATATTTGGTCGTGTGAAGTTATGAATTGAAATATTCGCTTGTGCCGGAAATGCAAACGTAGTGAAAGTCTGGTAAATATATGTTATGAAATAATTCCAAAGAATTATGTATTAAAATCGAAAGAATAATTATTTGGAAAGGATTAAAACATTGGCATGTGCCGGAAATGCAAACGTAGTAAAAGTCTGGTAACAATATAATGTAACATGATTCCTGTATTAAAATATAAAGGTAAAGATTTTGACAAGTACTGAAAATGTAGACTCAGCATTAATATGGATTTTATAAGTTTATATTATATTAAGGTGTTTTGCTATAACACCCCCACCGTTAGATTGAGGCTCCGACGAAATATGCAGAATGGACAGTTTTTTATTTGTCTTATATATAGTAAATATTACTAATATTATAATGGTAATGACAATTACTATGTTTATGCTTACATTGATAAAATTTGATTTTTTTGTTTGATACTGTATTTGTTGAATATATTTCTTATGTTCAATTTGTTCTAAATATAATGATTCTAACTTCAAATTAGGAAAGTTATTCGAATTTTCTTTGATTTTTGTTATAATATTAGGTAGAATAAATTGGTCGTAGAATTTTAGTTTGACATTGTTAAAGGTTTTATTGTTTGCGTTAATTACACAATTTTCAAATTTTACTAAAAAATTTCCGCTTATTTTGATATCAATTTTGTTACAATTATGTTCTACTTTGAAATAGAAATTTTTAAATATTAGTATACCAGGAAGGATTTCAATTACACTTGAACCGTGTAAAATTTGCATATCGCAGTATGCTTCTTCATAGTTTAATATGCTTGAAATACATTTGTTAGATATTTGAATTAAATTTTTCTTAAGGTTATCTTTAATATCTACATCAAAAATGTTATTTTTTGAATCTATTAACATTTCATAGTTATTCAATATTATTGTTTTGTTGTTTATATTAGGAATTGGCTCAAATATAATTTTCGATAAAATTTCTTTTGAAAATTGAGGGATCTGAAGGATTATAATAATATTGTTGTCATGTAAGGCAACAGCTATTTTAATACTCGTGTAACTGTCAAAGTCATCTATCAAGTCAAGCTCCGTGTTCGTTAAAATGTCCGTGGGAATTATTCCCAATTTGCTAGAGAATATTATTTGTCCAATATCGTCCACATGATCTCGTAAGAGTGAAATGTCATTGTTTATTTGGTAAATGTGTTCCATAAACTTTATTTCGTCTTCTATTGTTGCTATTTTATTTTGTATATAATGCTTAAATTCGTTTAAGTAATTTCCTATTATGATTTGTTTTTGGTTTATGTGTTCAGTAATGTTTCGTATTTGTGTGGATATAAAATGGTTTACAAAGGTGAGATTGTTAATTTGGTTTGTCAAGGATTCTTCGTTTTGATATAGTGATTTCACTGAGCTGCTTATTTCAAGTTCGTCATCATTGTCCATAGTTCCTGCGATAAACTTTAGCCCTTTTCCCAATACGTTTATCAGTCCTCTTCTTTGTCTAAAGTGTGGATTTAAGCCATCTACTTTTCCTTTTAGTAATGCAAAATTTTTATTTATGGTGTCTAATAATGTCTTAGTTTCGACCGTGCTAGCGTCAAGTGCTTGTAAGTTTTCATAGATTAAATTTAGTGTGTCCGTGTATGCAGTTACGTTAACAATGTGAAATATTTTGTTGTATCGATCAATTACTTTTTGTTGTCCTGTTTTGATCGGTATATATCCATTATTGTTTGTTAAATCCTGAATGTCGATAGATTGTGCAGAGATGGTCGTTAAAAATGTGATCGTCAAAATCCAAAGTGTCATCTAAAAGAGTGTGTGTTATTTAGTAGTATCTGGGGTTTCAATGTTTAGCTTTTATTCTAGGGTTATTTTTATCCTGATATTTCTTATTTGGTTTTATATGTGCTTTATAATATTTTAATCCATTCTTAGTGTCCTGTAAATGTTCGTCATCAATTATACTAGAATCTATTTTTCTGTATTTTCTATGGTTCTTGCCACCTCTAATTTCTTTTATAAAGTTGGTACCTTTTCTATCTTTGTTTAATTTATTTATGTAGTTTTCTTTTTTCTTCAAAATTAAGTCATGGATTTCTTCATATTTGTCTTCGTGGATTTTTCCATTTATAAAGTCGATTGGTTTAGTTTTTGTGGTACTGTGTATAGTGTTATTATAAAAACCTATTATCCTTAAAATTTTTTCTTCTACTGTCTCATGGCGGCTTCTTTCATTGTGTCTCAAAAGTCTAATGTGTTCATTGATGGTATTATGCAATCTTTCAATATCTGCGTTTGAAGTGTGGTTACTGTTAGATGTATAGTGTATTGTAATATTTTCGTCCTTTAAGAATTGTTGCATTGGTAGGGCTTTAAAGCCGAGTTCATTATCAACAATAATTTTTTTGATTTTACCGTAAGTGTTTAGGTAAAGTAATAGTTTAGTTTTGAACTCTACCCAATTTCTTCCATTAATTCTATAAGCTACAGCAAATTTTGTAAACTTGTCAATCATTGTCATAAAAATTTGTTTTTCTAATGTATAAAAAACATCAATGTGAACGATTTCGCGAGGTTTTGAAGGTGTTTCAGTGATTTTGTAGGGTATTTTAGGAGGATTTCTATCATATTTTTCTATGTTACAGATTTCGCAGTTGTTTATTAATTGTGTTATCCTAAGTTTTAGATTAGGATTGTAGATTTTTGTCTTTGTTTCCTCAAAAACAGCTTGTATACCTCTATGGTTTTTGTCTAAGTGCTCCTTCTCGATGATTTCACTTAACTTATTTTCGTCTTCTATATCTTCTAATATAGTAAAACATCTTATTATTTTGAACTTTTCATTATTAGAAAATATTTCTTCGTAAGTAGTCTTAAAAACATCGTAAAATGCGTCATCTATGAAGACTGCATTCAGTTGTGTAGGATTAAAATGGTTTTTAAGTAGTATAATGGTGGGATCCCTATCTAAGTGCTTGATTTGTATGATTTTTCTCGTATTTTTAAAAACGGATTTATTTTGTGATCTCATGGATCCTGATGTAATTTTTTTGATAATTATTTGATTTTTGAAAAGATTTAGTGGAGAGGAAGTATCCTTGATTGTTGAAATGTCGGATTCTAATGCATTTACGTTCATTGGTTCATGTTCGATACGAGATAGCGCATCTGCCTTGCTATTTTTAGTTCCCTTTTTGTATTTTATCTCGTAGTCGAATTCAGATAATTTCAATCGCCATCTGACGAGTTTTGAGTTGGGTTCTTTGATGGAGAAAAGCCATGTCAAGGGTTTATGATCAGTTTCGATCAGAAATTTGCGTCCAAAAAGATATGGCCTAAAATATTTAGTTGCCCAAATAATTGCTAAGAGTTCTTTTTCTATAGTGCTATAATTAATTTCATGTTCGTTAAAAGTTCGGCTCGCGTAACAAATGGGATGGTTGTCCTGCGAAAGGACTGCTCCTAATGCATAGTTACTAGCGTCTGTTGTGAGAGTAAATTTCTTTGTGAAGTCGGGATACGCTAGAATTGGGTCGTGAATTAATAATGTTTTAAGTGTATTAAAACTTTCTTGATAATTTGGGTCTGAGATGTTAATTTTTGCGTCTTTTTTTAAATATTTGGTCATGGGTTTAGCGATTGAAGAATAATCCTTTATGAATTTTCTGTAATACCCGGTTAAGCCGAGAAATTGTTTTATTTGTTTGGGGGTCTTAGGGATTGGGAAATTTTTTACACACTCTATTTTTTTGGGGTTTGCCCTTATGCCATCGGGTGTTACTATGTGGCCAAGGAATTCAGTTTCCTTTTTTAGAAATTCTGACTTGTCCAACTGAACTTTAAGATTAGCTTCTTTTAAGCGGTTAAAGATTAGTTTTATGGAATCCAAATGTTCCTGTAGAGAAGTTGAGAAAATAATGATATCATCTAAATATACAAGGCAGATTTTATTAATATAATCTTTAAGAATGTTATTCATGAGCCTTTGGAATGTCGCTGGTGCTGTCTTCAGACCAAACGGCATTCGCAAAAACTCGTAGTGTCCTCCTTCGACACTGAAGGCTGTCTTGTGAATGTCTTTTTCTTCTATTTCTATTTGGTGAAATCCTTTCGCTAGGTCAAGGGTAGTGAAATATTGACATCGGCCTAATTTATCTAGTACTAGCTTTTACCCGCGGCTTCGCTCGCATTAAATCCATCCAATAAGAGATCATTATAATACAAACGGATCAATATAAAGAATATATTTTATTGCTTGTCTGAGATTATCTATTTGAAAAAATTACTACACGCAATGAAGTTTCAAATTTCAAAGTATACTTTATTGAATCAATACAACAAATATTAATATATATATGTCACTATAAGGAAAATAAATAATTCGGAATGGTAACAATTGAAAATATAAAATGCAGATTATTAGTCAAGGATATTTCTATAAATTATATTGTACGTTTTTCCGTTGGGTGCAAATATGTGTAAATTCCGGGCATTAGACACACGCGAACAGGCTACATATAGTTGACCATGAGAAAAGCATGACTTTTCTAAATGCACTCCTGCTACCTGTAATGTCTGTCCTTTTGCTTTGTTTATAGTTACGGCAAAGCTAAGTTTGACGGGAAACTGAACTCTTTTAAATTGGAATGGAAGGTCAGTGGGAATAATTGCAATCCGAGGTATGATTACACTTTTTCCTTTACCGACACCTGTTAAAATAGTAGCACCAAGTATATTCTGTCCCAATTTCGTTACCCGAAGTCGTGTTCCATTACATAGCAGAGGAGCATTTAAATTTCGCATAAGCATTACTGGTACATTTAGTTTCAACTGAAGCTTATGTGATGGTACACCCGACAATTCAAGTGAATTTAAAAACTCTACAGGATATGAGGTACTTAATTCTGTATCCATAATTGTATCCATTGATAAATATTCCACCATTTCCCCTTCCACCTCTCTTAAAATGTCATTGTTGATTCTATTAACAACTTCATTTTTTGGTGCTATATTGCTCTTGCGCACAGCCACTGATCACAACACAAATTCTGTTGCTATTCGGGAAAAACATGAGCAATGAGATCCACATCATTTTCTACTAAATTACAAAATTCTATTGAAAGTGATACGCAACCTTCAGCATCAACATCTAAACGACCATCACAAATTTTCAATAACATTTCAGCATAAAGTCCTGAATCCACGTCATTATGAAGATGCACTCTCATATTTGTTTTTAGGCTCAGCTTTTCAACTCTCGACCATAAGCTCGATGATTTTAAGCATGATGGAATTTCATCTGCTGGTGTTCCCCTGCTGGTGTTCCCCTCTTGTGAAAACCTTTTTTTCAGTTAGAATTAGCGTTTGGTTGTAAATATGTTCATTGAAAGTCATATCTGTATGTACTTGCTGAAGTCGATGTAAAATATCTTCAGCAATGTATTCTTTGTACTTATCCCAAAGAGTTTGAGGGTTAGAAAGACCGCAAGAAGATAAAAGTGTAGCATACAGTTCCCTGATTTTATCTGGCGATCGACATTGTACGGCTTCCTCACATGCTTCTCTGTATGTTTGACATCTCTGACCATTAACAATTTTAAGTTCTGTAAAGCTAGTTGGACCTCTGACATGATGCAATATCATACGCAGACAAAAGCATTCGAAATTTGTAACGTGCACGGTATAGACACGACCAAGAGCATCTGATGCTTTAACCCCATATTGATTTTCTACAGGTATACCTTGAATACGACGTTGCCATTGTTTCTTTGAGGCGTTCCATCTATAATAACTTTGAACCTCAGAGTACAATAATGTCTTTGCAAAAGTATCATGTTGACAAAGGTGGAACAAGGCGGTCAGTGTGGTATCAGGAGGAGACAAAACTCTGCCTTGAAAAGTATTTTCATTAAAAAAACACGCTGCCCGTTTTCTAAGTGTACTGCAAGATGTGTAACAGTAGGATAGTTTTCATGTAGTGGAAAGCCAAGAAGCCGCCACGCCGCTTCGTTGCTACTGACATATCTTCCTGCCTGATAAGTGTGTATTTCATTGTGGGCCTGCACAGCATCTTTATTATGCAGATTGAAGATCGCATGATCACTTCCTTTATTGATATACTTGCAAATATACTTAATCGCACGTACAGAATTACAGGCTTCAACATTTATGTGGGCGTTGAATATTTTACACAAAATCGGCGAATAGGGCACAATCCAGCTATTATCAAAACTCTTGATTTCTCCACTGCGAGTCCGAATGTTAACTTGTTTATTACCATCATATAACGGGTAACCTTTATCGCTATGAACTGTTTCTTTAATTAGTTCTCGAGGATACTTTTTTGTACATTTGCCATCTTGCATGCAAGGTGACGCTGGGTTTCGAGCACCACAGGGACCGTGAATCATGTTTTTGATAACCGTGTCGTACAGATTTTTATCTTCGTCTGGATCTGGAATTTCAGCCCTAATTATGTTGTCGATTTGATTAGGAAGTAGCTTCTGTTTTAACCAAATCAATATGTGTACAGTGGCGGACTAAAGTCTACATACGATCCATTTTTTGGGAATTCAACCCGTCCTATAGATTTCACAGAAAAAATAATGATGCAGTTTTGTTCTAAATTCAAGTATATAACAAAAACTAAAATTTCTCATTTATTCAACATTAACTTTCAAAGTTATTAACAAAAAATGGAAAAAAGGCACTGACAAAAGTGAACATACGATTTTTTGCTTAGCTATTCTAGGTAATCATATTAATTTTAATAACTAAGTTAATATTTTGTTGGGCCACCATGCGCATCGATCACCGCTTGCAAGCGTCTAACATTGAAAAAAACCAAATTTTCCAGCTCTTCTCCTGTAATGTTTTGCCACTCTTCTTGAAGTTTCTCTCTGAGCTTTGATGCATTACTTATAGGGTGTTTTCGAATTTTCCGCTCCAATATTTTCCATACGTGCTATGTAATATTCAATTCCGGGCTTTGTGGTGATGAGTGCAACTGCCGCGGAGCATAATACAGCAGCCAATCCTTTACAATTTGCGCTGTGTGCTTAGGATCATTATCCTGTAGAAAGATCCAGCTCGAGCCAAGGCACAGTTTGTCCACAGATAACTTCAAATTATTTTCCAATATGGTCTTATACTCGAAGCGATCCATATTTCCTTCAATAAAGACCAATTTACCCACCCCAGACGCTGCAACTGCTCTCCAATCCATGACACTCCCACCACCATGCTTTAAGGTCGAAATAAGGTGCCTGGGATCCATGGCAGTAATGGGTTTTCTCCAAACTTTTGCTCTGCCATCGCATCCAAATATGTTATATTTTGACTCATCCGTAAATAGCACGCTTTTCCAGAACTCATGATCCTTCTTTAGATGCTTTTTAGCGAACTCCAACCGATGTGCGCGGTTTTTCTCGCTTATGAGAGGCTTCTTGCGAGGAGTTCTGCTGTAGAATCCTTCGTTGTTAAGAGTTCTTGTTATTGTGCGTAAGTGCACAACAATTTGGGATCGTTTCGCTAGCTTCTGGGCCAAATTGGTAGCATGTACCTTGGAATTTTGGCTTGCTTTATTACGGATGAAAGAGATGTCCCTATGGGTAAGCTTCTTTGGACGGCCACTTCGCGGCTTACTCTCGAACGAGCCCGATTCTGCAAGTTTTTATAAATTGTTTGCACCGTCGCTTTTCTTAAATTTAACAATTTAGCTATTTTGCCGAACGTTTTCTTATCATTTCTGTGTTTTATAATCAATTTTTGCACAGCCACCGGGATTTCCGTTCCTGACGACATTTTCGCGATTGTATTTCTTTTTTCAAATGATGGAAAACAATAAAGATAAAGCCAAATACCAAGAAAAGTATAGAAAGAAAAAAAAAACGGTACTTGACCGCTGAAAACAATAGCTGAAGTAATAAACGAAACAAATTAATGAAACGTATGTTCACTTTTGTCAACGGCTTTTTTGAGTTTTTTGTTAATAACATTGAAAGTTAATGTTGAACAAATATGAAATTTTCGGTTTTGTCTTACAATTAAATTCAAAGCAAGACTACATCAATACTTTTCCTGTAAAAACTATGGGACGGTAGGGATTCCAAAAAAAGGGGTCGTATGTAGACTTTAGTCCGCCACTGTACATGTGGTAAACCTCGTTTTTGCCATTCAATGGAGTACATATGGCACTGGCCGTCTCCAAATATTTTTCCTTTTGTCACAACGTTCAAATAGATGACCAGGCCACCACCATACATGTACGTATGTATGCTCACATTTTATGGCCACCATACATGTAGATATGTATGCTGTATACTGTATACTCCCATACACACATACAACACTACTCTCAATGCAGCTACCTATGTATAGTCCCACTCTCTCTCTCTCTCTCTCTGTGCATATGGAGCGTTACTTTATGCATGCGTATGTATATGCTCTATTGTGGCTAGTGATATCATTGGACAAAAAAGTTTCTTTATTTTATTTAAAAAATAATTTTTTTTATTAAATAAAAAGTAGCCTATGTTCATTCTGATACCTCCAAGAGTATGTGTACAAAGTTTCATGATGATCGGTTAAGTAGTTTTTGCGTGAAAGCGCAGCAAACGAAACGACTTTCGCATTTATAATATTAGTATAGATACTGTTCTACACAGAATAAAATTAAAGACATACTATAAATTACAAAATCAGTATTACTTATGCTATTAAAATGCCTACTTTGCATATTTGGTCGTGTGAAGTTATGAATTGAAATATTCGCTTGTGCCGGAAATGCAAACGTAGTAAAAGTCTGGTAAAAATATAATGTAACATGATTCCTGTATTAAAATATAAAGGTAAAGATAATTTCTGATGAGAAATATATAATAAATTTATGAAAAGTCCAAAATATAAATTTACAGTCAAATCTGTTTTGTTTACTCGAGTTATTACTAAAGTTCCGCTAGCTGGGCAGCGTGGCCCACTTTGCGTTGTTCAGGCATAAGTCTTTCCATGATGAAATGCCAAACAATACTGAATAAAAATAAGATGCAAGCTTGACACGACTTATGCGTGATCTGTTAAAAAAGGCTTTTCAGAAGTATCCCTACTTGGATTACCAGTTATATAAGAGTATACCTATATACATACGAGTATATGAAACGATATTCCTCCTCCAATTTATGGAATGTCTCTTGAGGTTTTTCAAGCAATTGGAGGGTCCAACAATTTGTTCCAAGTCGCCTCCGTAGTAGACCTATTAAAAAGAAACCGTATTTATGACTCGATTTCTTGAGGTTTGGTAACGCTTACAACCATATTATTACTTCAACTGCGTGGCGAATAATAGAATTTCCAATACCCGAACAGCAGCCCACGTTCTTGGCGATAATCGTTCACCAGAAAGTGTGTAAAGAATGAGTTCTCTAATGAATATGTGTTTGAAGAAGAAGGCAGGGTAGCCACGTAGTTGATCCTCCAGGCGTTAAAAAGGATGGAAACAACTATAGTGTACATTCTTCTCAGTCAGGGTATTTTTAACACAGAATTTTGGTACATTACGTACACTTTCCAACTTGGAGAATTTAAGAATTGGTAACAATGTTTTCAAAGAAGCCTAGAAAGTAGCTTACCATCATAGAGGTTTGATAGGAAATGATTGTCATTAGAAAAATACTCCGAGAGACGCAGAATCAAACCGCAAAATTAAGACCCATACCTTACAGTGGAAGCATTTACAACGATAGATTCTAACAAACTATTGTAAAAGCCTCACTTAGTTTAGATAGAAATGATTTTACCGCTTTTGTCAATGAAACTTGTAAAAATTAGACACACAATGACATGCTTCGGAGACTAAAGTCGATTTCGTGATTATCACAAAAGGTCAGGTTGTAGAGGAAAGACGCTTCTCGTGAATTTGCTACTGACTAAAATAATACATTCAGAGAAGATAGAGATAGCAATTGCTTAATCAATAACTATTGCAACACTTTTAAAAGATGGAAAAACTACTCATTCTACTTTTAAACGTCCGTTGTCAAAAAATTTACGGCAACAATTTACATGTCAGATGCTAAAAATATACCTCTTTGTAAATTTATAATGAGTGCACCATGAGCTTTAGAACACATATTGAACCGTGAATAGAACTTTAAAAATTCTTGGAGCTCCTTATATCTCAGGGGTGGAATTATTTTTGTATTTATAAGCTATAGTTATGCTGCACACATTTCTCCTCATTAACACCGGTTTGCACAAAAAAGACTTTCAATGGTTGTGTTTTGAGAAAAATTTTCATCTGATACTGGCAGGAAAGTATAAAATATGGTTATTCAAAAAGCCATCCAAGTCAAGCCGGTCCAAATAAACAAAAATACAAAAATCTCGGCGTCGTGACTAAGACGCAGAAAATTATCATAGGTGGAATCAGCTAGAGAAACTTGGAAAGAATCTTAGGGCGCATTGTACTCACATAAGACTGTGGGTTTGAAAAGATTTCACAGTTTACATCGGATTTTGACGATTTTCGATGTGAGAATCGCATATAACAATATTTTTTCCCCAAGAATAGTTTCCGGTTTCGATTTTGCCATTTTCCGTAGTTATTTTTTAACTCACTAAACAGGGCAACCGCAATGATCCGGTGGTTAGCATTGCATACTGCGATTCGGAATACCAAGCTTCGATCATTGTTTCGACCAACAACCAGAATTATTTTTTCTAAATGTGGTCGGCCCTCGACTTTCACTTTTAACAATTGCATAATAATCCCCCAACCCAGCTCGGAGCTGGTGCTCTGGCGAGTCACCATCGACGTGTGTGGTCTGCCGTTGTCCGTATGAAACACAATTCCTCTCCTGTTGGCAAAAGTTGGGGTTTCTGGGCGAATTCTTCTTTCAGACGGTTCAATTGCTCACGGTACAGGTTCGAATTAAGAGTTTAGAGCAGCAATTCGCAGATGGAATTTCGGTCCGTGAGCTTTTTTCTCGTTAACTCACTTGGCGCTTGACATCGAGATTTGTGTATGCTGTTTTATGTGCAATTTCAAATCCTGGGCAATCGATACAGCGCTCGACAATTTGTCTTCCAAACCGTGGAGCAACTTTTACTACCGCTACGAAATCGACGAAACCAAATTCGTGCATGATTGACTAATACAGTATCAGGACCATAAACTCACTCTGTTTGGCGCCAGTTGGCAATACCAAGTGAAACCAAGTCGATCTGCAATTGATCCATCCAACGGAGTAGAGGTTCTCCTCTTTCTACAACCTCGAAGTTATGGCTGGCAACAGTCATATGGGAGCCAAGACCCGAATGCGCTTCGCTTGGCTTCGATTCTTTGTCAAGCTTTGAGAAAGTAACAACGGCGCGGTTGCTAAGACCTATGATATCAATATCGTCGGCTTAGCCAATAGTTACACACTCTTGAAAAATATTGTACCTTCTCTTTTCAGTTATACAACTCTTATTATATTCTCCAGCACCAAATTGAGAAATCACACGATATAGAGTTACCCTGACTGAAACCTCGTTTGGAATCGAACGACTCGGGGTGGTCCTTCTCAATTCTGAAGGAGCTTCTGATGTTAGACATAGCGACGTAGGGGCAACTTCTTACTATGCTGTAGAAGGCTGATAAGGTTTGGCGATAAGGTCCAATCAGCTAGTAGACGGTGGGCTTTAGTCTTTCCCACAATATGCTCGATAGGACCTTACATGCGATCTTTAGGATGCAAATCCCACGGTAGTTGGCGCATACCGCCCATCTAGCGTACTCCAATCGCTCTCTTAGAACGCTAGATACAGATCACTAAAGCTAAAGATAATGCTTTATTTTTTATTCAAAATAATAAATAAGGGGAAAAATATAAACATACAAACGCGAGGTACAGTTTCGGAAAATCCTTTCTTATGATCAGTGATTCGGTACAAAATATTTCATATGTATGTACATATAGAGTAAAATTTTTGTTTTTGTGATCTTGGCCAAAAATGAAAGGATTTACGAGTATGTCATGCAAAAACAAGTCCTTCCATAGGTAATATGACAAACAACTTGTAATTGAATTCAAAACGCGTAAGAAAATCACATTGTATTTGCATACTCGTAGGCATAGTAGGAGGTGTCTTATGCGCAGGCTTAGCTGTTCATTTCACGCTAGAACAAAAGGAAAATAGAAAAACAACTTGTTTGTGCCAAAAATATCATACCATCTCGTTAACAATGGATATGTTGTTGTTTTGCATAAAAATATGTATGTATGTACATCAACATGTGAGAGTATATGTAGCTTTGAAGGGCGAGTATGACGATTGTGAGAAAATTGTAAATAAACCTATTAAGAATCTTTTGTTTTTTGTTTGTTTACCGGCAGTTATCAGTCAAAAATGTATTTTGCTTTATGCATGTGTGTGTATATTTGTTTGTGTAACAAATGCGTGAGGAGTGCAGACACATATATACATATTTGTTTGTATCAACCAAAAATTATTATTATCGCAAATTCTGATGCATATAAAAAGTGAGATTTCGCGGAAATGTCATCACTGCCGGAAATTACTCTGAAGTGCTAGTACCAAGAAGTGCAAGAGTTGACAGTTTATCAAATTGAAATTGTAACTCAAAAAGACTATAACAACGAATTTATCAAAATTATTTCGCAGAATTGAAATTATTAACACAAATTTAAAATATTTTAAATTTAATAATTTATTTAAATTCAATATAAAGAACAATTGCATCCAAAAGAAAAAAACGATTTTATTAAAAAATATATATAATTAAAAAGTGAAAATTCCTAACCACCAGAAACGAAAAATGGATTTGTCTATGCCACGCACCAGCGATAGCAACGCTTATATACACAAAAAATTCGGCCAAGTCAAGCGGTCACGTGAGGTGGATGCCGTACCGGATTGGCAGCATGGAAGTTTTGTACAAAATCTCCTAGTGAGTCGCGGTCATTATTTGCCATATAATTTTATGGCCTGCCCTGAACGCCCCGTAACACCGTTTACAGCAGAGTACACAACTTTTGCCACTAATTTCAATGCAACGAGCACGCCAAGTAAAAGGCCACGGTGCCAATGCTCCTATTGTCCGTCCGCAATATCAAATTTAAGCACAGATAGCGGCATTGCGTTGGCATTAAATAGTTCACCACCAGCAGCAACAGCATCAACAGCAGCAGTAACAGCAACAACAACAGCAGCAACAGCAGATGTAGCAGCAGCAGCAACAGCAACAGCAGCAGTAGCAGCGGCAGCAGCCCATACGCCTGTGAAGCGTAAGCATAGCTATAAAAATCGTAGAGCCATTAGGAGCCCGACAACAACCAGCCACCGGCGTGGCATTACTCATGAAAATAGATCCACCAAAAACATCAAGGGACCGATGACAAGTGGCGGCACACCTGGAATTAATGCCAGTTTAATTAAGTCTGTGTTAAAACCAACACCTGTTGGCACTTTGGAATTGCCCGCTGCAACAACAAATAATGCTGCGTCCAGCGCCAATCCAACGTCTACCGCTGCTGTACTCACAAGCATCAGCGAGGATAGGTTACGTAGCATTTGTACGTATCACACCAATATGGTACGTAAATTTCCGCAGAAGGAGCGTACACCCAAAGATCAGGAGCGTCGCGACAAGAATACAATCGCCTGCCGCATGAGTCGTCGTGTCAAGAAACTGCAACAGATTGCGGTCGAGCAGCAGTGTAAGCAATTTGAATTTCGCCAGTGGCGCATGCGCGAGGAGATATTGCGTACCACCTGCTTGCTGGAGCAATTCGAAGGGCTGAATCTGAATCTGCAGGGGGAAAATGATGAGATCGAAATTGATGTGGTCAATGTTGATGGCGAGAGTAGTATGGTGAATGTTGCTGGCGATATGTTGGGCAAAATGCATACAGGGCCACCCACTGAGTGTACGGCTTTCACTATCGCCAACTTATTGGGTAGTTAATGAAGGAGTAAGTGCGGAGAGAGCGGGTGTTTGTAAAATATTAAACTTCATTTCAGCGGACTTATTTATTAATATGTACAATATTGAACATACTTTAACTTAATTTCACCTTATTTATTTATTAATATGTATTATATTTATTTTTTATCAAAATTTCGTATTTGTAAGGCATTTGTACTTATTGCTTAAAGTTTAAAAATTCTAATTTAATACAATTTTAGATGAAATTCAATTTCAGTACAGCATAACACATTCATATCGCTATTTCTATAAGCTTATTGTGGAATAGTCTTTCGTACAAACAATTTTTTTGTAAATAAAAAGAGGCAAAATTAAAATTAGTTCCCAACACATAAGCAAACTAATTGCACTCTAATCAGTTTTTTTTGTATTCGGTATGTGCTACAAATCGTTTTCGAAAACGTAATAATGCGTCTTAATGCGGCAAAGAATTTCATTATAGGCAAACCGAACGCCGATGGAGGTTCTTTGAGCAGATCTAGCCAAGTGTCTAAATAGTCAGGTTCCACCGCAAGAAGATGTGAATGGGTAGAAGAAAGTAAGTATGAATATTGTAGTAATTGGATCTTAATTACTTGCACATACGTGTATACATACCTATGAGGGGCGGCTGATAAGATCGCGGCCTAAAGTACTTAATGAAAAAAATACAAATACATATAGTTTTATGTTTTTGATTTTTCAATATAAATAATCTCCCTAAGTGAAATACACTTTTCACGCTTTTTTTTCTACCACGGCCGCTTTCATCTCACTCTCGTCTGAAAGAAAGTAAAAAGTCACTGGGGGCTAGGTACGGATTGTAGGGTGGATTGTCAATTTCTGTAAATCCAGAGCAGTGTGAACGGGTGCGTTGTCTTTAAGACGTCTCTTCTGTACGACTGCCTCACGCAGTCAATAAATTAGTGTAATACTGGCCGTTTATTGTAGTTCCCTTTGGAAAGTAATCAATTAAAAATTTTCCCTCGTCATCCCGGAAAATAGTAGCCATAATCGACTGCGCCGACTTTTCACCTTTTTTAGCCACTGCATCGACTCCTATTTGGACTCTGGATCCTACCGACGAATCCAAGTTTCAACATCTCTTACAATGCGGTTTCAAATTTCATCCAAATCATTTTAGCACAACTCCAAAAAATCTTTACAACTCACCAAAAATCACAGCACGGTGTGCCGAATTGCTAAAGTTTTCAGTGTCCGTTGACATAGTGTTTTTGCTTGTTCCAGGTACGAAATGTTAGTGAACTTAATAAAAAAAGTTATTTTATTTATAATAACAATGAGTCTAGCAATTAGTATTACCAGTAACGGGATGATGTGTCATCTCTAAGTACCTTAGGTCGCCCCTCGTATGTACAGGGTCCGCCATCTAATATTTTTTTTTTTGAACTAGTGGTTGTGTATACGATTGAGGAATGGGCAGATGAGCGCTTGGCCGAAGACCCGGAATTTTACCAAAAAATCATCTTTTCCGACGAAGCTCATTTGCATCTTGGCGGCTACGTCAATAAACAAAATTGTCGTATTTGGGGGACGGAAAACCCGCACGTGATCGAAGATGCCAATGCATTCTCAGAGAGTTACTGTTTGGTGCGAATTTTGGGCCGGTGGCATCATTGGCCCATTCTTCGAAAATGCGGCAGGAGCCGCCGTTACGGTCAATGGCGAACACTACCGCGCCATGTTAACGGATTGGTTCTTCCCGGAAATCGAAGAGGAGGACTTGGACAACATTTGGTTCCAGCAAGACGGCGCTCCGTGCCACACAGCCAACGTTGCGATCGATCTTGTGCGCACTGTTTAAAAAAAAAAAAAGTTACGTGGCGGACCCTGTATACTAGCCCTCCCTGCAACGCTTCAATGTATTGTAGAATATACTAATTGAATGTATGAAAAATAAAACATGGGCTAGATTTTCATCATAATTTTATTTACTCAATACACCGAATTTCTAGCAATTCGAACGATAAATACAATTTTTTCGAATAGGTAAATCTTTGGTCCACTTCCCAAAACCGTATAAACATTCCAAGGAATCATAGAAACAATCATGTGTGTATTTGGTATCATTTGTTTGTTTCAAGGCTGATTCGTTACGATAAATTTTACTTAAATCAAAAAATTTCAATCGTTTCGATTGAAACGTTTGGAAATATTAACGTCAACGCGGTTATCGATATAAACCGAATATGTCGGAGTAGCTCCACTGAAGCTTCCTGTCCCATCAACCGTGACCCAAGGCTCCACACGGTGTGGTTACCGCATCTTGCACTAGGATTGCTCACGTTTCCAGGGTGCGCGACGTGGACGCATGAGTATGTATTGATTATAGCCTTGCGAGTGTAACAGCATACCCAGAAGATTGACTGCACCCCATTACCTACATAAGTTCAAGCGGTCGGTTGCCTTTGGTTGCTGTTATTTGCAGAAGCCGCGTGCTGCTCTTCTGCATCGTGAGGCACATCTGATGAAGGCAGACGGATGCGTTCCATACTTCCGGGTTCTTATAAGAATCGTCCAAAACTCCCTATAGTGAGCGAACTGCACTCCACCATGTTATGCCTTTCATATATAGGAAGTCGTACATTGACTTTGGTCGAAAGTGTGCAAGTACCAGAAGACAAGGAGATATACCCATACAAATTTTTACCGATATGGTCAAAATGACGGGTTAGGTTGATTTAGACATGTACGTCTGTCCGTATTTTTGTACGCAAACTAGTTCCTCAACTTTTTAGATATTTCAACCAAACCTGGTACACTGATGCACTGTTGCATTTAAACGATCATTTGTTGCAGATCGGCTCGATCGGACAACTATAGCTTCCGGCTGATAAATTTTGATCAAAGAAGCGCGAAATTTAGAAACTTGTCACCAAAAATAATCAATTCGACAAAAGCAGAGATGTGTATGTTAAGAATTTGGGGAGAATTACGCTTGATAACGTCTATTAATATTTAGTAATAAACGATTCCTTATACACCATAACTTCCAGTCACTCCAGGTTAAGCTGAAGCCGTTAAATTGGAGCGAGACAAAGTCCACCGAACAAATATTTATTATACGATCACTAATAATGGTGAGTGAGAAATAATCGTTCCTCATATAAATATGTGCATGAAACGAGCAGAGATTTCGGCTGGAATAAACTGTTAGGTCGCTCTATTTATGGGAATAAATTAAAACAACAACACATCACAAAATGAAGATGGAGAACGGCAGGAAACTATTTTTGTGGTTATAAATCGCCAATTATATACGCTTCGACGCAAAGAACTTTGAATTTAAGGATGAGCCAAGACTTGTCGTTGAAAAGCGCATGCAAACTGACAAATTTTAGCCTAAGCTGCAGATTTTTGGTGGAAATGCATCGTGCCCAGGTTGAGGGTGTGTCGAAGGAAAAAAGGCCGCTGGATCCCCTGGAAATTGATCAATTTAAAATGTTCGTCGAATTAGGTAATGGAGTTCTACAATTGGATCATTTTCGAATACTTGGACTTAAAGAACCCAAAGTGGAGAAACTGATCTTCAATGTTGATGGCAATCACGTGAAATTGAAATTAAAAACATACAACCCATTTATTTACCATGAGAGTATTTACGAAACAAACTTCGATATAAATAATGAGAAAATCAATACCGAAGGCTATTTTAATGGGACTTTGTGTAAGTGAAATATTGCAAAAAATAATAATCTTCATAAACGATAGCAAAAGTTAACAATAAGTCTATTATATCATTTGCTTACTTAATCTCAAGCTGAATATGACGGTCGAAGGTGATTTAGCAGAGCGTGAAGTTAACAAATATCTCCAAGTGGAGAAATTCAATTTTAAAATGGATATTAGTGATTTGGATTTCTATGCGGAAAATATGGCAAATGATGAAGAACTAATTAAGTTTGGAACGAAATTTTACAAAGGAAATGAAAAATTAAAATAAAATAATGCAAAAGGCAAAATAAAACAAAATAAAATAAAACAAAATGAAATAAAAAATAAAATAAAATAAACTAAAGAGTTATATAGTGATATTGATATAGTTCAGCGAATCAAGGGACAGCGGCTACGCTGGGTAGGTCATATCGTCCGAATGAATAAAAACACTCCAGCTTGGAAAGGATTCGATGCAGTACCCGCGGGTGGAAGCAGAAACAGAGGAAGACCTCCATTCCGTTGGAAGGATCAGGTGGAGAGCGACCTTGGTATTTCCAACTGGCGCCAAACAGCGAAAACAATGTATGAATGGCGCGCTACTACTGATTCGACTATAATCGCGTAAGCGGTGCCAACGCCAATAAAGAAGAAGAAGAAGACTGTTAGCAAACGGATCATCTGAAGGAAGCAATCTCTAAGAAGGAGGAAATGGTGTTTCATCAGAACAACGCCAGGCAACACACAAATCTACAGGAGCTCCGAGAGCTAGGGTGAGAGTTTCTTATACATACATCTTATATTTCCTGACTATGGCGAATGATTTGGCTCAAGATAAGCCTGTGAAAATCGATTGCGCTAATTGTATATCTATAAGGGAAAGGGTTTCTATGGGAGAGGCGTTAACAAGAAGATGGATCATCTGCCATCTATACGTATATACATATAATTGGCGTTTTGCAATTGCTGAAGCGATTTTTGGCCGAGCTCTGCCTCCAATTTGTGGTATGCGTCTTGATGCTTTTCTAACAAGTGGTGAACGGGGGGAACTACAATTGATTATAATCCGCCTCCGAGCGGCTGATGGATTTTTTTGAGGAACTTTTCTTTCATGCCACAAATACCCTCGGAAGGATTCAAATTCTAAGCGTGGATGTTGGTCGAAGCAGAACTCGAACCCGAGCCTCCAGAATGGATGTATGCAATGCTAATCAATCGGCTATTGCGGCCGCCAGAAAATAATAATCCAATCGGCTCTTATCGATACCATGTGTGCATTGATATCATTTATATATATACATACAGTGTATGTGTGAGTGGTAGGCATTAAATTGAAGTTTACGCTCGGTCAATTGAAGTTTCGCGGAAAAGATAGTGTCAATCTAAATTACATACAAATATGTGACGCCAAAAGACCTGCAATTTAATTGTACAAAAATAAGCGAACTCAAAAAAAAAGTAAACTCTTATAAGATAGCGTTATCAATAGCCTAGTAGATGTAGAGTAAATAAAAATTAACTAAAAGACAATACATTTAATCAATGCATTCCTCAACTATTTCTGCCACCCAAATAAATGTGAATTCATGTTGCTTGCATTAAAGCGATAGTCAATTGAACAATTATAAACACGTATCTATGTACGAGTACATACATATGTATGTATGTATATGACATTGAATGGTCACACATAAGCAAAAAGGCAATCACCGAGGAATTTGAGACTAAATCTGTAGAATACAGTGGAAGATAGTTAGATAGTGACTACCAAAAATATGCTCAATGCACAGTAGGATAATATTGAATGTACCATAAATAAGCTGATAACGGTACATCAGCAGCGAGTGGTACTGCAACAACACTTGGCATCTGATGGGCAAACAAATATTTAACAAATAAATTGTATGAATATTTAAAGAAGAGATTTGTAACAAAACTCACAATCGCGCCAAAAGCAAATGTGAGTGTCACGAGTGCCACCTGCTGTGCCGAAGTAGTCGCATATGCAATGGTTTCCGTAGCGGCGGTACGTAGGAAGTTTGAGATGCCATTCCACGGTGCTCTTATATCAAGTTGCTGATGAGTGCTCTCGGAAAGCAGGTATGCAAGCCGAATAGAAAACGTTTTGCTGTTTGTTGTGATTGCAGTTTTTCGACGTTGAACCTTCATTGTGTTTGTTGACAGGCGTTAAGACTTCGGAACGTACACACATCTAAAAAAAAACAAATCCGACACCAAATTTGCGCTTCCTTATATGTAGTAAATGTCACAAAGACCTACTCGCTTACGTCTTTGTCCGGTCCATCACACTTCTTGGACGGCCGTGACGTCAGGCTTTATTCTTACGAGAATATCAATCTGGTGGCGGCTTAGTACGAACTGTAGGTCTCTCCATTTGTTGGAAAAACATTAAGACGCAAAACCACAAATTGGAAGAACAGCTCGGCCGAAAACCTCTTCAGCGGTAACAAAGTGCCAATTATATATACATATATATATCAACCAGCTGGTTAGCGCCACCTCCCCAATTAAGGGACCAAGAATTCAGGGTACCTGCCCTAACATCTTGATTCCTAAGAGTGGGGTTCTCTTCTGAGGATTTGCTTTATTTTTCATTTGAGTAAAATTTTAATGTAGTGGGTTCCAAACCTTACCGCAGGATAATTCGGCTTCTCAGTTTAGACCGCCTCTAAACGGAAGTCGTGGCTGCTTGAACCAAATGTAAAATATCCGTTTCTGGCCACTCCCAGGTGAATGACAGTCAAAATCTTTCCTTACATGCCTAAACTTTTCTACACTTGGACCTCTTTGAATTACATTGCATATACTGTCAGGGTTTAAATATTATAATAAAAATTAATTTCATGAAAAAATGATTTTAAATGTATTTTTTTTATATGAGTTAATTTTCGAAACCGATATTCGAAATTTAAATTTAATTTTAAGGATAATGCTTTTAATATATTCTTCACTTTGTTGCCTTGATAAAAATAGTAAATGGTAATTTTATTAAAAAAAAAAAACAACAAATACAAATTTGAGGTCATTTATTCTACGCATCACTACATTCGATGAAATACAGGTTAGGTTATTTGTATAATGTAAACGCAAGCCCTTTCGTTGTTGATGTGAAAAACAACGTAAAAATGTACTTAAATTAAAAACGCAAAGAAAACAGTACAGTCCTGTCAATGTATGAGAAAATTTTTTTTATCCTTTTCTATTGCAAGAAGTATAAAAATTTGCGTAATTAAATACAGATTACAGAACTGGTAAAAAAAATACATTTAAGAATTATCTTGAGGGCTCTACCGGTCTTTGAAGTTTTGAAAGTTTTACATTTTTCAGGTCTCGCTAGTAAATAAAAAGAAATATGCAAACTTCAATTAAAAATACTTTTTTATTTTAAGAAATACGATAAAATAATACAAGAACTCAATTAAAAAAATTAAAAAAAAAGATTATTTTTCATGCTTTGAACTTATTTTTGGAGTCAAACTTTGGCGTTTCAGCTCGTGATTGCAATCTGATCCTTATAAAGCATCTCTCGGTGCAGCGTCAGTTATAGTCTGTGAGGCTTCTTTCACCAATTTGACTCATCTTTCCACAGCTTGTGTTTGACAAGGACGAATGTGGTCCCTGTCATCAAATAACATGGTTACAAGAAAATTTTCTGGATGCGCAAAATAAGCATTTCTTTCAATCACAGGATCTACCACAGCTAACAGATTTTCAGGCATAAATCAAGAATAAGTAACGATTTGAAAAGTGTTATGCTTCAACTTTAATCACTAAGTATACAAGCATTTGCAAATTGTCTGAAGGATTAGGGGTGCTTATATAAAATCTGAGTAAGCGGTTCGCACAGTTAAACCATCTAGAGTGCCATAATTTTCCAGGTTGCCTGTTTGCAAACTCAAAAGAATATATGACACATCTCATATAGATATTTTTGATCTGTACTTAATTTATTAACCACCGTGTTAGGTAAGTCAGGCAAATTTCCAGTTACTGCACCAAAAGACAATGCTTTTATTTTCACAACTTGCCATTTGATTTTCCGATAGGTCCTGAATATCCTCTAGGACTTAAAGTACAATCATCTAAGGCTCAAAACAATGTCTAAGCGGCAACTTATTGACATGAAGCAAGCAAACACACCATTGTAGCGATCTTTGTAAATACTGCTCTAAATATTGAATAACCTTTCCAGCCGGAAGAGTGGCTTATTATATGCGAAAAAGGTACGGTTGTGGGCAAGACTTGTGTTGGATGTTGCTATTTATATATTCGACGCGGTTCGCCCATGCTAATGTTCTCTAATGTTTTTATGATTAGAATTTCTTTAATTTGTTTGTACTTTGGACATGTTTTGTCTATGATGAGATGTGTTCGCCGTAACAATTTGCACATGATAAACGGCTGCACATTGTATCACTATGTGGTGGTAGGTTACAAACGGGAATGACCCAGTGTTTGGCAGTTCTTGCATCTCATGGGGTTGGGTATATAAGGTTTAACTTTTAATTTGTACCATGCAACATCGATTACACTTAGGAGTTCAAATCTGTCGTAAGTTAAAACAATAAGACCAGTACGAATAAGTTTTTCCTGAACTAGTTTGGTGAACTTGTAGACACCTGTTACCCCTTGCCAGTTTAGTTCATTAATGAGTTCTTTTTCGTCAACCTCAGCAAGATTTTTTATCAAAAATAACACTTTTTACTGAGTTTAAATTAGAATGTAGTTTCACTGATATTGCGCACAAAACACAGAGGTCTTTTGATTTTCAAAATTTTTCAGTAGCATTAGAATTGTTTGCTAGGATTAAGATGCTTCCAACTCTGAATTTAGAAATGGAATCTGTATCCTTAGAAATTGATTAAATTCCTTTTTGGATTGCAAATGGGCTTAATTTAGTAAGACATTTATCTGTATCAGTAGGAGAGATAACCAATTTTAATTATTTAGCATTTTTCACTGGTTTTTTTATGGATGGTAATTTAGGAAAGTTTTTGGATTGTAGATCAATCCGTGACCTTTTAGGAGATTTATAATCATCTGTTAGTAAGGAGAATCTATTAGAGGGTTTATCCGCCGACGAGCCATTTTCACATTCGTTTATTATTCCCTTTTATTTGAAGTTCTTGAGATCACAAGACAGCGCTTTCAGCAGTCAATCGCCCGATCGCTTTCGTAGCTAGTCGATGACTGATAAATCGGTTAATCGATGCGATGTGTGGGTAGTGGCGACGTCTTCTTGAAACCAAATGTCGTCGAGATCACGAGTTTCAATTTAGGCATCAGTTTTGAAGAAATATAGACCGATGATTCCACCGACCCACAAACCACACCAAACTGTTGTTTTTTTTGGCTAAAATGGCAGAGCCCATAGAGCGTAGCGATGTCGCTTGGGAAGGTCGAGTGGGCTCAGTTCTTGCACAAGCTGTATTTTGTACACTTTCAATTTGAGATCTCGACATTAAATCCTCAAAGTAATTCCATACGTTACCCCCAGTTGCTGCGAACGGCCCCGAATCAACTCTCCACGGTCTACGTGTAAACTCTCAGCTACGGCCGCTTTATCTTCTTTCTCTGCGGGCTGGACGTAGTCTATTCGGTCGAATATTATCCTATCCTTTACAGAACGTGAAATTTCGTAATAAAGTTGAACGATTTGTAACCGTTGTTCAGGTATAAGTCTTTCCATGATGAAATGCCAAACAATACTGAATAAAAATAAGATGCAAGCTTGACACGACTTACGTGTGATCTGATAAAAATGGCTTTTAAAAAAGTACCCTTACTTGAATTATGGGTTATATAAGAGTATATATACATACGAGTATATGAAACGATATTCCTCCTCCAATTTATGGAATGTCTCTTGATGTTTTTCAAACAAATGGAGGATCCAACAATTTGTTCTAAGTCGCCTCCGTAGTAAACCTATTGAAAGAAACCGTATTTATGACTCGATTTCTTGAGGTTTATTAGTACTTATAACCATACTATTACTTTAACTGCTTGGTGAATATTAGAATTTCCTATACCCGAACAGCAGCCCACTTTCTTGGCGATAATCGTTCACCAGAAAGTGGGTAAAGAATGTGTTGTCTAATGAATATGTGTTTGAAGAAGGAGGTAGGGTAGCCACGTAGTTGGTCCTCCAGGCGTTTAAAAGAATGGAAGCAACTATAGTGTATATTCTTCTCAGTCAGAGTATTTTTAACACCGAATTTTGGTATATTACGTACACTTTCCAACTTGGAGAATTTAAGAATTGGTAACAATATTTTCAAAGAAGCCTAGAAAGTAGCTTACCATCATAGAGGTTTGATAGGAAATGATTGTCATTAGAAAAATACTCCGAGAGACACAGAATCAAACCGCAAAATGAAGACCCATACCTTAGGGTGGAGGAATATACAATGATAAATTCTAACAAACTATTGTAAAAGCCTCACTTAGTTTAGATGCAAATAATTTTACCGCTTTTGTCAATGAAACTTGTAAAAATTAGACACACAATGACATGCTTCGGAGACTAAAGTCGATTTCGTGATTATCACAAAAGGTCATGTTGTAGAGGAAAGACGCTTCTCGTGAATTTGCTACTGACTAAAATAATACATTCAGAGAAGATAGAGATAGCAATTGCTTAATCAATAACTGTTGCAACACTCCTAAAAGACGGAAAAACTACTTATTCTACTTTTAAACGTCCGTTGTCAAAAAATTTACGGCAACAATTTACATGTCAGATGCTAAAAATATACCTCTTTGTAAATTTATAATGAGTGCACCATGAGCTATAGAACACATATTGAGCCGTTAATAGAACCTTAAAAATTCTTGGAACTCCTTATATCTCCGGAGTAGAATTATTATTGTGTTAGCTGTAGTTATGCTGCACACTTTCCTCATCATTAACACCGGTATGCACAAAAAGGACTTTCAATGGTTGTGTTTTGAGAAAAATTTTCGTCTGATACTGACAGGAAAGTATAAAATATGGTTATTCAAAAAGCCATCCAAGTCAAGCCGGTTCAAATAAACAAAAATACAAAAATCTCGACGTCGTGACTAAGACGCAGATTATTATCATAGGTGGAATCAGCTAAAGAGGCCTGGAAAAATGAGAACTTTGAAGAGAAACTTACGACACAGTGCATTAACAAAAGACTGTGGGTTTGAAAAGATTTTACGATTTATATCGGATTTTAGCGATTTTCGATGTAAGAATCGCGTATAACAATATTTTAGGCCCCTAGTTTCCGGTTTCGATTTTGCCATTTTCCGTAGTTATTTTTAAGTTCACTAAACATGGCAACCGCAATGATCCGGTGGTTAGCATTGCATACTGCCATTCGGAATGCCAAGCTTCGAGCATTGGTTCGACCAACAACCAGAATTATTTTTTCTAAATGTGGTCGGCCCTCGACTTTAACTTTTAACAATTGCATAAGAATCCATCAACCCAGCTCTCGGAGCTTCTGGCGAGTCACCATCGATGTGTGTGGTCTGGCGTTGTCCGTATGAAACACAATTCCTCTCCTGTTGGCCAAAGTTGGGGTTTCTGGGCGATTTCTTCTTTCAGACGGCGATTTACAGATCAGTAAAGCTATATATGACAAAAACAATGCTTTATTTTTTATTCAAAATAATAAATAAGGGGAAGAATATAAACATACAAACGCGAGGTACAGTTTCGGAAAATCCTTTCTTATGATCAGTGATTCGGTACAAAATATTTCATACATATGTACATATAGAGTAAAATTTTTGTTTTTGTAACCTTGACCAAAATGAAAGGATTTGAGAGTATGTCATGCAAAAACAAGTCGTTCCATAGGTAATATGACAAGCAACTTGTAATTGAATTCAAAACGCGTAAGAAAATCACATTGTATTTCCATACTCGTAGAAGTAGTAGGAGGTGTCTTATGCGCAGGCTTAGCGGTTCATTTCACGCTAGAACAAAAGGAAAATAGAAAAACAACTTGTTTGTGCCAAGAATATCGTACCATCTCGTTAACAATGGATATGTTGTTGTTTTGCATAAAAATATGTATGTATGTACATCAACATGTGTGAATATATTGTATGTAGCTTTGAAGGGCGAGTATGACGATTGTGAGAAAATTGTAAATAAACCTATTAAGAATCTTTTGTTTTTTGTTTGTTTACCGGCAGTTATCAGTCAAAAATGTATTTTGCTTTATGCATGTGTGTGTATATTTGTTTGTGTAACATATGCGTGAGGAGTGCAGACACATATATACATATTTGTTTGTATCAACCAAAAATTATTATTATCGCAAATTCTGATGCATATAAAAAGTGAGATTTCGCGGAAATGTCATCACTGCCGGAAATTACGCTGAAGTGCTAGTACCAAGAAGTGCAAGAGTTGAAAGTTTTTCAAATTGAAATTGTTATTCAAAAAGACTATAACAACGAATTTTTCAATATTATTTCGAAGAATTGAGAAATAGAAATTATTAACACAAAATTAAATTTAATAATTGATTTAATTTCAATATAAAGGACAATTGCATCAAAAAGAAAAAACGATTTTATTAAAAAAAGTGCAAATAATTCATTATCAGAATAAAGGATAATTCCATCCAAAAGAAAAAAACGATTTTATTAAAAAATATATATAATTAAAAAGTGAAAATTCCTAACCACCAGAAACGAAAAATGGATTTGTCTATGCCACGCACCAGCGATAGCAACGCTTATATACACAAAAAATTCGGCCAAGTCAAGCGGTCACGTGAGGTGGATGCCGTACCAGATTGGCAGCAGGGAAGTTTTGTACAAAATATCCTAGTGAGTCGCGGTCATTATTTGCCATATAATTTTATGGCCTGCCCTGAACGCCCCATGACACCCTTTTCAGTAGAGTACACAACTTTTGCCACTAATTTCAATGCAACGAGCACGCCAAGTAAAAGGCCACGGTGCCAATGCTCCTATTGTCCGTCCGCCAGTTCGAATTCAAGCGCAGATAGCGGCATTGCGTTGCCATTAAATATTTCACCAGCAAGAGCAACAGCAGCAGCAGCAACAGCAGCAGCAACAGCAACTGCAACACCAGCAGCAACAGCAGCAGCAGCAACAGCAACAGCAGCAGCAGCAACAGCAACAGCAGCAGCAGCAACAGCAGCAGCAGCAACAGCAGCAGCAGCAACAGCAGCAACACCAACAGCACCACCAACAGCAACAGCAGCAGCCCATACACCTGTGAAGCGCAACTATAACCATAAAAATCGGAGAGCTATCAGGAGCCCAACAACAACCAGCCACCGGCGTGCCATTACTCATGAAAATAGCGCCACCAAGAACATCAAGGGATCGATGACAAGTTGCGGCAAACTTGAAATCAATGCCAGTGTAATTAAATCTGTATTAAAACCTACACCTGTCGGCACTTTGGAATTTCCCGCTGCAACAACAAATAATGCTGCGTCCAGCGCTAATCCAACGGCTACCGCTGCTGTACTCACAGGCATCAGCGAGGACAAGTTACATAGCATTTGTACGTATCACACCAATATGGTACGTAAATTTCCGCAGAAGGAGCGTACGCCCAAAGACCAGGAGCGTCGCGACAAGAATACAATCGCCTGCCGCATGAGTCGTCGTGTTAAGAAACTGCAACAGATTGCGGTCGAGCAGCAGTGTAAGCAATTTGAATTTCGCCAGTGGCGCATGCGCGAGGAGATATTGCGTACCACCTGCTTGCTGGAGCAATTCGAAGGGCTGAATCTGAATCTGCAGGGGGAAAATGATGAGATCGAAATTGATGTGGTCAATGTTGATGGCGAGAGTAGTATGGTGAATGTTGCTGGCGATATGTTGGGCAAAATGCATACAGGGCCACCCACGGCTTTCACTATCGCCAACTTATTGGGTAGTTAATGAAGGAGCAAGTGCGGAGAGGGCGGGTGTTTGTAAAATATTAAACTTCATTTCAGCGGACTTATTTATTAATATGTATTGAACATACTTTAATTTAATTTATTTATTAATATGTATTATATTTATTTTTTATCAAAATTTCCTACTTGTAAGGCATTTGTACTTATTGTTTAGATTTTAAAAATTCTAATTTAATACAATTTTAGATGAAATTCAATTTCAGTACAGCATAACACATTCATATCGTTATTTCTATAAGCTTATTGTGGAATAGTCTTTCGTACAAACAATTTTTTGTAAATAAAAAGAGGCAAAATTAAAAGTAGTTCCCAAGCCATAAGCAAACTAATTGCACTCTAATCCGTTTTTTTGTTTGTATTAGGTATGTGCTAAAAATCGTTTTCAAAAACGTAACGCTAAGTGTTGAATTTTACTATTCCGTTTTTCTTTTCCAACACCAAATCGCACCATATCACCATCACCATATTTTTCCCGCTTTGAAATCACTCAGCTACATGAACGCAAATTAGATACTTGTTAGCCGAAAAATTTCGAAAAATGTACGCTATACAGATTTTGGTTTCTAAAATGTAAGAAGTAAACGTTTACTTTTAGGAGAAAATATAAAACACAAGCACAAGAGGACACTTTTCCAACATTTATTGAAAATCATCCTAATGTAGCAAAGAATTTCAATATAGGCAACCGAACGCCGATGGGGCTCTTTGAGCAGATCTAGCCAAGTGTCTAAATAGTCAGTTTCCACCGCAAGAAGATGTGAATGGGTTCGAAGAAAGTAAGTATGAATATTGCAGTAATTAGATCTTAATTACTTGCACATATACATACATATGTGGGGCGGCTGATAAGATCGCGGCCTAAAGTACTTAATGAAAGAAATATAAATATATATAATTTTATGTTTTTGATTTTTCAATATACAATAAATAATCTCCATAAGTGAAATACACTTTCATCTCACTCTCGTCTGAAAGAAAGAAAAAAGTCACTGGGGGCTAGGTACGGATTGTAGGGTGGATAGTCAATTTCTGCAAATCCAGAGCAGTGTGAACGGGTGCGTTGTTTTAAAGACGTCTCTTCTGTATGACTGCTTCACGCCCCTGAATCAATAAATTAGTGTAATACTGGCCGTTTATGTAGTTCCCTTTGGCAAGTAATCAACTAGTAATATTCCCTCGCTATCCCGGAAAATAGTAGCCATAATCGACTGCGCCGACTTTACCCCTTTTTTAGCCACTGCATCGACTTCTATTTGGACTCGGCATCCTACCGACGAATCCAAGTTTCAACATCTGTTACAATGCGGTTGCAAATTTCATCCAAATCATCTTAGCACAACTCCAAAAAATCTTTACAACTCACCGAACGTCACAGCGCCGTGCTTGTTCCAGGCGCGAAATGTTAGTGAACTTAATAAAAGAAAGTTATATTATTTATAATAACAATGAGTCTAGCAATCAGTATTACAAGTAAGGAGATGATGTGTCATCTCTAAGTACCTTAGGTCGCCCCTCGTATGTATTGTATACTAGCTTTACCTGCAACGCTTCGCTGTAGAACATACTAATTGAATGTATGAAAAATAAAACATGGGCTAGATTTTCATTATATGTTTATTTACTCAATACACCGAATTTCAAGCAATTCGAACGATAAATACAATTTTTTCGATTAGGTAATTCTTTGGTCCACTTCCCGACACCGTACAAACATTCCAAGGAATCATAGAAACAATCATGTGTGTATTTGGTATCATTTGTTTGTTTCAATGCTGATTCGTTACGATAAATTTCATGTTAATCAAAAAATTTCAATCGTTTCGGTTGAAACATTTGGAAATATTAACGTCAACGCTGTTATCGATATAAATGTTATTTGGTTTTTACCTGAAACGGAAAACTGTCGTTAATGTTAAATGCTCAACGAATTATGCTAAATGTTAAAATTGAAGTGTACTGTTAAATCATAGCAAGAAGCCATTTTAAAATTAACGTTAACATGGCGCCGAAACGATTTCTTTGTGTTGAGTAAATTTTTCTTGTTGGCGGAACGAAATGATCGCGATGCATTTGTTGAGCATCTCTGATTTGTTTACATCCACACAGCGTAACCGATCGTCTGTCAGCAATCATAAAAAGAACAGAGCAGAGAGTGAGTAACGGATTCTATATTTGTTGACGGGCGTTCTTTGACACACAGAGGCGGATGGGTACAAGTTAGTGGTCCGAGTCGATGTTGGGTTCCCGGAGTGTACGACGTCAAGAACTCTGGGGACATATCTTTAAAAGCCCAGACTGGAACTTGCTTTTGGCAGTAAATAAGCAGCAGAGAAATATTAGAAATACGCTGTGAACCTCTTTCGGGGAAAACCACTTCCTTAAATTATATTATGAACTAGCTTTTACCCGCGGTTTCGCTCGCATTAAATCCATCCAATAAGAGATCATTATAATACAAACGGATCAATATAAAGAATATATTTTATTGCTTGTCTGAGATTATCTATTTGAAAAAATTACTACATGCAATGAAGTTTCAAATTTCAAAGTATACTTTATTGAATCAATACAACAAATATTAAAATATATATGTCACTATAAAGAAAATAAATAATTTGGAATGGTAACAATTGAAAATATAAAATGCAGATTATTAGTCTCGGATATTTCTATAAACTATATTGTACGTTTTTTCATTGGGTGTAAATATTTGTAAATTCCGGGCATTAGACACACGCGAACAGGCTACATATAGTTGACCATGAGAAAAGCATGACTTTTCTAAATGCACTCGTGCTACCTGTAATGTCTGTCCTTGTGCTTTGTTTATAGTTACAGCAAAGCTAAGTTTGACGGGAAACTGAACTCTTTTAAATTGGAATGGAAGGTCAGTGGGAATAATTGGAATCCGAGGTATGATTACACTTTTTCCTTTACCGACACCTATTAAAATAGTAGCACCAAGTATATTCTGTCCCAATTTCGTTATCCGAAGTCGTGTTCCATTACATAGCAGAGGAGCATTTAAATTTCGCATAAGCATTACTGGTACATTTAGTTTCAACTGAAGCTTATGTGATGGTACACCCGACAATTCAAGTGAATTTAAAAACTCTACAGTAAATGAGGTATTTAATTCTGTATCCATAATTGTATCCATTGATAAATATTCCACCATTTCCCCTTCCACCTCTTTTAAAATGTCATTGTTGATTCTATTAACAACTTCATTTTTTGGTGCTATATTGCTCTTGCGCACAGCCACTGATCACAACCCAAATTCTGTTGCAATTCGGGAAAAACATGAGCAATGAGATCCACATCATTTTCTACTAAATTACAAAATTCTCTTGAAAGTGATACGCAACCTCCAGCATCAACATCTAAACGACCATCACCAATTTTCAATAACATTTCAGCATAAAGTCCTGAATCCAAGTCATTATGAAGATGCACTCTCATATTTGTTTTTAGGCTCAGCTTTTCAACTCTCGACCATAAGCTCGATGATTTTAAGCATGCTTGAATTTCATCTGCTGGTGTTCCCCTCTGAATAACAGAAGAAATAACAATGAAGAAAAATTCAAAATAGCTGAAGGTTATATAGTGTTTAGTCTCCATAGTATAGTAAATTGGATAGCTGAAAGTATAGTTTATTAAAGTATAGTGTACGAGAGACCCCCGGTGTCCCTGACGACGATGCAAAAAACCTCACTCTTCTAACACATCCGGTTACCGACGTTTTAAATATCACCTTAAACGAAAATGTAATAGGCGCTCAGCAAATAGATGACCAGGCCACCGCCATACATGTACGTATGTATGCTCACATTTAATGGCCACCATACATGTAGATATGTATGCTGTATACTGTATACTCCCATACACACATACAACACTACTCTCAATGCAGCTACATATGTGCCTATACCTATGTATAGTCCCACTCTCTCTCTCTCTCTCTCTGTGCATATGGGGCGTTACTTTATGCATGCGTATGTATATGCTCTATTGTGGCTATTGGACAGAAAAGTTTTTTTTATTTTATTTAAAAAATAATTTTTTTTATTAAATAAAAAGTAGCCTATGTTCATTCCGATACCTCCAAGAGTATGTGTACAAAGTTTCATGATGATCGGTAAAGTAGTTTTTGCGTGAAAGCGCAGCAAACGAAACGACTTTCGCATTTATAATATTAGTATAGACTTGAAAATGTTGCGCACCTCTTTTGCATTGATTTTACTCGCTTGTGCCTGCAGCGCGTCGCAAATTTTACCGGAATTACCCGTATTGCAGAGAATTACAAAAATTCGTGAGGATTCTTAGTTGGATTTTGTGAAAATATTTCTTTGCATTGTAATATTTGAGCTTTTAGTTACCTAAGTGAGTTTTTTTAAATTTATTTTATTTTTTGTGTGTGACGGTCGAAGGTGATTTAGCAGAACGTGAAGGTAACAAATATCTCCAAATGGAGAAATTCAATTTTGAACCGGATATTAGTGATTTGGATTTCTATGCGGAAAATATGGTAAAGGTTGAAGAACTAAGTAAGTTTGGAACGAAATTTTACAAAAGAAAATAAGAAATAAAAATAAAATAATGCAAAATGCAAAATAAAACAAAATAAAATAAAACAAAATGAAATAAAAAATAAAATAAAGAGAAAAAATTTAATAAACAAACTAAAATAAAATAAACTAAAGGAAAAATTAGTTAATAAATAAAATAAATGAAATAAAATAAAGTAAACTAAAGAAAAATTAAAATAAGATAATGCAAAGTGCAAAATAAAATAAAATAAAATAAAATAATATAAAGCAAAATAAAATAAATTAAAATAAAACAGAATAAAATAAAATAGAATAAGATAAAATAAAATAAAATAAAATAAAATAAAATAAAATAAAATAAAATAAAATAAAATAAAATAAAATAAAATAAAATAAAATAAAATAAAATAAAATAAAATAAAATAAAATAAAATAAAATAAAATAAAATAAAATAAAATAAAATAAAATAAAATAAAATAAAATAAAATAAAATAAAATAAAATAAAATAAAATAAAATAAAATAAAATAAAATAAAATAAAATAAAATAAAATAAAATAAAATAAAATAAAATAAAATAAAATAAAATAAAATAAAATAAAATAAAATAAAATAAAATAAAATAAAATAAAATAAAATAAAATAAAATAAAATAAAATAAAATAAAATAAAATAAAATAAAATAAAATAAAATAAAATAAAATAAAATAAAATAAAATAAAATAAAATAAAATAAAATAAAATAAAATAAAATAAAATAAAATAAAATAAAATAAAATAAAATAAAATAAAATAAAATAAAATAAAATAAAATAAAATAAAATAAAATAAAATAAAATAAAATAAAATAAAATAAAATAAAGTAAAATAAAATAATATAAAATAAAATGAAATAATATAAAATAAAATAAAATAAAATTAAAGAAAATAAAATAAAATAAAATAAAATAAAATAAAATAAAATAAAATAAAATAAAATAAAATAAAATAAAATAAAATAAAATAAAATAAAATAAAATAAAATAAAATAAAATAAAATAAAATAAAATAAACTAAGGGAAAAATTAGTTAATAAATAAAATAAATGAAATAAAATAAAGTAAACTAAAGAAAAATTAAAATAAGATAATGCAAAGTGCAAAATAAAATAAAATAAAATAAAATAAAATAAAATAAAATAAAATAAAATAAAATAAAATAAAATAAAATAAAATAAAATAAAATAAAATAAAATAAAATAAAATAAAATAAAATAAAATAAAATAAAATAAAATAAAATAAAATAAAATAAAATAAAATAAAATAAAATAAAATAAAATAAAATAAAATAAAATAAAATAAAATAAAATAAAATAAAATAAAATAAAATAAAATAAAATAAAATAAAATAAAATAAAATAAAATAAAATAAAATAAAATAAAATAAAATAAAATAAAATAAAATAAAATAAAATAAAATAAAATAAAATAAAATAAAATAAAATAAAATAAAGAAAAAAAATAAAATAAAATAAAATAAAATAAAATAAAATAAAATAATATAAAACAAAATAAAATAAATTAAAATAAAACAGAATAAAATAAAATAGAATAAGATAAAATAAAAAAAAATAAAATAAAATAAAATAAAATAAAATAAAATTAAATTAAATTAAATTAAATTAAATATAATAAAATAAAATAAAATAAAATAAAATAAAATAATATAAAATAAAATGAAATAATATAAAATAAAATAAAATAAACTAAAGGAAAAATTAGTTAATAAATAAAATAAATGAAATAAAATAAAGTAAACTAAAGAAAAATTAAAATAAGATAATGCAAAGTGCAAAATAAAATAAAATAAAATAAAATAATATAAAACAAAATAAAATAAATTAAAATAAAACAGAATAAAATAAAATAGAATAAGATAAAATAAAATAGAATAAGATAAAATAAAATAAAATAATATAAAACAAAATAAAATAAATTAAAATAAAACAGAATAAAATAAAATAGAATAAGATAAAATAAAATAAAATAAAATAAAATAAAATAAAATAAAATAAAATAAAATAAAATAAAATAAAATAAAATAAAATAAAATAAAATAAAATAAAATAAAATAAAATAAAATAAAATAAAATAAAATAAAATAAAATAAAATAAAATAAAATAAAATAAAATAAAATAAAATAAAATAAAATAAAATAAAATAAAATAAAATAAAATAAAATAAAATAAAATAAAATAAAATAAAATAAAATAAAATAAAATAAAATAAAATTAAATTAAATTAAATTAAATATAATAAAATAAAATAAAATAAAATAAAATAAAATAATATAAAATAAAATGAAATAATATAAAATAAAATAAAATAAAATTAAAGAAAATAAAATAAAATAAAATAAAATAAAATAAAATAAAATAAAATAAAATAAAATAAAATAAAATAAAATAAAATAAAATAAAATAAAATAAAATAAAATAAAATAAAATAAAATAAAATAAAATAAAGAAAAAAAATAAAATAAAATAAAATAATATAAAACAAAATAAAATAAATTAAAATAAAACAGAATAAAATAAAATAGAATAAAATAAAATAAAATAAAATAAAATAAAATAAAAAAAAAAAAAAATATAAACAAAATTGAATTAAATAAAATGCTGTTAAATATAATTAGAATTTACTGAACCATAATTTCTTATTGTGATTTAAAACACATTTCTTTTTCGTTATTTTCATTGCAGATGCGTACATATTGGGATATATCAATGACAACTGGAGAATATTCTATACGTTTTTAATAGCATCTATTAAGAAGGATTTTGAACCAATTGCTTTACATATTTTAAATGCTTATGCTGATGCAATACCATTTAACTTGTTCATTAACCTCATGCCATAAACGTTAAATATAATATTAAGTATTATAAAAAAAATAAAATGTTTTACTTAGCGGACCAAAAGGAGATAATATTAATAATAATAAAATTTTATAAGTTTTGGGTTTTTGTACAACCGAGTACAGCAAGTGAAATTACTTGAAATCTTATATTACCTGTTATCTGTTGACCTCCACGGGGTGAGGTCGCCGAAAGACTATATCAACAAGGCCCTCAATTTGTCTCTAACTACCCTAAAAATATCCGACAGGTGGCAAATGGTTAGGGTGGTCCTGCTACAAGAGAGAATCATATCGGCCAATATCTCTCCTCTCCCCAGTAGCGAAGACTCTTGAGGTCTTGCTGTTCTCGTCTTTCACACACCATCTGAGTCCAGCAGCATATTAGCATGGCTTTCGTTAAGTGCATAGCACTACAACTGTACAATGGCCTCAACGAAAATCGGTCCTGTACTCGAACTATCCTGGTAGCAGTGGATCTGTCAAAAGCTTTTAACACCATCAATCATTCAGTCCTACATTACCTCCGGGGTTGAAGTGGTGGGCGATGGGCTACCTGAGTGATGGACAATCATCGGTAGAATTTCGAGGTCAAACATCCAAACTCAGGAAGATTAAACGAGGGGTTCTTAAGGTGAGTATTCTCTCCCCACTGTGGTTTAACTTCTATATCTCGAAGCTCCACTCCACTGATTTCATATGGCGATGATTGCTCGATATTGGCGTCTGGTCAGGATAGTGATGACTCTCGATGACCTTTCCCCACCTCTACACTACGTCTTTATGTTTTCCAACAAATAGAGGGACCTACAAATTATTCTAAGCTACCTTCGAACAGTCGATAGATTTTTATGGGGACCTTTTTATTTCATGTCAGAAATACATTCGGTGGGCTTGTCATTCCCTGACGAGGAGCGACCGTAATTAGGAAAATAAATTTTCTATTATTTTGGATGATGGACGAACATGGACTCGATCCTTGACTTTCAGAATGGCAATACGCAATGCTAAACACTCGGCTATTGTGGAAAGGACTACAAACAGTAAAATCTTCGGCTACTCTTTTTACGAACAGATGTATAGGCGCGAACTCGATGTGAGAGTCGATAGCCTGCATTCCTTCACTCCGCATACAACTGCAATTGCCACAAAACACCACAGCAGCAACAAAATCCTCAAATCGTCAGCCGGTAGCAACTTGAGAAAAGACAAAGAAACATTGCTGGAAACCTACAAGCCAATTGGCCGGCCGGTCGTACGCTATGCTGCACTGATCTGAGCGGAATTAGACATTCCACAAACGTCATTACACCGTTTTTTACGTAAAGGCTTGGACCTTAAGGCCAGTTAATATAAGAACTCAAGCAGGCCGATCATCAACAATGACGTGTCTTTGCTGATTGGGTCCTTGAAATGCATGAATTTAATCGAAACATCATCGTGGCTGATGAGGCCCATCTGGGATTCGGAAAACCCAAGTTTTATTGTTGAAAAGCTTCTCTATTCTCAACGTGTAACTATTTGAATGGATTACGCCATGGAGAGATGATTTTTTTATGGC